>JARHVA010000440.1:555000-910000 GCA_037957365.1 Torreya grandis | reverse complement strand
CCTTTCACCAACACTCAATCCATGTATTTTTAAAGACTAGTTTTTATTTCAACCTAAAAATCTTCATTCTAATTTCATTTGTTCCACATTCATTGGTTTATTCTCCTTATTTATCCTACATTTTTAAAAATTACCTGCAACCCCATGAGATTTTTTATCCTCTTCAAGTCTATTCCTCATGTGGATAGAATTAACATGAAGATGAGTGGAGGTTCCTTAGTATTAAAATATTATAAACATAATTTTATTTAGTGAATTCAAATGTGGAGGGATCTCTCCTAAAACCCTTAATAAATAATTACCCACAACCATAATCATTTTTGTCCACATTTATTGAAGAAGGATATTAAGAGATAGAATGGGATCCTTGAGACTTTATAAAATAACATTTTGGAAACTCTCCCTTACTATGAATTTGTATCCTACATGAAATTTATCAAATTTTCAAGGTACTCAATCACTAAAACAAATCTCTACTCCAATTCTCTAAAAATAATTATAAGGATTAAACCAAGGAGTTAATAACTTGAGAAAGGTATAGGAGATGAATTAATAAATTAAAAATATTCAATGGAATGATCCAACATAATTATGTGATTAGGATCCACAAATTTCTCTATTGGTCTACATGTTAGAATGTTACCTCCCAATACCAACAAGAAATTACTTGTGAAAAACAACTTGTTGTCATTGAGATAAAGTGTGTAGTCATTTCCCACCACAAACTAAATTGATGCATAATTTGTATTTTTAGGAAATAAAATAATTTATTAATTATACCTTTAGTCAATTTACCCCTAAACACCATTTATCTCTTTTTCCTTGAGTGCATAATTACATTCTCCAAGGAAAAAAATTATCTTCGTATAGATCAATACTCTATACCACAAATCTTAGATAGGATTTAAACCAAAAAATAAAATACCCATTTATCCCTCATCATAATTATTTATAAATTAAAAAAATTATATGGATCAATATTTATTCATGCATTTAATCATTATAGAATGAGGGGGGAGTAAGTAAAACATTACAACATACCAAATCTTAAATTTCACAATAATCACACCATTGTGTCATTTGTGAAAATTAAAAACAAAATTGATACCTTAGGATTAATGTTATTTATGAAAAATGACCTTAACGATAAGTCCACTTACAAAATTTAATTCTATGTAATAACCTTTAGTCATGTCAATTATCAATTAAATCTCTTGAGAAAATCCCTTATTTAAAAGGAAGTCAAAAGAAAGTTTACTTTGAAAAAATAGTGATTTGTTTCAAAAGCGGTGAAAGAATCCAAAAGTGTCCATATGGATCCAAAGATTTTTTTAATGGTCCAATATTTTTTTTAACTATTGTGTAATGTATGGATTATGACCATTGAGTCTCCTTAAATGATAATATTATAAATTCCAAATTAAAACACCATTTCAAATCCAACAGCCAAGGCTTGTGCCTCCACCTCATTATTTTTACCATCCACTAATTTAAGTAAAGGTTCTCTAATGAGAATAGAAAATAATTTATGACATACTAGGAGGATGATGAATCCACTCTAAGTTCCTCTCTCCTTGGACCCAAAGAAGAAATAAAATACCCATTAATGGTGGGTGGGGGAAACTTTCAAAATAGTCCACATTGGCCTAATTTGAAAACAAAAAAGTGATAGAGATCCCTTTAATCTTCTTACATGTGAAGAAATAACTTTAGAGACTAAAATTTTAGAATTCTTAGAATAATCACCAACTAACTTTATTTTTCCTCAAGAATACCTTGATTTATCTCTTTATAAATCATACAAAAGAGAAGGGAAATAGTTTTTTTTCCAAATACAAATAAAACATCTCTATGTGAGCCTATATGACATAAATAAAATACATGCATTATATAGGTAGATTTGTCCCATATTTCAAAAACATTGCACATAATGAAATCTAAAAAAATAATAAAAAGGGACAAGATTAGATAAAATCATTTGCATTATCCCTAGTGGATAAACACAAGTAACATTAAGATAGACCCTATAATCCAATTCTAAGAATCCTATCATGTGTGAGAATTTTATTTTGAACATCTAACCATTTGAAAATTACACCTTTGGGTAATAATATCTTGATTTAGTATATAATTTTTGATGACCCCATTATGGGTTTGGTTTCTTCCACCATTTGGTAACCCAAGGGTACCACATAAATCTTTGATTTTCCTCCCATTAATTAAATTGTATATTCTTTGTGATTATTTTTTTTTTACTTTGTAGATAATCTCATCAGGAAGAACATTTTTATCATTTGGACTAGGAACATCATCCAAAATTTTCCATTTCCACAATACAAAGCATATAAAGTTCTTGCCTTCAAATAATCTCTAACCTATTCATCCCAACAATGGAAATGACAACCATGTTTTATTATAATCCTTGAATCGCTTTAAGGGGTATATTATCATTACAAGAATCATATTATAATTCTACCAATATTCTAATGTTGATAACCTTTGATATATTATCCTTGATGATATATCTACATTGTAACATGAATTTAAAAAGCCATGAACCCCTTAAAGGATTTCCCACTGAGATGATGCTCATTGGTTTCACTTCACCAAAGTCATTAAAATTTATCAACCTTATAAGAATGATTTAATTTGGATGTACATTCCTTAAATTAATTTTTTCCCAAATAAATATTTTTTAAATCAAGCCTTTTGATGCCAACCCCATACACATCTTTTGGTAGGAAAAAAATTCCCATTTAAGGAAGTTAATCTTCTTTTTGTACTTGGTTCCATACCATAGTTTTTCTTCATGATGCAATTAAAAAGTTTTAAAACATTGGTAGAGGGATGGAAAAAAATACTCATATAAATGGGAAAATAAAAAATAACTAATTGTGTGAGATTTAAATATCCCAATAAGGACAACTACTTACCTTTACATGTTGATAGTTGAGCTTGGAAGGATCTTGTAAAATTATCCCAAAGAGAGGGATTTCCAACTCCTATAAATAATAGTACCCCCAAAGTTTTTTCTAGGATGTTTTATAATTTTTAAATTGATAATACTTTCAATGTCCACTTGAAATTTTTCTAGGCAAATTCATAAAGAAAATATCATATTTTAAAATGTTTACCATTTGTCTTGAGGCATACTAATAATATTTTAATATGTTTTTTAAGGTGATTGATTTTCTTACTAAGATAGTGCCAAAGAGGAAGGTGTTTTCTACAAATATTTGGTGGGTGACATTTCCTAACCCTTAAACAACATTTATTAATTTTATTTCATTTGTATTATTGGCTCATTTAATATCTCTCTCAAATAATTCCACCATTTGGATGAAAAGGAAAGAAGGGATGTGATCACCTTGATGTAATCCTATAAAATCTTTAAAAAATATAGCATGGCTCCCATTTATTAGTAGAAACAACATGGGGCTATAAATTATACTAAAAACTTGATCATGTTAGTCCTTGAAAAACTAGAACTCATCTTAAATTTTCATCAAAAAAAGATTATTTAATTGATCATAGGAGTTATATATCACATTTTTATGAGTATGCCTTTCCTATGATTTTGAGAAAAATAATAAAGTATTTACTAAGTGATTATGATTCCATCTTGAATGTTCCTTCTTTAAAAAAACCCTCCTTTATCACTTGACACCAAGGAATCAAAGAGAGGTTTTAGTCGAAAGGAAAGTTCTTTACAAATGATCTTATAGATGCCATTGCATAAATATAAGAGTGGAAAGTCATAAAATTTCACTTATTAATTATTTTTTTGAATAAAAGTAATAAAAAATATGATTCAGGTTAGTGGAAATTTTCCTTCTCTTTCGATATTTTTCCATTATCCCTACAAAATCATCTCCCACAATGATTCAAAATGACTAAAAAAAAGTGACATATAACCCATCAGGTCCAAGGGCCTTGTATTTTATCATGGAAAATACTAATGATATTATCTACTCATTTTATAATATTAGTATATGTCTCAAATTATTATTTTTATCTTAAATATTTAAATAATTTTGGGCCATCTACTTCTTTGATCATGATTTATACATGTTACATTAATTTATGATCATTTTTAAATTATCATGTTGAACTTATATACTAACACTTACACATATATGCTAACACTTACACATATATACTATAGTCATGCTTACTTCTTTCATAGTGTACTTGATATGCTATGTTACATAACATTTTTTCTAACACATATACGTAAGGACTAGTATGATATGATTATGTTGGTTGCTTACACTTCATTTATTCATAGTCACTTCATTGAGTGTCTTTTTCTTGATTGGTATTGCCATACTTGTGTAACATTTGAATATGTTCATTTATTGTTGGCCACCATGCCACTATATATTAATTTATATTTGTACATTTGAATATATCATTCCTTTAAGTGTGCAACATTTTAATATGCCTCTTGTTTTTGGTCTTCTTAGACCCCTTTTACGTGAGATTAAGTGCTCTTGTGTGTGTGCTTGATTGTTTTTTGACCTTGTAGTGTTACTTTATAGACATTTTCATGATAAATATCATGCATATTAGAGATTTTTTTGATCACATACTATGAACTTCATTGATATATCTACTTAAACAAGTTATTCCTATATAATACATGATACATACACATATTATATATTTATCTTATCCTTTTGAGGTAAGGTAACAACCAAATTCCATTTTCCTCACTTCAAAAAGGGGAGGGCATATCAATGGGGCCATGTCATAAATGCATGACATCCACACATATATAATTATTAGAATTTATATAATTTCATTACAGTTTATAGGATTCAAATATACACTTTCATTAGAATACTATACATTACATTGATTTTCACAGATTTGGGATAGAGTTTCTCAGATTTGTGACGTATATTATACACTATTATAGGTCAAAGGTTAAATTTTACAAATAATTTATCTTGAGACACATTATAGGTGAATAATACATTCAATTACACCAAAAAATACAAATACATAGTTAAACATATTCAAACTTGTTTACCAAGAGGCACCATTTTCACCAAGAAACACCATTTTGAGCCTTTTCTATCTATAGTAGTTGGTTCCATTTTATAGTGTGGTTTAGATTAAAAACCCTCATTAACATAACACTACTTTCATTTTATAAGTTGAGTTGGTTATACTAGTTAACTTGGATTTTATTATATTGTCACTTGTGTTGTGTGACTGAGATGTAATGATCTCAATGGCCATGTCACAACTCATCCCTACACTAGATTGGTGTCATAAGTACCTTCTAATATACATATTAAAATATATAAGGTTCAATTTTAAACCTATTTCAACTCTAATTCTCCATGAGGAAACATATTTACCAAGCTAAATTACCAAGAGGTAACGTGGTTGCATCGACACACATGTGTACTCCTTCCTTGCTCTCTTTCTTTTCAAGAAATTTAATTATTTCAAATTTTAGATTATATACATTGATTTATATTGTAACATGTTATTGGTTATAGGTCATAGACCATAAAAACACTCATATTGGGCTCAAGCAAATGCAAGGTGTGTTATACACACCCATTTACACATTTATTTCCTTTTACCTAGTAATTTCATCTTTATGCATTACTAGATTATGGGGGATGCATTTATTAAAATTTGATTTATATTACATGTCACTCTTATATACTTGAAAAATATGTATTCGGGGTCTAACCTTAAGTTATATACCTTCATGTTATTGAAGAGTTCATATTCGCCACCTCATTGTGCCTAACTGCTTATCTTATGGTCGAACCTAATAATTTCTGATGATCCAGATCTCCTACACTGTATAAAAAGCTTAAACCATGATGTAATCCTTCACTATCATTTTTAGATCCTTATCAGATTCCTATCCTATCAAACACTTGTGTCCTACACATAAACACTTGTGTTAATGTAAGTGTCCAAAAT
Source organism: Torreya grandis (assembly GCA_037957365.1). Taxonomy (NCBI): domain Eukaryota; kingdom Viridiplantae; phylum Streptophyta; class Pinopsida; order Cupressales; family Taxaceae; genus Torreya; species Torreya grandis. Next base: position 904,048 of record JARHVA010000440.1, on the reverse strand, counting down.
CTTATTAAGTTTCCAGTCATCAAAAGTCATTTAATTTTTCAAATCCTATGGGTCGGCTCATTTATCTTATTGAATCCTATTGTGAGATATTTTAAAAAAGTGTGGTATAAATAAAAATTGAAGGATTCTCATTATTCATATATCAAATACCAAGTAAACACCTATTCAAGCTCAATTAATCCATCACGCGACTAAGTCATATTGCCCTATTCTTCCCTATTTTTATATCAATCATAAGAGTAGTTATATCATAGGTCTAAAGCACTCAAAGAACAACCTGTGAGAAATATATTTTAATTTTAAAATTATATCATTACATGCCTTTGTAAATAATATATTACACCCATGTGTACACACAAGCCAACACCTAAAGGAAAACTACATAAGTTTGAGGCCCTCCTTGGAGTTTTGGTTGTCTAGGTAGTGCTCATTAATAGAGGGGTCCTTGAGGTCAGCTCAAAACCATGGGCCCACTTACCTATTTTTGTCAAGGTGAAAATACCTAAGGTGAAGATCTAGGGTTTGATCCATACACAATCATTGACAACTTGTGCATGCAAATAAAAGACATCAACATAAAGATGATAAAAACCTAGAAGGCTCTAGGTGGTCACTTCACAATACAATAAATATTTTATACATGAATCTATGTTAAAATCAATACAAAATCATTGACACAAGTGTCTATATGGTGACACAAATGTCCATGCCTCAAAAAACAATATTTGCATAATCTGATGACTAGATCTCAATCCTGCCCTTGCTTGTTTCTATATTTGTACTTCTCAGATCTACATACACATTTATAGATAAGCTAATTATTATCTGTTATTCATGTTTATTAAATCAAACTATTATTTTAAGTGAAATTTCTATTTTTACCATAACTCAATAGTTTAATTCAAAATATTCATTTATCTCAGTTTTTAATTAATTGGCCAACTCTAGAATAATTTTATTTATCCTTATGTATAGGCTATTCTACCCCCTTAACCCTAATCATATCCAAAAAGTGTTAAACAAAGAGATAATGATGGCTCTCTTATAAATCATGAGTTAGAAAAATGGTGAATAGACTAAGGGTAAGGATATTAATAATAAACATTGTCAAGCACTTAATGATTAATTTGATTTTTATACATTCACTCCAACTTTATTTTAGTGATGCACAAATTATAATTATTAGATTAAAGTATATGTGAACCTGAGTGTGTATACACACTTTATCTTTGGATGTGAATCTTGATTGTGCAATATGACTTAATGTAAGAAACCAAAAACAATGCCATTAAAAGTAATATTTACTCATTAAAAATTAAAAAATTGAAATTTGTTATTTGTAATTTGAAAAGAGAGAAAGGAGAGAAATTTACCTTGTAAATTTGGTTATGGTGAAGTGTGCATGTCCCATTTTTGGGACATTTACAGAAGTCTTGAACCATGGTGAATTGAGAGTGAACTTGATATCATTAAATGTTCTTGAGTTAGAAATATTTTATGTTCCAATTCTCATTTGATTTTATAGAGTACTCTGTAAAATATTTGAAGGGGTAGAAGCATGAGCTATGGCCCACTACATATTAAAAAAGTTCAAACATAGATGTTGAGTGTCATTAAACTATGTATACACCATTTTATGGATTATATAACACCTCAATCATGTATACTTGGAAAACTTAGACCTTGGTTGTTCTTCTTAGTTCTAGAATTTTCTCACTTTTTGAAGTCTTAGATCTACTCTATCTTATGCCCCTTGTCCTATCTCTTAGTTTGACCAGTCTTATGTTGATGATCCAAACTTTCTATATTTCCCATAATTCTTAGAACCTTCTTATGTTCCACTTTTGAAAGTTATAAGTTTTTACTTACTCTCTTATTCCCTAGACACTAATGTTTAGGATAGCCACTAACATTGAATCTAGTGTCCTAATCTGATTCAAGTGTTTAATGCCCTAAAGTCATCTAATTTGTAAATGAAACAAATCCTAATGGTTAGAATAAGTGCTTTAATGTGAGTTACTTATCCAAAGGGATTGATATAAATAAAATATCAACCCTCATTCATTCCTAACCTACAAAATCTTAGCACAAACCAAGACAACTTATCAAAGCACTCAATCAAGCACTTGATAAATTAAAGCTTACCTATTTTACCTTATTTTCATATCAATCATAGGGACAACATATACACAAGTCTGAAGTACTAAAGGAACAATCCAAGAGCTTGCTTTTCCAAGTTATAAGCTAGGTCATTATTGTACTTGTTTTTCACATATTTCATGATTCACACATAATCCAACATGTAAGGGAGAACTACATTAGTTTGGGGCACTATTTAGAGTATTGGATATGTAAGTAGCACTCCTTGATAGACGGGTCTTTGGGATTAGTTTGACATTATGTGCCCACTAACCCATTTTTTCCCAAGGTTACCATGAAGATGAAGAACTAGGGTTTTAAAAATTCATGAGGAGTGAAAGTCCATGACCTATATTTAAATGCCCAAGAGTGAAGGCAAAGTAAAACCCAAAAATATCCAAGTGTTTGCATCCTTTTCTAGTAGTTATTCCATACAAGACACTTACATTGAGTTTAGATAGTAGCGTCGACGTAACCATCTTAGGTTAATATTAATGTTCATGACCCCAAAATCATCTAAATATGAATATGACAACTATTTTAAAACCTTCTTCTAGTCTGATTCCTACCTATTACATATTTAGAACTACATTAACATCAAAATAAGATAAATACATTACTTATTTGTTATTTATATACTTAACATAGTTGTACTTACTATTTTTAACCCATATCAATTAAGAAATTTAGTATATGTTTATATCTGAGTTTGACACCCAATTGGCCTTCTGTAAATTTGATCATCAACCTTGTGCATTATCATTTCTATATTCTTAACCCTACCTACCCAAGTGAGGATTCCTATATCCAATTTTAGGGTTAAACATTTGGTGATCCTGATCTTTGAGCATTAAACCCTAAGTCAATTAGGTTTTTTTATTTTTCTATCATTGATCCTTGGTTAATTTAATTTTACAATCATGTTTGCGATGGATATATTTGTTAATTATTTCATGGTTCAATACCTCATAGTTGCCATGGTTTGTTATGTTAGTTGCCTTGTCAAATATATTAATCAAACGTATGACAATAATGAGAGGGTTTAAAAGGAAAACAACACTTGATCTCTCTTCAAAATTCCTTTTATAATACACTAGAACAAGTGCACTTTAAACATAATGTCATAGGAAATGGCCTTGGCCTTATTGATAAATCAAGCATCATGTATCCTAAAATTTCACTATTTAATCTTCTAAAGCACTGCACTATCTATAAAGATATCCTATATGAGGCATTACATGATATACAAGTACCAAGTGATATAACATTGGCTGATTTCGCATATATTTACCTACAACACAAATATTATTACCTTTAGGTGTAAAGAATTATCCTCAAGGAATATCATTTATCAATATTTACCTCTAGCAACATAACTTACTTCTCACAATCAGAAAACTCAACATGATCATATGCCAAAACTTCCAAAGACATATAATGAGGCTATGAATAAAGTTTCACTATAAGACTTGATACATAAGTCACCACCTTACAAGGGTATTTTTAAAAGAGCATTACATATAACAACCTTGCCACGAAGTGTAGAATCACTACATGTGGCCTTCATGTTAAAATCCATTAAACAAGCTGAACATAGTATATCCTTTGAAAAGGAGGATAATATATCCATGAATATTGATCCCTTCATACATTATGGAATGGTCCAATAGACCAATAATTCTACACTGTAATCCTATAATCTTAATTTTGGTTATTGATATTTACTCAAATATGGGTACAAGGGATAAGTATTAGGAAACATGAACAAGGTGTCACCCACTTTTTATCTCTTAAGAATAATACAAATTGATAAGTTTTAGGTTTTTTAGAAAAAGTCATTACATGATTACAAAAACCTAAGAATATTGTCTTATCCAATGCACCAAGGAGACAATTCTCACTTTTACTTGAGTCCCCAACTTCATTGCTCCTATGATTAATAGAGTGTTAACTTATATCTTTCCTTCATCCTATAGAGGTTTATATGACTCAGCCTCTACCCAAAAGATATGATGCAAATACTTATTATGGTTATCATTACAGGCTAGGGGATTCTACAAATGTATGATTTACCTTAAAACATAAGATCTAGGACCATATCGATGATCAAAAGATTATGTTTGATGATTCTCGAAAGGAATAAGGTTCACAACCTGGTGATCACCAAAAATATAAACTATTGTAAAATTATATGAATAATCATTCAAAAAATAATCTTGAATTACAAATGGCATACAATGCACACATGAGCTTCAAAGTAAACAAAACAAGTAACTTCTAGATAAATAGGATTTGACAATCACCTTATTCAGGGGTGGTACTTATTTTTTGTATAACCATATTGATCTTACACAAATAAAAACCACTTGTCATATAAAGAATTTGCAACAGATTGGTTTTGGTCTACAAGACTTGCAAAAAAAGGTCATTTGAAAAGACTCATTGGGAAACATTTTAATACCAATTGTATGTGGTCTTAAAGTAATTCAAACATGGATTTGGGTTATGGTTAACACATATCCATATTCACTTACACTAGGAACTCTTCGGTTATACCAAATGGAAGCAAAAAATGATCCAAATCAACAAGGTATTTCTTTTTCTCATGAAGGCAAATTAGTACATATTCCAAATGATATCATTACTTATTCTACTACATATGTAAAACATGAGGAGGAACATGATGTGTACCTTTTCAAATTATCAAATCATGGTGCAAACAATGTAAAATATCTAACATAAGGTTATCAGGCATTGAGTAGAGAGATATCTATGATCACCCTTTAAATGCGATCATAGAGTAGTCTCTCCAAATTTTCCAAAAATACCAAAAAAATGAAAAAACATTAAAAAATACAAAAATAATTTTGGCACATACATGTTCGATTATTTCCTTGGCATCTATGTGTTATTTCCATGTTAATATATGGCATATTAGTTACTACTAATTACACATGTGTGTCACCCTTCTATGTGAGTGTGATATAGGCATACACAAATACATGATCTATTCCTCTACTCATGTGATATAGCCATTGGGGGCATCCACCTCTATGATCATGATACTTATAGGTTATATCACTATATGGTCATTCTAAATTATCATATTTTGAGCTCCTATACATACTTACACATGCATTTATCCATGATTATATCCTTCATAAGGTACTTGGAATGCTATGCACTTGATGTTCTTTTGTTAACACATTTGATCCATGGGCTACTATGACATATTTATGATGATTGATTATGTCTACCTTTATGCACTTCCTGGAGTGTCTTGCCTTAATGTTGTCTTACTTATTCAAGCATTTGAATATGCTTCATTTTTTGCAACCCTAGTGCCTATGTATTATTTCTTTAACATTTTAAAATGTCAGTGATTATTATATGGACATTTAAATATGTCATCCTTGCTTTTATGGACATTTGACTAAGTCCTATCCCTTTCATTGTGTGAGATTTTAACATGCCCCTTGTTTACGGTCTCTTTGGAGCATTGCCTTTTGACTTGATTTTGAGTGCTCTTGTGTGTGTGATTTATTTGCTTGTTGAGATTTTATGTTACTATCTAGACATTGTTCTATGTGATTCAATTCTATATTTACCTAAACATATTTGTTCTATATGATTTATAGTTTCATTAATAGATTATACATTTGTCTTATAGTTTTGAGGTAAGGTAAATAATGGTTTCTATCCTTCCCTCAACTCAAAGGGGAGGGGGAATATCAATGTGGTCATGTCATAGAGGCATATTCTTCACATTTGGCATAATTTTTAGATTTAGTGGGGGCATGCTTTGGAAACACGTTTTGCACACTCATTCAGTATTTGGTACTCGTATCAATTTTAAAATTTAGTAGGGGAATATCATATAGACATGGATTTCACACATTAAAAATTTTAGATTTAGTGAGGGCATGCTTTAAAAGCATATTCTCCACACTTATTTAGTATTCAACATATCCATATTTCAGTGGGGCAATGTTTTGGAAACATGTCCTCCACATTGATATTTATTTCAAATTTCAAATTTCACCATATATAATAGAGGTATGCTTTGGAAACATGTTCTCTATACTTACACAATTTCTAATTTTCCAAAGCACATAGTTATATGATTCAGATTCATAGTTGTGGTAGAATTTTATACATTGGTACTATTGTTATACATAGTTTTGACATGAGACATGTCTAAGGTGCATGTACTATGCAATGTGCACCTAATATTATAAAATCTATATTATTTTAAGATTTTAAAACACTCTATGGTACTTTCATCACCCACTAAAATGTACTTTTATGCACTAATACCTAGGATGTAATTTTATGGAGCTAATCTACTGCAGTAGTTAGTTCACTTTTGGTATGGTTGAGATGATTAAATCACTCAATATTTCCATGTTTTTAGGTTGGACTTGATTGTATCATCCAACCTTACCAATTTGATAATATGAGTTGACCTGGTTCACTCATGCTTATTAGGTTACAAGTATGATTGTGTTGCATAGTTGAACTAATCTCAATTGCTACGTGACAACTCACCTTTTCTCCAAGGTCAACGACATGTGCCTTCCAATATCTCTCTCTTTCTATATATATGTATACATATCCTTAGATATATGCACTTTCTATATTTTTATATATTTGTCCTAATGTCAATTTCATAGCCTTATAGTGATACATATTTCAAATAATTTACTAATAGCCAAGATGGTTACATTTATACACATGTGTACTCTTAAACCTTTCTCTTTCAATTTCAATCTTTTGAAGTACCTTCAATTTTAGATTATATGAACTAATTATATATTGTGACATGTTATTAGTTATATGATACTCATCAGTAAAGCACTCAAGTTGGACTCAAGTAGAGACAAGGTGTGTTATACACACCCAGGTATGCACTCCTTTTATTTAACTAAAAAAATCATTACTTGATTAAATGGGGGAAAATGTAGACACTATTTTATGGATTATATATAACCTTAGTCTTGTACACTTGAAAAAATTAGACCTTGGCTATTCCTCTTAGTTATAGACCATTATTGATTTTCAAATTCTCACATATGCTCTATCTTGTGCCCCTTGGCCTATCTCTTAGTTTGAATAGTCTTATGTTGATAACCCAAACGTTTTATCTTGCCTAAAATGCTTAAAACCTATTTATCTTCCACTTTTTCAAGTTTTGAGTTTACGCCTACTTTTTTGCTCCTTAAACACTAACATATGGGGACAAACACTCACATCAATACTAGTGTCCTGACCCAATGTAAGTGTATAATGCCCTAAAGTCATCCAATTTGCAAATTAAATGTATCCCAATGGTTGGACTACATGCTATAATGTAAGTTACTTCTCTAAAGGGATTGATATAAATACACAATCAACCCTTGTTCATTCATAACCTATAAAAATCTAATACAGACCAAGGCAACTTATTAAAACACTCGATAAAGTAAAACTTCCCTATTTTCTCCTATTTTTATATAAGTCATAGGGAAAACACATACATAGGTCTAAATTATTGAAGGATTAGCCCAAGTTCTCAATTTTCCAAGTTACAAGCTAGGTCACTATTGTAATTACTTTACCATATTACATGATTCACATTCAAGCCAACACATAAGGGAGAGCTACATTAATCTAAGGCCCTCTTTGAATTATTGGATATGTAGGCAATGTTCATTGATAGAGGGGTCTTTGGGGTTAGCTCAATATCATGTTCCCACTAACCCATTTTACCCCAAGGTCACCATGAAGATGTATAATTATGGTTTTACAAATTCATTAACAGTGATAGTCCATGACCCAGAATTGAATGTCCAAAAAGAAGGTGAAGTTGAAGCTAGAATCATCTAAGTGGTTACATCCTTTTCCAGTAGGTATTTCATACGTGACACTTATGTAGAGTTTAGATATTAGCATCAATGTAATCATCCTAGGTTGATGTTAGTGTCGACGACCCTAAAAGCAACCAAATTAGAATCTAATAATTATTCCATAACTTTCTTCCAATATGCTTCCTACTTGTTCTATATCTAGAACTAATTAGCATCAAAACAAGCTAATTAGATTACTTCTTTGTTATTTCTATACTTATCATAGTTTTACTTACTATTTTTAGCCTATCTTAATTAATAAATCTATTGTATATTTATATATGAGTTTAAAATCCAATATGCCTACTATAGATATGATCATCACCCTTGTGTATTATCATTTATATATAATTAACCTTATATACCCAAGTGAGGATTTCTATATCCAATTTTAGGGTTAAAAAAACTCGAATGGGTTCACTATCAATTGAGATGAATCAAACCACTATAGATAGATCTAGATTCTATTTGAAACTTTGAAATTTGAGAATATTTAAAATGCCAAATAGGAACATGTACATGAATGAATATCATGTGCCCAGTATCTATATTGTATTCAAATGTTATTTTGAAACTATAATTGAAGTTTTTTAGCTTTTGAATTTTTCCACTTTTAAAACCTTTTGAAACTTTGAAACTTATAACTTTTGAAAATATCAAAAACTTGTAATTTGTAATAGTAATTATGAATACACATGCATGACACATGCCCCCATAATTTGAAAATTTTTAATTATATTTCCATAAATCTAAAGATTTTCTCATAAATCTTGACTATTCCAAGCAAGCCCATTGTGATGCCTTGCTTTTGAGATCAGAGACATAGCCTACAGAGTCACTTATCTAAAAATAAATCATATGTGAAACATATAACACATTGAATTTTTTAAATTTATTGCATTCATAACATTAAATATTATTGAATTTTCATATGAAGCATATGTTATAAAGATCTATCATTGAATCATATAAATAATAAATGCTTGATATACATTATTGCACTAGATTAAAGACATAATATGCAATGATGCATGATACAAATCATGACACCATGGTAAAATAAATAAAATGCATGATAGGAATCATGGCACCATAGTAACAATAAACAAGAATAGAAATAATGTCATGTAATTTGCATGATATGTCATGCATAAGGCCTAAGAGGTCACATACAAGGGATATGTAAATGTCACATAGCACACAAGGCCAAGGGCCACACAAAAATTACATAATTATGTCATAAAAGTGAGAATTTTAACATACAAATCCAATGCCACAAATAATCAACAAGTGAGTCTTAACCTATCATTTAGTAAAATAAGAATGAAAAAAAAAACATGTAACATATGAAACTAGTATAACTCCATCATATGTATGAATGTGAATGTTAGCAAGTAGCATAATTTATGTAATACATGCAAAAAATATCAGTGATTTATCAATACATTTGTGTGATATGTAGATCAACATGGTAGAGAGGTTGTGTATAAATATAACATGTTAAAGTGTTTGAATAGAATACAGAGATGCCCCCAACTTAGCAAGGCTATTGGGTAATAAGGGAATCCCAACCTCAAATAATCATTTGAAATTATGTTATGTATCACACTCAAGTACCTCATAAGAAGCATTGTGTATGGAAATATGGAATGAGTTCTTTTCTTAACATAGTATAAATAACACATGGAAAAAACTTAGCTATCTATATTTGAAAATGATTTAGGTCCTAATTTTGAATTTTTTTAAAATGTATATTTTTTTTCTAAATTTTTTAACATATAATTTTTTTGACAATATTTTAATGTTAAAAGAGATTTGAAAAGAGGTGTTAAGAAGTAAAGTTTTTAAAATAGAGGAAGTAAGATGGATTAAAATAATCCTCAACAAGGTGTAAAAACATAGTGTAATAAGGAGGGCAAGAAATGTTCCCTTAATGTGTATGCAACTTTGAGTCATATAAATTTATTAAGAGTAATATAAGTAATAATGTACATGCTCATAAATGGGGAAGAGGCTAAATGTACTCATGCAAAAAGTATAAAAATGAGATCAATACATGTCATAGGGTATAAGTGCCATATTGATAGGTGTTTTAGATTACTCTAATCGGTTTACAAATCAAGAGGGTGAGTACCCAAATTAAAAGGTTAAAAAAAGGATATAATAATGTTTGGATAAGGTGTAGAATAATTAACAATAAATCAAATAATCAATGTATAAGGAAATTACTAGTAACTAGTCAAGAGATTCAACCCAATTATTGCATTGGAGCATGGATCTTTATCCAACCAAGGATCCCATCAAGAGGATGTATGTATGCATGCCCAATTACATTGTATGGAGTGAATTATTATGAGGAAGAATTACAAACTAGAGATGCCTCTAAATATGAATAGGAGTTATATGTTATAATATAACCCTCTGAATCACTACTCATATGCTCATGTAAACTTGTATCCTCATGTATAGGAGAAGAGGATGTAATAACCTATACATGTACATGTGGTGAATCTCTTTTAATAACCTATTTTGCCTTAGTAGATGAAGGCCTCTTTGTATGTACCACTTTCTACTTGGGAAAATATACCTTGATTTTTGAAATAGATTGTATATGCTCATGTGTAACCGCATCATGCTCATAAGTGGATGGAGAAACTAATTACATAATATTATCATGCTCATTAGAAACTAAATTATGTTTTAAAAGATGTATATCATGCTCATTAGAAACTAAAATGTGTTTTAAAATATGTAGGTCATGCTCTTGAATAGTTATGTAAACTATTTCATCACCATGTTTCTCAATAATTGTACCAGGTAACTATTCTATAGAAGAAGTAAACATCACTTGCTCCAAACGATATTCATATTGGATTCATTGAAATTTGACCACTTGATTATCATGAATCTACTTGAGACATTTATGCACTACATAAGGCACTACTCTAATCTTTTGTATCCAAGGGTATCTTAGTAGCATATCAAAGACCCACGTGCTTGGTAGAACTAGAAAATGAGTGGGCACTATGAGATAAACCACCTATAAATGAAACATTGTATGCCCAAGAGTATCTTGTGTATACCTATAAATTTCTTTGAGAACTCTAAAAGTATCATGTAAATCTTGTTTTTTATAATGAAGAGAATGAATTAGTGTTATGGTTCACACATTTTCACTTGATCCATTATCTATCATGACACTATGGATTTATTGGTTGTTAACATATGATTGAATAAAAAGTGCATGTATATGTAAATCACCATCAATAATTTCACTATCGTTAAAGGTGATCATAGGATGTGATGGTTATTTGCTTGTAAATATACCAATAATGCTATCAAGTGAATGCCGATATGTAGAAGGAGGAGGATGAACATTATATGTATAGTGTACTTTAGAATTTTCCTTGATATTTACTTCATGATTTTGAAAAGAATCCTTGTACACTTTTATCTTTGAATTATTATTTTTTATGGGTTAGGGTCTTCAACAAGTGTCCTGATATCTATGTTATTTTTATCAATGAGATCATAGATCTTATGTTTAAGATTGAAACATTGATTTGTATATTACCAAATACGGATATGATAGTCATAATATGCATAGGAATCAAAGTGTATGGATTTAGGTCTCAACATATCTATCTCCATTTTTGGAGGAAGAGTGATTACATTGCATTTTAGTAGCTTTTACAATAAAACATGAAGAGGTGATGACAACTTTGAAAATTGCCTCTTTGGTAGAGCTTATAATTGAAGCTTTTGAGGTGGTTTTCATATAGCATTAGCTATAAGTTTTGCTTAATTATTTATTTTAGTTGGTTTGATCTTATAATTTTTCTTGACTTGAAACTTTAAATTGAAGTAGAAAGAACATTTGAAACATACTTAAGCTTGTTCAAAGTAAGCAACTTGACTTCACACTCTTTGACTATATGGCATAGTTTGTAAAATGATTTGAACTTATAAAACATATTGAATTCTTGAAGAAGATATAAAATTTTGATTTAAAAAATATTGAATCTCATTATCAACCATTTAATTTGTCATTTTGGCAAGCATAGTGTTTTACCTTAGCACATATTCACTAACTATTTTGTTAGACACTTGTTTGACATCTAAAATTTGATCATAGGATAACTTTTCCCCAATGTTAAAAAAAATGTGTCAAAAATTGATTTTCCAAAGGATTGAAAGTTTATACCAATTGAAGAGGAAGATCATAGACCCATCAAATGGCATATTATTTTAGACTTATTGTAAAAATCTTTGTCAACAATATATCATTATTTGCATAATCTAGACAAGTGTAATCACTTGAAAGTGGTATTTGAGTGATAAGAGTGCTGATTGAGACTAACTATCCCTATCTTATCCCTAAAATCATCCTAGAGCATATTATCACACTTATCCATCCTCTGTGTGGGCCACATGCATCCCTAATCAAATCCAAAATAGTCTTATACCCTCACTTCTTGATCTTGGTCCTTTGTGCCTAGTGTTCTTCTAGTTGGGCACTAATACCATAATAAGGACACTACATCATGTGGTGCTAGTGTCCCCAAAATGCACTAATTTCCTTTACCCTAACTTTTCCCAAACATATATATTTTCAAAATTAGAGCCTTCTAATGTTAGCCTAGACATATTTTATCATCCACACAAGTAATACAATAATATAAATTCATGAATTTTAGCCCTCTATCCACTAGATGGAAATCAAATCCAAAATACACATTCAAACATGAGACAAGTTGGGCACAATTAAGGTTACAAATCTCTATTTTGACCTACTTGTGCATACTACCATCTATACTATCCCTAAGATCAAATTTTCTAAATTTCTAGTCTCAATAATACTCAAGGAACTCAAGGATACTATCATACTAACATCACTTACACTTGCACCAATACTTAGGTGTGGAAAACTACATCTATCTTGTTCCCTTCTTAGTGTATTGGTATGTAGGCAATCTCTTCATAATGGGGTGTTGAGGATGTCCAACCTACCCTAATAACAAACACACTTTTTAGATCATGCCTTAGTTGTATGGATGATTAGGTTTTTCACAATAAATCAATCATTACATGCATAATATAGGGTTCAAACCTCATGTGCATAGGAACAAAACTTAGAGATATAGACATAGGTTCACCCAAAAGTTTAGGACAGTCATGCATAAAGGACACTACCACCAATATCAAGACACTACCACCATTATAAAAATAATGGCACTACTATCCAATTATGGAACTACTATCCAAGATGGTTTCTTGGCATAGGGATCTAGTTTACAACACTCAGACCAACTCCCATCTCAATTTCTAACACTTAGATCATCCATATCAGGTGTTTTCCAGCTATGTATTTATTTGCACTATTTATTACTATTTTTAGAAAAGTCAAAATTAGTCAATTATATAACAAATCAGTGGATATATTTATTGCATAATATTTCTCTAGTTTAGTCTACTTATCTCTTTAATCAAACATGGGATATACATGTGTTAAGTCCTAGAATGTTAAAACATTTGGTGAACCCAATTTACTTCAAACATTACTTAAATCCTAACCCTATAACCCTAGGGTTTATATTTACATCATTTAAATCCTAGATCCATAAATTTCTAATTTTATTTAATATAATCATGATCATATTTACAAAAGAAGGGATCACTTTTTGTTACAAAGTTTAATAATTTCATTTTCATGTTTGTTCCCTTTAATTCAGAATGAACTCAAAAAATACATAAACACTTGTATAGATGATGCTTTATATCAATTATATATGTCTTATTTCATATCATGTTATCTTTTTCCTATGTGGAATTTCATTAACAAGTAAACCCTTACACACATAGAGGATTTAACACATAAGCTAACAACTATGCTTCAAGTTTTAATTTCATATCTTATGCACAAGAAAGAATATCCTTCTTCTCCTCATCTCCATGAGGGTGATAGATACTTTCCCTCTAACTATGTCCATGATATCACTCTTCCATGAGATAAAGTAGCCTATACCATTATCCTTAATCCCCATACTCAACCTATTCACACCTATTTCCTACAGGGTGTGTGCTTACATGTTCATTCATAATCAACTAGGGTTTGCATTTGTGAGACTCTATGGGATCAAATTACCTGTATGAGTAGGCTCATTTCAAAATTTTAAATTCAAAATCAATTATTACATGAAAATATTGTAACATTGGAAACTCAAATTACAAGACAAAAGTCCCTAGGGAAAAGTATTGTCAATAATGTATATGCATATTCACCTAGGCAATTTGTGGCTAGTAATGTTATGTATCAAAATAATAAATCACAAAAATTGCATTTAAAACTAGTGGTTCAAAAAGTAATCAAGATCAAGATGATACAAAAGTGGGAAATTAGGACACTCTCCCTCCACTTAAAAATGAAAACCTAATTGTCAATAAGGATGACATCCTATAGAGCTTCAGAGATAGACTTTGAGAACAGCCCCTTGATCATGTACAAATTTTACAAACCATAATGGAAATTAAGAATAAGTCAAACAACGGTCAATCTTCAACTCCCCCAAAAAATAAAATTATTACACCTATAGTGGGTCCAACTCAGCTAGCACAACCAAAAATTATAATTAAACAACCTTTAGGGATAGCTACACCTCTTTTGGTTAGTTTCTCTACTCCAAATGTACAATCCCTTATGCACGAGGTTCATATTCTGCATGCTAAGGTGTTACATATTGAGAAGGGAGCCACTAGGCCATCACATGCCTTATATTCTAATGTTTTCTTACATACACCTTTGACACACCACAGAGAAACAACTCCCTTGACATCTAAATTTGTGGCACCTAAACTCATTGTATGATGGTAAGGTTTACCCAGAGCACCATTTCTGAGCTTTTCACACAACATGTTTGGACTATGTGTCCAATGATTGGCTTCTCAAAAAGTTGTTTCTATGTAATTTAAAGGATCATACATTATAGTGGTTTTATTACTTACTGAATTAATCTATCATAGCATTCAATACTTTGGTAGACATGTTTTTAACACACTTCTCCATAAATATCAATGACAAGATCTCATATGCTCAAACTGCATAGTTAAAACAAAAGTTAAATGATCCCATTATAGAATACATCTTACGATACAAGACTATATTATCTAAATTAATTAGCCCCATGGTAGACAAAGAAATTTATGATAGTAAAATATATTCTTTTACTAGCATTAAAGAAAGCTATCTTATTTAAGAAGTTTCCAACATTCACATATTTGTGCCACATAGTAAAAGAAAGAGAGGTTAAACTTCTCTCAATGCACAAACTAAATTATACCAATACATCAGAATCAACTGCTAAGAATTCATATAAGCTTCCATACAAGGTAAAATCCATTAAGAACAAGGGTGATCAAAATGCCATAGTTAACACAACTTCAAAGCCATTTCCTTGCATTATTTTACTCCTCAACAACGAATCTTCACCAACCTTCTAGAACTGCTAGCATGAGATTTATAGTAGCTCTTAGAATGTAATGCCATATCTCTCCCTCCCATCATAGAGTTTGAGAAAACATGACCTCTTCCAAAGAGATTGGATTTCAACAAATTTTATGAGTATCACAAGACACCAGGCCATCAACAAATAAATGCATAAGCTTAATACATAAAATACTATATTTGATTGAGGCTAACATTATTGATGTGGGCACACCCATAGAGGACCAAAATTATAAGAAATGGAATTTAAGTTATTAAATATATTCTCATAACCATTTCTAAAGCACACAGTGAATGAGTCAGGGAGCACTATAGGTGTTCACTACACATATCAGACATATCCACCACCAGCTTCATATCATACTATTACAGAGGAGGCACACTCATTGCACAATATCACTGGTATATACCATACTAAAGTTTTAGATCAACAACTCATCACCTTCTTATAGTAGGAGATTATTGATAATGATGTAAATTTACATGCACTCTTTATATGAGCATACATAGATCATCATCTTATCTAGGGTGTTATGATTGACAATGGGTCAAGTATTAACATGTGTACTATGACACTTTTATAATACTTGGGGTATTCAGAGCATGATATATTTTATACAAACATAGTTATTTATGATTTTAGTGATCATGTTCATAAATTCATCAAGGATATTATGTTTCCATTATAGGTTGGACCAACACATGTGGTCACTCGGTTCTTAGTAAAACCTAGTGCAATTATGTTTGATATGTTATTGGGCAGGCCATGGATATAAAAATTATATCCATATTATCCCTAATGCACATATGCTTCAATACATACATGTAAATTAGGTGGTCAAAGTTAAGGGTCTTCCATATGAGTATCCTCTACCTATTCCACAACCAGTTACAACACAGTTACTAAAAATAATTACAACACAATTACCATATATAACACAATTATCAGTTATATCTTAGAGCACATTTCCTATTGATACATCACAAAGTCTAGTAGAGCCACCAATGTAGGTGACATCTGCTCCTATAGTATTTTCATGTACACATACTCTCCCATGAAGACCATTATTGGAGAGACCGCTACATTAGAGATACGTTACATATTCTAGAGGGCCTTCTTCCACTCACTTTTTATCAAGATAAATATTATTGGGTTCTTGGGGTTCTCAGCATAGGGAACCTATGCCACCTACAACATCTTCTACTATATGGGTTCTTAAGACCCCTATAGTTCACAAAACACCTCAGTCAGTGCCATAGATTATTAGCACCGCTATAGAGGTAGATACATATATAGATATAGATCACTTAGTATAACAAATTATGGGACCATAATTTCTCTTTCACAATACATGAATGATCAAAATTCCCTTATTTGATATAGGTCACCATGATAGTGATCCTCCCATGATACTCATTAGTTAGTATTATTCCTCCCTTGTATATACTTTCATTATTTCTTGCTCCTTGTACATAGTTCATTTTAATGTTGCTTGTACATAGCTTATTTCCATAAAAAAAAAAAAAAAAAAAAAAAAAAACATTATATTATTTAAAAAACATAAAAACATTCAAAGCTTACTTAGAAAAGAAAAAATTATAGATTGTATGCATTGTTACATTTACATTTCTTATATTTTATAGACACTACATAGATAACTACCTTAATATAGTCAATTTTATCTTACTACATGCTTCATATGTTCTTGTTGAGTGCTTGCATATTGCTATAGGACTCATCTCCACTACAATAATCTAGACTTGCTATTATCTACCCACTAGGGGCATATACACGGATACATGGTTCTTCACTTGACACATTCATCCACTTAGGGGAATCTTATACACAATTTTGATCACTAGGTTTTATCCTTATATACTCTACTTTCTACCTTTAGCATTGTTATATCTTGATATTGATCATTATTACTTTTATTTAGATTTTTTTATCAGATATTACTACTTTAGACTCAGCATATGTACATTCTCTCTCTTACATATTCATGCATACTTTCATTTCTATCTTACCTAGTTTATACTTGATTGTATTTCTATGCTTCTTTTATTCAAAGGCATTTGAACATGCCATTGTTCTTTGGCTCTATGCCACATATTTTTTCCTAAAAAAAATATATCATAATTCATTAATAAAATGAGATTACATTTTGTAAATGCTAATAAAAACATTCTAGAAAAAGGTCTAAAGCTCTATGCCACATCTATTCATAGTATTTATACTTTAGACATGTGCCCATGTCACTTGTGTGTGATTTCTTGATTTTGTATGCAAACATTTGAACATGTCCTTATATGTGGCTCTAAGGCAACTTGATTTTTTCTTGCATATGTGAATATTTTCACATGTCCTTGTATGTCTTGTTTTATTAGATTTAGTGACCTACCCAAGTCCCTTGTATTGTATCCCTTTGGCCTACTTTGTGTGCCTCATGTGTTTTGTATGTATGCTTTATTATATGTGTCATGGCCATGTCACTTGTCTTTGTTTATTAAATACACTAGTTTTTGATGTCATGATGGACATCATGCCCCATCCCCTTAGGTAACTACTCAATTTTACTCAGATTTGTTGTTGCATACATTGATTACATATATTTTGACACCCTTGTGGAATTCTAGACATGACATAAATATTAAATTACATACTTATGCTCAAATTCTTTTACATTTTGATGTTATGTATGCACATTATATTGGATTATCATATAGTTATCATATATGCTCTGATAACACACATTTTGTATAGATTTTTATTTTGAGGATAGTTCTTGCATAGGGTCAAAAACTCCCCTTAAAAGAGGGGTAATTCATAGGGGTTTGTCATAAATATTAGGCTCCTATAATGCGCTCACAATACATTTTTCAACATAGGATTAGTTGAAAAAGATTAGACATAGGTAAACATAGTGGGAAAACAAAAACCCAAAAATTAGTATAATTGCACATAATTTAGACCAAAAGCACACTAGTACCCAAATTCGAACACTAGCAACACATTTTCAAAAATGGTGCTACTATCTAATAACCTCAATTTTAGAAAAACCCATATTGGCTAGAATAATACAGTAGGTATAATATAGGTTTATATAGATTTAGTTACAGATTTATCAGTTATACTTAATTTTGCTTAGATTCATACTAGTTCAGCTCAGATTCATATCAATTTACTCAAATTGGGGGCATCATATGTGACATGACCATTCTCATGTTTAGTTCAAATACCCAGATATAGTTTATTACAACTCAATCTAGAATCCATATGCTCAGATATCAGATTTGAGGGCATGTGTGTGACACATTATTTATATATGATTAATTACACACCGATTGATTAGATGGAATGATAAATTCCATGTCATTCTCTATCTTGTACATACCTGGCATTATATTCTATGTTGTACACTAGTTTCATGCCTTACTCCATATGTAGTGGTTGGCATTCTTGAGTGGCCTGAAGCCACCTAATGTACCTGAGTAGCCACATAGTTGATATACATAGTTAGATATACTCAATTAGACATTTACAATCTTTTTTACAATTTAGTTTCAAATGCATCTACTACACATGGGTGGGAAATGATGGAGTCATAACCTACTTCAGTTCTTGATCCACTTGTATGAGAGGGTTGGACACACTATCAGTCCAATCTAAGCTATTCATAGGTCATGATCCACCAAGTAGGGGTTGGAAATAATGGATATAAAACTAGATAGAGTTCTTAAGCCTCCCACACATGAATATTGAGCAAGCCATCAAATCAATCCAAGTTATTCACAAAATGATCACTATATACAAACACACACATAGGTTGTCACTAGGTTCATGCATTAGTTCACATACCCAATGAGGTATATGTGTTCCTTTCCTCTTTCCCATATCTTTACTAAGTTTTACTTCTTTACTTAGCATAATATTTTGCTTTTGATATCTCTTAATTAATTAATGATTTATTAACATTTAATTTTCAAGTTATGCATTGGATCATGCTTCACATACGTAGACCCAGCTTCACATACTCAGACCCAGCTTCATGGTCTTCACTTCATAGGTAAGTATAGGTACACTTATTTTTCCTTTATCCTAATCATTTTGATTTAATAAATTTATAGAATAAAGGGGGGTATGTAATCACCCAAAAGTGGTATTTGATTGCTAAGAGTGCTACTTGAGACTACCTATCTATATTTTAGCCCTAGACCTATCCTAGAGCCTAGTATCACACTTATCAAGCCTTTATGTAGGCCACATGTATCCTAATCTTGGTCCTTCTTTCCTAGTGTATTGCTAGCTAGACACTAGTGACATAATAAGGACACTAGTGCCATGTGGTGCTAGTGTCCCAAAAATGGTGCAAATGTATTTTAACCTAGCTTTTCCCAAATGAATATCTTTTCAAAACTAAAGCCTCCTAAGGTTGGCTTAGACATATTTTATCATTAGTACAAGTAACAAAATATTATAAATATATGAATTTTATCCCTCTATCTACTAGATAGAGATTAGATGAAAAATACACATTCAAACATGAAATAATTTGATCATAATCAAGGTTATCAATCCCTATTCTACCCTACTTATGCATACTACCATCTACAATAGCACTAAGCTCATATTTTCTAGATTCCCAATATCAAGCATACTCAAGGCCACTATCATACTATCATTACTTACACTTGAACTAGAACTTAGGTGGGGAAAACTACATCATGATTGATCCTTGAAGTATTGGTATGTAGGCAACTCTTTTCACAATGAGATGTTGAGGATATCTAGCTTACCCTACTAATGAACACACTTTTTAGATCATGCCCTAGTTGTATGGAGGATCAAGGTTTACATAATAAATAAATCATTATAATCATAATATGGGGTTCTAAAAATCATGTGCATAGGAACATACCCTAGTGATCCAGACATAGGTGCACCCATAAGTTTGGGATAGTCTTGTATAGAAGACACTACCTCCAATATTAGGACACTATCACCATTTTACCAATAATGGTGATACTGTCTAATTGTGGTGATACTATTCATGAGGGTTTCTAACATACGTATCTAGTTTATGACATTCAGACTAGCTCCCATCTCAATTTCCAAAAATCAGATCATCTATATTAGGTGTTTTCCAACTAAATCTTTATTTGCACTATTTATTGCTATTTTTAAAAAATTTAAAGCTAGTCAATTATATAAAAAATTAGTGGTTGTATTTATTGCATGTTATTTACCTAATTTAGTCTACTTAGATATTTAATCAAACATAGGATATACATGTGTTAAGTCCTAAAATTTTAAACAATAATTTGCATGAAAGGCACACAAATGTTATACAAGATCACCTTTGCCTTCATAAAGATGAAGCTTGGGAGACACAAAGCCAAGTGGTAAGTGATAAGATGTAATTTTGGGTGCCAAAGGTTTATGTAATAAGGAAAATGAGTCCATGGAAGGGCTAGCATGAGAAATGGATTGCTCAATATTGCCAACTTAGCTTGTAATGTAAGAATGGTACGCTATTGATTAGTATTTAAAAAGGTAATGGGAAGAGTGTAAGTAGCATGAGTAGGCATAGGCATGCATATATTTTTGAGAAAAAGTTATGTTATTATTTTTTTCCCTAAAATCATGTTCCAAAAACACTTATGAGAATAAGTGCTCAAAGAGAAAAGTGGGGGACAATAAGGGACTTTCATCATCTATTTTAGGATTGATAGTTGGATCAATCTAGGGCATGTTTTTAGGTATGTGGATCTAGGATGTAGCCTATTAGGAATATATTTCAAGAGATATAATGTTACCACCAGAGATTCAATCTCAAATTTGACAAGGAATTATTACTCTAGAGACTTCTATTGCATGAAAACAAGCAATAACATCATAAACTGATATTGAAAAGGTTATTTTCTGGACGTGATGAATTTTAATATATTAGTTGTAAGCTCAACCATAAGAAATTTTGGCCAATTAAATTGTTCCTCCTTCTAGATCATACAATGAGAAATATCGATAACCCCCTTTTGTGGCCTCCTTTGTATCTTTTGTTATTTTCCAAAAGCACATAATAATGCACTCTGCTAAGATGCATAATACTTCATTTGGGATGTCATCCAAAGGAATTTCATGATTTTATTACGCATAGGCTTCCTTAATTTTAGGAATAATTAGAGGAGATTTTGATTTTTAAGGCATAAGAGAGAATCCATGTGTCTCCATGCCTATAGCCCTTGCCATTTCAGATTCATTCACATAGCTAGTGATTTCCACAAATAGATAGATTTTCATGTAATTGAACCTTCCTAGAAAAATTTCCATGATCTAACTCATTTGGCCAAATGTAGGTAACTGAATTAGCCACTCCACATCAATGTTGAAGAACTTGTGTAGTTGTGAAATTACCAAAGGTTATGCATTCGAGGCTACTTTGAGGACAAACAATCTTTCTTTAATGTGATTGAGAGAAGGATACACCTCATGATTTGAAAAAGTTTCTTGGTGTATGTTTAATCTAACCCCAATATCTTCTATTTATGTAGTGGAGAGGATTTTTATGAATTGTGGTTATGAAGATGCAACCATCTTGAATATATCTACGTTGTGGCTAAATTGGACTGAAAACAATGAGTATAGAGTGATACAAGAGAATTGGAGAGATGATAACCAAATTTCTTGAAATTAGCTAAGTATGAAATGAGAGATCAACTAGTAAGAGGGGCTATCTATGGGTCTTCATATGTCCATTCTATCCTTTAGATTTAAATGCACCAAGTTGTCTTAAGATATTTTTTCAAAAAGCATTGGTAACTAAATCTTTGAATTGATGAGATGGTATTCCTTTTGATGAGGTGGCATCTTTTTACAATAGCCATGTGGGATGATGTGACCCATAAAATATTTGAATTGATTATTATTTTTCTTGATGTGGATCGATATAGTGATTTGGGATGTATGTCACTTATCTCACATGCATGGTTATTAACGACCATCACTTAGCCATTAACTATCATCAATATCTCTCCCATACATAGCTTTCTCAAACTTAATTGTCTTTTCATGCTATCCATTTTAACCTTGGTATTTACTCTTTCCTCCTGATCATGCACAATGTCTCCTACTTGTGAGTTATTGGTGCCATTTTATTTACACTTACTAATAAACTACACACACAACATAACAAAAACCAAACCGAATCCAAACATCATGAATGAAAATGAATCCTACACTAAATTGGTGTGATTGAGCACCTATCCTTTCCTAGGTATGCAACTTACTAGTGGTAGGGCTTGATCCTACTACCATTCACCTTTCTAGGAAAAATGGTACCTTGTAAATCTCTCAGGACCATTATTCCTTGTTTTATTAATGCATGGATAATATATGGTCCCTTCCAACATATTTTCAATTTTCCTGGAAAGTCTCAAAATTGTCTATTATATAGTTGTATGGGTTGATCTACCTAAAATTCTTTATTACGTAGATTCTTATCATGCCAAGATTTATTTTTGTGATTATTTACATCTTGTGTCTAGGATGATCTATGGTAATCTTTATCCATTCTATTTAGGTATAATAACCTACTCATCTTGATCCCCCATACGCATAATAATTATGATTCACAAGTTGGGTACAACATACTCTATGGGCATTACTACTTCTAGACCATAGACCAGTTGAAAGGGGGTAAACCCTAAGTCACATTTATAATGTGTGCAATATTCCCATAATATTTTAGGAAGTCTATCCACCCACTTATCTTGTTAAACATCACCAAATTTTTAAGAATAGTACCTAATACTTTATTTGTATCCTCTACTTAACCATTTACTTGAGGGTGGTAAGCTATACTTTTGTGGTGTGACAAGAGGAATTATTTAGTAAGTGTCTTTATGGTTTTATTCAAAAAGTACATACCTCTATCACTGACCATCTTGATTGGACACCCAAACCTAGTGATTATGCTTTCATCCAAGAAATTCATTATATCTTACACTGTAGTTAGTTGTCACAGTAGCTTCAACCCACTTGGTAAATTAGTTGGTCATAATGATTATATAGTGTGCATGACTGCATTTTTGGGTGGATTGATAGGCACAAAAAAATCAACCCCCCATTTTTCAAAGGGTTGTTATGCAAGCATTGGCTAGAGTTGTATTTCATCCCATTGGTTTGGATTTCCCATCTTTTGATAGACATCACACTATTCTATGATCTAATGTGTATCTTGAAATAAATAAGGCCACCATAGGCCACTTTGAATTTTTTTTCTTGTAGTAGAATCTCCAACAAAGTGACCTCCAATGATGCTTTGATGTGCTTATTCAAGTACTCAAGGTCATTCATGCTCGAGTGCTACTCTGTGCAGTATTTTATCCTTACCTAAATAGTACATAATCCTCTAATGATACTAAAAAGAAGGGCCTTAGTAATCAAATATTTATTTTCTCATTCAATGTAATGTTCTGTAAATGTCCCCTACTATATAAACTATGTAATCTCCTCTAACTATTCTATAATTATAGACACATGAAATAGGTGTGCATCAAGAGATTCATCAGGAATTCATTCGAGTTCTTTGCCATTTTTATGTTGACTCAAATGATCTAGTCCCACATTATCTTGACTAGGTTTGACATTAATCCAAAATAGAAACTCTTAGAAAAGCATTAACTATCAAGATATATGACCTCCCAACAAAGGTTTATTCCCCAAGTAGCCAGAGATTGGTGATTGGTGAATAACTCAAATTGTATAACTAACAAGTAATGGTGAAATTTATGTAGTGTGAATACTATCTCAAGGGATTTGTGTTTAATTGTAGTGTAATTATTTCTAACCATATAGAGCTTCAACCTAGCAAAATGAATGGGGTGATCTAGGCCACCTTCTCTTGACTACACCAACATAGTGCCAATTGTGATCCCTAATACATGCACATGTATGTGGAAGGACTTACTCCAATCCAAAAAAATCAATATCAGTGTAGTTACCAACCTATGATTTAAATTGATGAATGTCACATGACATTCATCTATCTAGATGAACCATGTATCCTTCCTTAATAACTTATCCAAAGGGGTAGATATTGTAGCATACCACTTAATAAAATTTCTATAGTAGCCTATATGTCCAAGGAAGGATTATACCTTAGTCATACTTGTAGGTGGTGGCATTCCCATAATTACTGTGATCTTGGCTCGATCTACCAAGATGCATTTGTTGTAGACTACATGTCCTAACAAAACCCTAAAGGGTGTAAAAAATAAACATTTTTTAAGTTGAGTGTTATCCATAGTGCTCTGCATCTTTATAACATCAATATTAGTTTGGAATAATGGTTTTAAAACAATGAAAAGACTACCCAATCATCCATCTAGACTTCTAATAAATCATGGATGAAATCCTTAAACACAGCTACAATAACACTTGCGAAAACTATAGGTGTATTTTCAATCCAAATAACATTGCCTTATATTCAAAAGAATCCCATTCTATTGTAAAGGTCATCTTGTATATATCTTCATCTATGATTAGAATCTAATCATACCCACTAAAAATGTCAGTAAAGGAATACACCTTATGGCCTACAATCACATGCAAAATTTCATCACTAAACGGGATAGGGAAAGGGTCATTAATGCAAGCCTCATTTAAAATATGATAGTCATTACAGACTCTAATCTCACCAATCTTCTTTGGCTGAATGACCATAGGAGTCACTCAATTGGATTTCTCCATATGAAAGATAGTTCCAACCTCTTGCATGTGGTCTAGTTCAACCTTTACCTTCAAATTCGTGTTTGGGTTCAAATAGTAGGGCCTTTTCTTAATTATTCATGCACACTCCTTTAGTTCAATGCTCATCTTCCCCAGAGATGCATCTACACCTTTGACTTTAATGAACTTGGTCAGCAAGACATCCTGATAATCCCATAAGAGTTGTAGTACCTCAGATATGTCTTTTTGTGATTAGTAATCACCAATATGTGCTAATTTTGGAATGACCTTGATTCTAATGTTCTCAATGTGCTCTTTTAAGGGTTCATGGTAAATATTCTATTCTTGCTTTAGAATGGAATCACGTAGTAGCCGTTTGGCTTCTCATTCTAGAATGTTAAGATGTTATAATCTTTCTTCTTTAGATGATTCTTCGATTTCACTTAGAAGTGTCTCAACTTCCTATTCTAGTTCAAATAATTATAAAATATCCACATCATACTCCTTAATTGAATATATTTCCCATTCATCTTCATCTTGTATCTTTGCCTTGTCATTCTCTAATTTATAGACCTAAAAATATTTATTCAAATCATAGGCTACATCATTGGAGGATGAGGAATCAATTATTCCATCTGAGTCCTCAATCCTCCCATGGCATAGAAAGACCTTTAGATTATAAAATACCTTGAGTGTTGGAGGGTTATCATCTTAAAAAATAAAGGTCTGATTGAAATTACCTTGAACCTATGCCCAATGTCTTGTCTCCCTTCTATGCTCTTAGTGTATGTACCAAGTAGTAAGAAGGGTACCTAGATTATAGTGGAATATATGTACATAATACTTTGGGGTGAAAAAATCCATAGTCCAAACTTTAATGCATCGATAAATATGAAGCTCAAGGCAATTTCCTTCATGAAATATTGGCCAATCCTTCTTGACTCTTTTTGGTAACTATAATTAAGCTAGAAGGATTTTGTAGTCTTCATACCATTATATCTATACCTCTTTATGTAGAGACCACTAGTTCACAACAATAACCTTTAATGCATATGTGAAAGTGTTAACTCTCTAGTTGATATCAACCACATTATGTTATAATCATAGTAAACTGGCTAACATCCTTGGTTGTAAAGTAGTATGGTAATTGGTATGATGTTGTAAAAACCATAAGCAGAGGTCTTACCTCATGGCAACCCTTAATCTAATTGATAATTTAAATGCCATAATCTCCACTTACCAAAGAATCCCTATCCTACGTTATAATTCCCTTTTTTATTAGTTTTATGTAATCTTGATCTATTCGACCAACTTGATATACAAAATCTATGTCTAACTAAGTTGGTGACCTTATAGACATGGAATATACATCATCTACCAATAATGGTGGAATCTCCACACGTGATAACATAAGCTTGAGAGGTGACTCATCTAAAAGTAATGGTACCTTTGGTAGGCTTGTGTGATTATAGAGGAAGTCACATTCAATGGATCACATGGCCTATCATTTGTCTTCAATGTTTGCCTTCATCCAATTATTCTCACCACAAACATAGGGAGAGTCTATCTCTTTAGGGATACATTATGCCTTCTATCCATCTTTATTTAAAGGGATCAGTATAACATTGTCTCCCTAATGAGATTCTAACTAGTTCCTTATTGTATTTCTGGTTATCTGACCATCATGGTCGCATTTTTTGCCAATTAGCATAGGATAGTGCATCTCATCCATCTTCATATCTATGACTTTGAAGTCACCACGTAGTCTCAATTTTGTGACTTTGATCTCTATGTCCTCCAATTGGCTAATTGGTTCAACATGCCCATAATCCACAAGATTGAATGTAACTAGGCATAAATTAATGCAGGTCGACCAATAGTGACCCATGTTGACAAAGGGATCATATTGATAGTGCTACCAAAATCAAACACTACATTGGGTACCTCATATCCTACTATTTCAATGTCCATTCTAAAATCAACATCCCATGGTTTTTTGGTTTTAACATACCATATCATCCAATCTACGTGTTATTGGCCCTTTTATGCATACTTTACCAAATTATGGATAATATTGGTGATGTTTTGTGATATGTCCTCATTTCCTAGTATACTAAGGAGCTTCATCAGGCCTATCAAAGTAGTGAAAACACCACATTGTCACATGATATGCACTATATACCCATACATTTGTGCATCTATGGTTGCAACATCATATTTAGTGTTCTCTTATTGTTGAATCATTTTTAGAATCTTTGTTGCTTCACACATTAACCCTTTTTCCATGACTGATTTCAGATACTTATCTAGCTATGCTTTCCTAATACCATGGTCCTATGGTAATTCTAAAAGTGGTAATCCCTAATCTACATGTTGCCAACAAGTGATAGTTTGTAAGAATAAATCCTCTTAGGGTTGTACGGTTACCATTTCTACGTTTCTTACAACCTTGTCTTTTCACTACTTTGTAAACATTGAGAAATCCTCTATATCATGTTATTTAGAAACCCTACAATAAGTACAATAGGATTGATTTTGAATATTCATAGGGAAATTCCTTTGTACATGATTAAAATATCCACATAAATAACATTGAATTGGGGGTCATAATTCATTTCCTCAACCTCCTTGCTATCCTCCTTGGTAACCTCCCCTAGTTCCTCACTGATATCCTCTTCTATTCATTTAGAAACCCTAATTACCAAACTATTGGGTCCCATAGTTCATATAATTCTATTTTGGATTCCACCCTTATAAATGTTGGGTACCCCCATATCCATTTTATTTGGCTTGAATTGGTTGTAGTGCCTATTTAGATTACATTGGATATGAAATCATAGGATTCCATGAATTCCAATTTTGTGTAAGGGTTGTCTAGTTTTGAGAAGGTGGATTCCAACTATGTATGTCTATAGGTTGATAGGATAGTACTATTAGTTCCCAAGGTACATAAATGTGATTAGCGTAAAGCCTATTTTCTTTAGGTCTGATGATGGCTTGCATTGTCATATTAGCTTTTTTCATAGCCACTATAAAGACAATTTTAGTAACATCTTCTCTCAGTTCTTATAGTGCATGGATTTTATTATCATCAAGATTATGGGTTTTATAGAATTTTTATTACAACATATCCTTTAGGGTTCCTTACATACTATTTTAGTAGATGAAATTGAGATGTCAGATGTCCTACTACATGATAGATATCACAAAACTCTATTTTTATTCTTGGGCACTCATTCCTATGGTGCCCTTCTTTTCCACACTCCATACCCCAAAGATCTGACCTAGGTCTCTACAGTGCTTCTTATTTTTGTTCTAAATTTTTTGAGTTGTAACATCTTCTCTATCAGTGAACTAGGAGATGAAGCTCCTCCATAATCTTCAATCTACTCCACTCAGATTGTAGCTATTCTAGCATCTACTTTATTAGTGAACTGGGTCTATACAATATCAAACCTTAGCATCCTTGTCTTTATCTTCCATAAAAAACCTCAACTTTATTCATTACATCTAAAAATATATTATCATATTCGAAGACAATCTCTTTGGCTCCTTACATAGTTTCCTTGAGATCTTGTATGGTCTAACTAGAGCATTTATGGACTTTAAATTTTATGATCAACATTATTATGACTTATTGTAGTGTCACTTGGTCAAAACCTCTATATAATATAAATTCTAAATATATAATAGCTAATGTTCTAATCAAATCACACTTCATCACCACTTCATCAGTGATTCCTTTAGCTTGCCATTTCATAATTTAGGTGAGTAGATACTATTTTAGGGCTGTAGACCCATCATAGGGAGCCAAATGGGCCAATGCTAAAATTGAGATGACATAGTGGGGTTTCCTATAGGTATCATAGTTTATTTTATCATAACTAACATCTAAAATGGTTGAAATTTTTGAGGATTCTATGAAATTTAGGGTGCCTCCTAGTTTGGTGGCAGTTGCAATGTCTCCTTTGATTCTATGTATGTGGTAGTTACAGAGATATCTCTATCATCTCCTTCCTCTTCTTATAAAATTTGAATTTATGTAATGAAATCCTTGGCCTATTTAATAATTAAGGGGTCTATCTGTGTTGATAACAATTTTGTTATGTTCTTTTTCTATTAGGCTGAGAAACTTTGAGCAACTTCATAATATGCAGTCTTTTGTACTTCTAGGGTTTTTCTATGAACTTGTTCTGGAATTGGTCTTTACCAAGTGTCATCATATAAATCTATGTAATAACTACTACAATTTTTTTTTTAAATGGGCTTGAGGATGTTTACTCCCTTGGGAAACGATCCTTACCTCTAAAGATATATCTCTTAAAACTTCAACCTGTACTATGTCTATAACTATAGGTCAATCCTTGTATCTCTCTCTACAATAACCTTCCTAAAAATTATGAAATTTTAACCATCTGATCTACTTTTATACTAATACCTTCTTCCTTCATCTATGTTATATCCTCATCACTTCTTTGTACTCTATCCTTATTTTTCCTAGGCTTCTCGCTCTTTTATCCTCACTGTGCACTTCTCCTTATCTTCTCCATTCATCCAAATCACTGATACTACTAATCTTTATCCTATTTGCATCTTCTTAAAATTCACTTTGTTTATTCCATCTCCTATGTTGTCACAACTCTCTTCCTTTTCCTTTAGATTCAACATGTAGGACTCAGCTTCAAGCTCTACCTTTTCATATTTTATTCATTATCCTTTATGTTGCACACACCCCCATGGTGCTTGAAGTTACTATTCCATATGGAAGGGAATGGGTACCATCACTTTATCCATAGCTAGGATATTAATGAGTGTAGGAGGTCAATTCAATTTTTTTCCTCTTATCCCTCTCATAAATAGATCCTTTACCACTTCAAATGTTATGTAGACTTATAATACAAAATATATGATATAACCATTAATGGATGAATCCAACCAATGATCTGTTACATGGGTCAATATAGTATTTAAGGTTTGAAGCTATTTTATATTCTCCTCAAACCAAGTAATGTTAGTAATCACATGAGATTTGAAATAATGATGTTCTAAATGAACCAACCAATCAACTAGCAATCCAGGTAGTTTGCATTAGAATATCTCATAAATTTTACCATAAATATGTTCTTACACAATCTGTTATTCAAAACACCTTATTATTTGAGCTTCTTTCTATGCAAAATTGGTTATTTTCTAATTTAGCTATAATTCCACATCTCTTTGACTAGGAAATCATCTTAGCATATCCTTAAATAATGAGTTCCACGCTCACTACACCATTATTACTAGAGGTTCTTGGGTTCACCAGATCATGCTAATTATAGGGATACATCCTATGATTTAAGGAAGAGCTCATGAGAAAGGAGAAATCATTGTAAGGTATTCAATTTTATACTAGGATCACATAGGTTCAACACAATCTTTAGTAATCATATGAAAATTTACGTAGATAGATAATTAATGGCAATACTCTAGTGTGAATACATAGTTGTCAAACTCGTAAAGAAAAGACCTTTGAGTATTTCATTAACATAAAAAAAATTCTAACTATTGGAAGTAATTCATAGTGATCTATAGAGGAAGGTTATCAATACATAGAGTTCTTATGCAATAACATCCAACTTCATGATAGTTTGATAGTATTAGATAGAAGACAAGATCCTTTTCATGAGAGTTAATATTGTAACACATGTATGTACCCAAAAGATATATCTAAAATAGGAATATATAGCCATTATATTAATCATCAATTACTAAATCTACTTACAATCTTCCTACTATTATGTAGCCATTACACAGTCATTCCAGATATCCAAGGTCTATACTCTTTCCTTCATGCATTCATAGGAAAATTTTCTAAAATGGCTCTC
This sequence comes from Torreya grandis, assembly GCA_037957365.1. Taxonomy (NCBI): domain Eukaryota; kingdom Viridiplantae; phylum Streptophyta; class Pinopsida; order Cupressales; family Taxaceae; genus Torreya; species Torreya grandis. Next base: position 872,926 of record JARHVA010000440.1, on the reverse strand, counting down.
ATACAATATGACCCAACATTATCCAACCCATTATACTATAACCCACATAAATATATAATCCTAAAAACTATATTGTTATAATCATGATGTCTAAACTTGGTGTCCAAGTATGTCAGCCTATATTGTATTGGTAAATATTTATTGTACATGATCTTAGGTAAAAATAGAACATATTCATAATAATATTGTAGAATAACCACTAACCAAAAAGAAACCATGGTCCCTATTCACATGGCATGTTCATATATTTGAATGGTTAGTGTACACATTCCTTAGCTAATACTCTTATTTGTGTTGTCTTACTTAGATTATTGCATATGATTATGTTGCTTACACTTATGCTTTGAAATCTATGAGTGTCCGATGCTTTTGGATATATATGTGAATGTCTTTTTAATAATTAGTGTCTTTTTTACATTGTGTGACTGTGGAGCAAGTGTTTATAACAAATGAATTTGTAATGAAAAGGGACTTAATTGTTTGTTCTAGTTGATTATTAATATCATGCTAAGTCCATGTTATTATAATTTGGCATAGTCTTGTATTAAGTCAATATTATTTTGGAATTATAATGTTTATCACATGGGAGTCAATGATTATAATCATTAAGCTTAAAAGGGATTATATTATGTGGAAAGTTCAATATTAAGATTTATTTTATGGGCATTGACTTAAGTTTATTGAGTCATTATGAAAAGGATATACTTCATTTTGGTTTTTCATGGTAGATTGTTGAGTCTTTAATAGTTCAACTACCAGTTTGTTTTCATGCAAACACTTCTCACCAAGCTCATTATGAGTACATTATAGAAGTGATAGTGGAGGCTTCACTTAGCATGACAATAAACATGTAGATGGCTAAAATTAGGATTGGAGATGTTTGGGGGTACATGGTAGATGATAGAATGAATGTAAAGGTTTGATCTAGTTTGGAGAAGGCATTACAAGTTTGATAGAGCTATACTATCATTTACCAGGTTGGTTTATTGATTGAATTCATATTTGTTTAGTATGTGATAAAATAATGAAATCTAGGAAATTTATATAGATTAAGGGTTTTCATTTTTATTGTTTTGAAATATTTATAAAACTAGGGTTAAATAGCTTACTCTAGGGATGGATCAACCATCCATAAAGCTAGGTATATAAATTTGAATCCCTAGTTTGAACGGTTATACAAACTAAATCCCTTGCCAATTAATTTAATTTGATTATTATGTAAAATTATAGTTATGATTTTAAAATGGTAGAAACCATTACTATAGATACTAGGGTCAAATTGAGGATAAAAGGGTTTATTAACCTTGAGTTTTATATAAAAAATCTACCTTCAATTTAAGTTCAGTTCTTGTGAAATAGTAATGAATTATTTTGTTCATTATACCAGTATTTGTTGGGTAGATGTTATGTTTAAAATGAGCTAAGGAACAAATAAGTTTATAGGGTTAAACTTGATCCATAAAAACTATCATCAGGTCTTTATTTTCCTTATATAAATGCATTGGCTTGTACTTATGATAACTGGGTTAAGATTTTAAGCCTAAACTAGGGCATGGCTATGTGTATAGGGTTATAATCATGAGGAAATTCAGGTAGTTATAACACAATTTTTTTTTATGTCATTTATTAAACTTATATTTAAGGATAACCAAAATCATATAAGTATATAGGGGTATATTCATATGCCCTACATGTCTCTAATAGAGGACTTGATAATATAAATATATCAATGTATACAAATATGTTATACTCTAGTCCATGATTTTTATACTTACACATATAAATGTGTTTCTATTTTGTATGAACCCTATGAGGTTGATTTGGGTAGAATAAAATAATGAATGGCTTGTTTAAATACGTATGTAATTATTTTATATGTGTTTGAACTGTATCAAAACTCTAGTTGGTAAATGAACTGATGATATTCATATATCTATTTGTTTACATACTAAAATTGGGTATACGCTTAAGGAAAATATGCGATTCTTCTATTTACATATAATATTAATATTATATTGTATTTGAAGCTAAACTAAATTTTATGTAGTGTTTATTATGTGACTGAGTGTTCACTTGGTTTATTTATGAAGTTTTCATTTTAGTGTGAAAGCGAAAATGGATAAAACCTACAATATAGATACAGTTGTGTATATCTGTAGAATGCATTTACATTGATATTAAACTTAAAATAACCTCTTGAAACTTGTAATGTAAAAAGGTCAATATATATTTATAGATATGTTTAATATATTTTTATATAGATATGATTGGGTCTATTATTGACTATGTGGAATATGAGGTATTTTAGTTGGATTGCGAATTGGCTGGATTTTAATCGTGCAATTGTATAATCTAAAGTTCAATATTTGTTTAAAATTGAAATTAATTAAATTTTAGCATGCCTAAGTATTCAAAAATGAATATATTTCTATGTGATTCTTGTTATTTCAATTCATATATACCATAGTCAAATATGCATATTTTGTAAAATGAGTAAACATGTCATATGAAATGATAAAGGATTAAATATAGTGTTACATTTATATGCATCAAAATATATATTCGAGATACTCTTAATTTAATGACATAATACTATTCTAATTAATAATATACTGAATATAAAAATGCATATGTATTATTAATGAGGTATAAATGCTAGTTTACATGTCTTAATAAGGTTGAACTTAGAAGTTAATTTGAGGAATTCAGGGAACTTCTAATTAAGTAGTATTTGAGAATATTTAGTTCAATCTTTTAGAATTGGTTGGTTTACAAATAGTTTAGTTATGAAATTAAGAAATGGTAAATAAAGTAATGAGATGGTAAATGTTATTATATGGATGAATAACATAAAAAATAGAGTTACATGTTGATATTTGGTAACTTGAGGTCTTGATATATATCTTACCCATATGGTTTGATTTTATTGATGAATATTTGAAATCTGATTATATATATAATCTTATTGTGATATAAATAAATTATATGGTTGGATTAATTACATTACATTTGAAAAATGAAATGAATGTATTTTAGATTTCCTTGTTTAACACATTATATTTTCTAGTAGGGAAAATTCATTATGAGATCTGTTGGTTTTACTATTATTATATATATAAACCAATATGGTATTAATGATATGTTAACTAATTTAACCCCATGTCAAATTAGGTCAACCCCCTATATAGTTCAAACCTTAATAGGGTCTCTTAGGATTATAAAATGTGTACCATGGTCATTAATGAGGTCATATAATGTGTTTTATCTCTTGTCATATTTGTTAGTTTGTCTCAAGTAATTGTATGTCACCTTTTGAGTCACTAAATGAACTTGTAAAGTTTCCCATGAAAAAAAATAGGTGTCAAGAGGTACTCTAATGTTCCAAATTTTAGGATATGTTAGAGAAGCTAGTTTTGAAATTGAAATTTGTAGGGTCAACATCCATACAAGAAAATAAACTATAAATAAGGGAGTTTCAATCACTTGTATAGCTTGTACAATAGTTGTGACACATAAGAAGAGTTTAGGGAGGTCTATTTAGATCCCCATAGTCCAATTCCATGCTCAGGTAGCTTTGACATACTCAAAATTGAACAAAATTGACCTCTTTCTCCCATCACTCTCTTGGACAAGGTCAAACAAGTCAATGATTTTCCTTCAGTATGAATAAGAGAAGCAAATTCCAAGCAAGTGATTTTGTTGGGTGATATTAGTCTCTATGTAATACATATTTATGGTCATAATTCTGAGTTTTGTGGCTTGTGCTTCATGAACCATTGCTAAGAATGTTGGTGACTATAAACTACCAATGCATCCCCAAGCACTTTAATTTTCCTATCTGATGGCATTAGTCTATGAAAATAAAGTGTTGTATGTGGACTTGTAGGAAATTTTCTTCCTTTTCATGTTAGATTCAACTTATTTGGCATGTATGAAGGTGAATTGATAAGCATGACTATCTCATTTGGCTATTAGAAGATACTATGGAGGTTTACAACCATTATTTTCATAATTACAAAGCTTACCTTTCTATATTGGTCTTCAGATCAAAGGTGATATGTTGTTTTCAACCTATCATAGTATGGTGATCATTTTATCCTTTGAAGGTTTGGTCCCAAGCATGTTTTTAATGAAATACAAGGCCTAACACATAATCATAATCAAGATCTCCCTACAACAGTCACCTATAGTCAAGTGGAGCTAAGCCCTGATTAGTCATGTTGATGAAGTAAGAAGGTTTAAAGGTTTTGAGAGTTTTTCAAAGTGAAAATAGTATGGTTGAGCTATCCAAAAGGTTTAGAGATTGGTTATGAGAACCAATTATTAACACACAGTCATATATTTGATAGCACCTACAGGCAGTCTCTAATAGTGGTTTGAGTTCAATCTAAAAGAGGAAGAGTAGTGTTGAATGGGAGATGTTTGAACTCATTTGAGATCTTTAATTAGGTCTAAGAACATAGAGAATATCAAAGTGACAATGGTAAAGCCATTATATTATAGACAAACCTAGGTCCTTATTCCTAAGTTGAGAAAGTTACAATTGGGAGAGTTTACCTTAATCTCTCTAAAAAGGGATTCTGCCTCATAAAAAGTCATCTCATGGTGGAGTGTCTTGAGGTATGGAAAGACTTAAAAGTTTCTCTCTTATAGTCCAAGCCTAAAAATAACATCTTGACACATGAAGGGGTTACTAAGTCAAAATATAATGATGGTTTGATGTCTTCCAATTTAGTCAGGTTTTTACTAAGGATATTAAATGAAATCTATAGTTTTACAAAGCCTAAATGAACTTGTAGCTTATAGTGGCATATGATGCATTGATGATGAGATAATGGCACTTAGTTTGAAGGCATGAGATGAAATGTGACAAATTATGAGATGACCTAATGAAACATAGTAAACACACATAGATAAGTTATTACAAGATCTTTTCAACTTCTATCTAATGCACATCTATAGGTAACACAATCAATACATATAATAGACTAGTTCTAGCTAGTGGGGAGAGCTAGTTTGAATGTCAACATATCCCTAAGACAAAAGTGAATTCAAAAAAATATGGAATGGTATTAGTAACCTCAAGAGGATATTAATTCATGAAATATAATGTTGAAGTGTTGAAGGTCACCTACATGAATCCCACTTTCTTGAGATGAGTATTCATAGTTTGTAGGCTATTTCAAGCTAGTGGGAGAATGAAGGTCTTGGATAACATATAAAGATGTATGATGGGTTTAAAATGATTGATAATAATATCATAGTGGTAATTTAAATATAATATGATTCTTAGATAAAGAAAAATGAGCAAAGATAAGTTCTAACTTGTCACTCAGTCTAAAGTTTATAGATCCTACAGACATTACATAGACTTGATAGCTAGTCTTAAGGGTTTATGATATTGAGAGTTTTTCAGAGGTGAAAAATCCTTAAATATTTATATATAAGGTCATGAAGACCTAATATATCCTCCCATAGTCTCAATTTGTCTAGGTAAATAGAGGATATGTCTTCTATTTTATCTCAGATAGAGGGCACTCCCAGTCAAGACAAAACTATAGGCAGAACACATGAATGAAGAAGGGTATGAAATGAATATTATTATAACATCTTGAATTGGTGTGTAAATTTTATTTATATATTAAAAAATGAAGTTAAATACCTAATTTACTAGAAACCACTTAGAGGTGGTCATAGGTAGTCAAACACAGTCTAGGTCTTTTAGGCCTAAAACTATACCTAAGCCCTATAAGTGCATGAACTCATCTAGATAAACAAATGATCCTTAAAAATCATTTTATATCTTTTAGGAGAGACTTTAGGATGAGCGGAAACCATCATTTTTCATAGAACAATCATAAAGTGGTCATTTTTTGCCTAAATTCCTATTAGGGGTACTCAGAACACCTAGAATGAGCTCGAGAGCCATCTTTAATTGCTCATACCTATACAAAAACTATTCATGGTACCCAAAGGAGTTGGTAATTATTTAATGGGGTCCTTAATTATTTCTCATTTGAATTCATTTATGGATTGAATGTTTATATTTTATGAACTATCACTAAGAACCAAAATAACTCAAAACCTTCCTAAAACCCTAGTTTATTCCAGGGAAAAGATGAATGGATATGCATTCAAGAGGAATAAAATGGCCATGAAAATGAATTTAACCTCTCTATCACTCACTTTGGCTCCATTAAATCCACTTTATTCCTATTGTCACTTGTATGGATAGACTAAATTTTGAGTTTTTTGTAGGTTTTGATGTGTTTTATAGGTATAAAGAAAAATTGGTAGATGAAAAACATTGAGGGAGGTCTATAATGAATTATTATAACTCCCCATACTAATATATCTCATAATTAAGGCATATATAATCCTATACTAATCTTTTCATCACAAGAATCTTGGACATATAGTGAAAAAATAAGTGACTACCTAAGGAAAAGATGAGAGGTCTAAAATTGGATATTTTTAAGGTCTAATTGATGGAGTAAAAGAAAAAGGAGATTTTAAAAGGTTTCCTAACACATATAAAATGTATCTTCTTGAGTAATTGATAGTCACCTTGGTGATAAATGTGAAGACAAGCCTAGAAGGCTAATAAGTGACTAAAGATGGTAAACACAAGTGTCAAGAGGAAGGTTATTAGGTAGAAGGATATATTATGACTACCAAATCTTATTTACAACCTCCCATAATAGAGAACATGTTTCAAATACTTCCTATTTTATTTCCAATCAATCAAGTGATGCTTCATCTTGAGAACAATTTTAAAAAAGCTAATTGAGGTCTCTACACCAATTTCATGAGAAGGATGAAATTTTGATGGAGATTTGTCCAAAAGGACCTTCATGACCTATTTCAAACTTAATTATCTTTCAATGTAATTGGTTCTCATATTTTGACACTTATCATTGTGACCCTTCCATTTCTCTTCTTCTCTCTCCTCTCCTATGCTCTATAAATGCAAGCCATTTTGGATTTTGAAATCTAATCCATGTCTAGTATGGTAAAGCCTTGCTAGTTTGAATACTAATGTTTTCCTTTGAATAAATATATGAATATGATTTTGAATATACAATTATTTATCTAAGTTTGTGGATTAGTGCTAATCACCTATCCTTGCATTCATCTTACTCTCTCATGTTGTGTGCAAGCAATTCACTCTCTAACACGTCACATGGAGTGTAGATAGTGTCCTTATCTATCTCTAAGTGTAAAGAGTAACATTAGTTTATATGATTAGGCATTTTATCCATTCACCCTGAGAAGTATAGTACATATCACCTTCATGTTTGAAATACTTATGTTGGAGTAATCTATAAGTTTGAATCTAGTCTTGTGAATAATCTTTCATAGTGCAGGTCATGGTAGTCCAATGGATATAATTTAGTGTATCACTTTGTTATAATAGGCTAGTTTCATGTTAATTTATATCTCTTTTCATCCAATAAAATAATTAGTGTAGGTTATAATCTATCAATGACTAATCTAGGGAGCTATCCCTTTAAACCTAGAGGTTTACCTCTACTATAGGTGACTCACAGACCTAGAGGTAATCCAATGTCTCACTCAATCTAGAGAAGGATTTAACAACATATCTAGGGTGAAATATTGAGTGACAATAGTTCTGACATGCCTGGTGGGATAATTATCTCAATTACATCTTGTCAAGGTGAATGCTGGTCTTGACAACATCACAATTGCATACAATATTCTACTTAGCATTTGGTGACTCCACTAAAGGTAATATCTAGTTGTAGATAAATTTTTATCATTAATTTTGTTCATACTTCATGGTCCTTTCTAAATCAAATAATATTATAGGTAACAATCCAATAGATCTACCCCCTCAACCTGAACTTCCCCTTGGAGTTCAACATCCTTAGCCTATCTTGACATTTGATGAGCAAGAAGACTTTGCAAGACAAGAATATCAAGAGAGTCAAGAGGAACTTGAGGATAATATGGCTAAGTATCATGATTTCACAACCTTTAACACTAAAAATACTATACACATCAATGCATATAATGATATTCCTCCTAATGCTACCAAGAGTATTCCTACTTTCAATGGTGAAGGTCCCATTACCCTAAGTGAGCATATTAGGGAAATCTCTAACTTCTAAAACTTTCAAAATGTTACTAAATTCAATATTTAAATTAGGATACTCACCATGTATCTTAGGGGGAAATCCCTTGATTGGTATATGACATTATCGAGTGGATGCACCACCACTTTGGATGAGTTTGGAGAGTTGCTAACATAAAGGTTTGAGGATAAAAGTGATCACGCATCACTCATTCATCAATTGAATATGATTCAAAGAGATCCTAAAGAGACTATGCATGACTTCAATGAGAGATTTAAAATAACTTGGTTTAGGATGCCTCCCCCATGAGATCACTTGTAATCTTTATTTTACCTACATACTTAAGGACTATTGAAATTTTCATAGCCATTATGTTGCAGCCCATGGGTGGATACACTTTGCTTGAAGCTTATGACATAGCCATTAGAGTTGAGAATGGTGTAATACAAGCTGGTAAACTCATTCCAAAAGTATCTTTACCTCTTCTTCATAACATGTCTTCTAATTCCCCAAGTCTTGCTTCAATCCCAAGTGCAAACAAGTCTAGAGCTACCCCAAAGAAGGAAAAAGATACCGATTATTGGGAGGCAATATCTAAAGCCTTTGAGGCTCAAGTTAGGAAACTAAATATGTAATATGGAGTTAACCAAAGACCCTACCCATATCCTTCACAATAAAATAGGTTCTCACCTCAACAACATGGTCAATGGAGAGGGAAAAGTCAACTTAACTTGAATAGGCTACCCAAAGTATATAAACTAACCTCTACTTCTAACATAAGGGCTATGGTTCCAGTCCATAGTAACTTGGTTCAAGGACAATAATTGTATTATCATGGGAAATATATCAATTCTAATGTATATGGAGGATAATCCTTGGTATCTCAAGGATGACTCAATCATAAATTGATATTAGAATATAAGAACTTCATGTAAGCAAAAACAAATGAAGGATGGTGGCCTCAAAGAGTGAGCTTGGCAAACTTTCTAGTGGAGGACACATTTTTCCTAAAATAAGGTACCTTAATTTAAAAAAATACAAGATCAAATAAGAAGGATTTGGGATATGTTCATGGTTTTGACACAAGTCCAAGTAATCCTCCTACAAGGCAACAAGGTGTGAATGCAAGTGTGATAGTCCCTACAACTTCTACACCTATTCAAAATCAAAATATAGGAATAATGACTTAAAGTGATCCATTACCTCAAGATTAAGGAAATTATTTACCTTTAAATACATAAAAATGTGAGTTTCCTTCTTTGAATATCATTGATTCCTTAAAGAATGCTAAGACTAGTCTTTCTTTTTGGGAAGTGCTTGATATGCCTAGTCAAAAGGAACTTCTTCAAAAATAGTTGTCCTAAGTCCACATCAGTCCTCAACCATAAAAAAATGGTGATGTATCCCTCACTAATGATCCTACTCACATTTTCGATCCCTCTACCAAATTTAAAAATCCTCTACCCTTCTACCTCACTCTCATCATGGGAGACAAGCTTGTTCATAATTGTATTGTGAATAATGGGGAAAGTACCTTAGTGATGCCCAAACTTGTGGTAGATAAATTAGGTTTGAGATATAAAACATATAAAAAAAGGATTCATATAACTTTATGGGACACTAACTAAGTCAGTGGGGCTCATCAAAGGTTTGAGAGTTTTCTTGCATTACTATCTAAGCATTCCTATCCTTCAAGATATAGTGGTGGTTGATTTGCCTACTCACTTTGCTATTTTACTATCAAGGGAATTCACCACCAAGATAAGAGTATGTCTCTCAACTTATTGGTACTTATTGGCCTTGAAAAAAATATGTGGAGTGAGGGTGACTATTAGGACACAACCATTAGCTAAGTTTCATATTGATCCATATGTAGAAGAAAGTTCTAATCTGAATTGTACCATCAATGATCAAGAAGAACATGCCATGGATGATGGAACATCCTTCAAACTTGAAGGTATCTCTGATATTTTCCTAGATGAGTATGGTGCTGATACTTATAGACATGATCCATACACCTTCATTGAACATACTAACCTTGAAACATACATGATCCTTGATGAAGATGATGGAAAATCTAAGATAAGAAATAATAATTATTTTTAATGAACTATTGAGGGTAATTACCTTATTCTTATGCATGATGATGATTATTTTAAAAGTATGTTAGATTAAGATAATGAAGAAGACAATGTCATTCTATCTTCATAAGATGGAATAACCCATGAATGAGATAGACATGAAGAGGAAGATGATTAATGGAAATAGTTTCATGACATATTTAAACTATTTGAATAGTTGAGTAAGTCAACTCCCCTTCCTAAGAAACATGAATCTGATAGTAAGTTTGTTGATGAATCTCTTAAGCATAAAAGAGAGTGTTTTATTAAGCATGAAGGAGAGTGTCTTATCTATAATAAGAATGAGGGTCAGACCACTATTAAGGAGGTTGTAGTCATGAAAGAGTCCAATGAAACTAAGGTGGAAATGAGTGTGGTTGAAGAGAAGTCCAAAATTTAGTCTGAAGTTGAACCACCTTCACACATGATGGAGTAGAAAGAGGAAAATATTGATGGTTATACACATCAAGTGCATCATGTTATATAAGAATTTAAAGTTGAGACAACTTTGATGACTCCCAATATTCATTTTGAGAAGTGCCAATCAGACATGATAGAGGTCAAGAAAACAAAAAACTAAAACAAGCCTCTTGGAAGGCTAGATGGAGTGTTCTTGAGAGCTCCAAGTAGCACACTTGCAATCAATAGAATATCTAAAGATGATAAGTCATTTGACTACCTACATAAGCAAGTGTTTATTGAAAATTATGCATCACATGAAAGTATATTTTATTGGAGCAACAGTGATTTAAGAAGCATTGTCTTTAACCCTAGTTGAAGGAATGTTGAATTGTCCTCCACCTCAAGTGTTTGAGGTATTGTACATATTAGGATAGGTGTGTTTTTGCTTATGTTGTTTGTTTTCCCTAAGTTTTTTTGAGAACACAAGTGTGTTTTCTTGGTGTGTGGTATTTTTTTTTGTTTCCTATTGTTTGGTGTCTTTTGGTGTTCTTTCAGAGGCATTTCAATGTCAATTATAGTTTATTGGTGACTCCATAGCCCAATGGATAGGAGAAGGCTACTAGTCTTTAGCATAACTGTCTTGTCACTCCTAGGAAATTGCTAAAATGTTGACTAATTTAACCCCAAGTCAAATTAGGTCAACCCCCTATCTATTTCAAACTTTCATAGGGTCTCCTAGGATTAGAAAATGTGTATCATGGTCATTAATGAGGTCATACAATGTGTTTTATCTCTTGTCATATTTGTTACTTTATCCCAAGTCATTTTATGTCACCTTTTGAGTCATTGAATGAAATTTTATGGTTTCCCATGAAAAATAAAGGTTTCAATAGGTAATATAACTTTCAATATATTAGGATGTGTTAGAGACAGTAGTTTTTGTTTTAAATGAAGTTTAAATAAATAAAAATAAATATATTTTATTTTTTAATAGAGAGCGGGGGCATGACTGGGCCAACCCCTGCCCACACACACACACACACACACACCTAATGTATAATTTCTATAGCATTAGTTTTTGTTTTAAATGAAGTTTAAATAAATAAAAATAAATATATTTTATTTTTTAATAGAGAGCGGGGGCATGACTGGGCCAACCCCTGCCCACTCCCATAATAGGGAGGGAGGACAGGTGAAACCATCTTGCCCTCTCTACCCGCAATCTCCAGGCCAAACATCCATAACCATGGCTAGGCCATATTGCCTAGCCACCAACCATGGCAGCTGGGGTTAATATTTTGTTAAAAAAATAATAATAACATTATAAATTTGATTATTAAATTATTATTATATATAACATGTGTTTGATAACATGAATTTTTATTTTTTAGATTTGTTATAATATATGTTATAAATTAAAATATATTTATTTCAAATAAATTAAAAAAATGATTTAGTTTAATAAATCATTATCATATATATTCTATATTTTATAAATTATATTTTATTTTTATAATATATATTATATATATACATCAATGATATTTTGAGTAGTGGATTTTATATTTTTATATTTTAGATTTCTTATCTTATATTAAATCCATTAATCTTAAATATGAATATTATATCATTGTATTTGAATGTTAAGAATTTATTTCAGGAATCTAAACTTGAAATTTTTATATTCATCAATCTATGTTGAAAACTAATTCAAAAAATGATGAATAGATATAATATTTATATATGGACCAAGAAGGCAAGGCATATTATGAGCTAGTTCTATACTTGGGTTTATTCTGATGTTCTCGAATATATATAATTATATAGTTTCATGTATGAAAATATATATACCTACATAAACATGTGTAATTTTAGAATCTTTGAGGGAGACTCCTTTGGTGAAATATGAACATGAACATGTCAAACTTATAGAGATATATATTAAAGTGAGATGTATTTGGAATATTTAGTTGTTCTTGTCCCCCTTTTTCTAAAACTAGTACTTATGACTAAACAAAACTATCATGAAAATTAATTGCCCTGATTAGGTAGAATGCATATTTGGTAGGTTGTGCCATATTTAATAGTTCGGTGAAGTTAACCTCATGATAGGTTAGATGTGTTATTGAGTGTTTTCTATTATGAAATCTTGTCTCATTCTATTACTAGGTGGGTTCTATCTATTTTATCCTATTTGCATGTTTGAAAATTTATATATATATATATATATATATATATATATATATATATATATATATATATATATATATATAGTCATTATTAGGATGAATGTTATTTTTAATTGTGTATCTTGTTTATAACTCTAGAAAATGAAACAAAAATCTTTATGAGGGCATTTTTACTTTCTCGACGTAAGTTAGCCCATTGTTGCCTATGTCTTAATGAAGGAGAAAGATTTTCCAGTCACAAACATAGTTTAAAGATGTTATGCCTATTATGTTGAATTTTATAGCATCTTAAATGTTTTAGATTAAGGTAAAAATAGGTTTTGAAGGGGCCTCAAAACCCTAAAACAAAGGAAGAAGGATATAATAATAACGCCCTCAGGTGAGACAAACCTAAAACCTACTACTGAGCAGTATCAAAAATAGGTTTAATAGGGACCTAAAACCACAAGTCAAGAACAACAAAAAATAGACCCTAGGTTTTACAAAGACCTGGAAACTCAAGTGTGTAAAGAAAACAAAGAACTAGTAAATGGAACCAGTTATAACATCCAACTAACAGGACCAGAACAGTAAGAGCAAAAAGATCCTATTCTTCTAATTCCAGGATCATCTTCACCGCTTTCTTTCCAATCACAGCAGTGTCTTATATGGATATTGCAGCTGAGGTAGCAACCTCTTGCATTGATTTCTTCCTTGAGCTCTGTCTAGTCCTCTTACTAGGCCCCTCCAAAGATTTTATTTCCTTATTAGCTCATTTTCCAATGTTTACAGCAGCTGCACATATGCTAGAAGTAACCTCCTCCATCTTCATTTAGCTTTCCTTAATGAGCCTTCTTAGGTTGTTTTCATAGTATTTTAGTTAGATAGGAATATCCCTCATCTGCATTTCCAGATTATTGATTTTATTCCGATCAGCTTCCTGATTATGTTCCATCATTTCCATTTTCTTCTTGAGGCCCATTATTTCCTTATACATCCATGAGTTTACTTGAAGGATAACATCTGCTTTGCATTTGGTCAAATTCATAAAGGGATACCCCCTATCATTCTGCCAAACGTCACTGAAATCTTGAGTGTTCTCTTTTGGATTGAATTCATCTTTTTTTGTTTGATCCTCCCTTTCCATTCTTTTCTTTTCTTTAGTTTCAATAGGACTTTCATTGTGAACAAGATCATCCTTTACTTGTTCTCTAGTTTCCATTGCATGATAGGCATCCTGAACTAAATGTTCTTTCTCTATTTTTGAAGCAAGATCCTCAAATAAAACATCCATTTCTTTTTCACTTTCCCCTAGCACTTGATGATTATCCTCAAGATCATATTTTTTCTATTTTGTTCTTTCCTCTATAGTGTCTCCTTTTTCATTCTCACTTTTATCTTTTCCTTCCTCATTTGAGCTGGATCCCCCACTATCCATTCCTTCCTCTTCCTCCATACTCTCCTCCTCAGAACTTTCAATGCTTTCCCACTCAGTTTCCTCATCAACAATCTATTTTTTAAAGCTTGAGGATTTGGGTTTAACTTTTTCTTTCCCCTTCACTGTTTCATTCTTCTTATTCTGTGAGTCCTTATTTTTGTCCAAATAAGGATTTGAGACAATGGCCTTATTTTTTTAGAAACATTCTATTATTAGGATCAGTCCCTCATGTAATATAGGACAAGACTCCTTTTTTCTATGAGCAAATAGACTTTGGAGCAGCGAGAAGCGCAAATAGAAAGGGAAGGAGATTCTTACTTTGTGCCTTAAATGATTAAGAAAGACAAAATGAAATTTATGGACTCTTTTGCTTCTACCATCAAGTATAAAATACTCACAGATGCAACATAAGATGTCTCTCTAGATTCCTTTTATCTACTCCAAGTCAAAAAAATCTCCACTCTTTTCCAACTGTTGCTCCTCAGCATCTGTCTTCAGGAATTTGCTATATGCCTCATTAGATATACTGGTTTGCTTAGAGAATTTTATACCCTCCATTGGAAGCCCCATGACCTCTGCAATGAATTCCTCGATGAGCTTCACCATTATTCCATGGAGGGTTACCCTGTCATCGACCCATTTTTTGAAAAATGTCATCGTTATATGGGGTTTTGAACCATGCAGCCACTCCAAGTAGCTCACTACCTTTCCTCTCTGAAGGATCTTCTAAACATCTTGTTTTGCCTTCTAGTCTTCACAACTTTTAGGTTCCTGCTTCCTTGGTTCACCTTTCATTTTGTAGGCCATACAGTTTTCTAGCAACACCCAAACACTAATTACTAAGTAATAAAACTAGCTATTATCAGCTTATATTGGAACTCGCCTATTTTCTAGCACATGCAGTACCCACTTTACATTCTCATGAATATATATGTTCAATGAATATAATACTTCCACCGTGAAGCCACTCCACCAAATCATTAACTTTCTATTCCAAGTAGATCTTTCCCTCCTTTGAATGAATAGCATCATAATTAATAAGTGCTTTGATATTAACATCCCTATTTAATGTATCTTGCCATCTCACCTTTTTCCCTATTCAAACAGAATGATAGCTATCCAGTCAACAACCCCATTGGCTTCATGGTAAGTATGGGTTATGATTACTTTTTCAAATT
This sequence comes from Torreya grandis, assembly GCA_037957365.1. Lineage (NCBI taxonomy): Eukaryota > Viridiplantae > Streptophyta > Pinopsida > Cupressales > Taxaceae > Torreya > Torreya grandis. The sequence continues at coordinate 857,524 of JARHVA010000440.1, read as the reverse complement.
TTTGAATTAAGGCTTTCATTTCCATCACCATTGCCTCTATAGACCATGAAACTAATTTTTTGTTGTTTAAGATATTAATGATATTCAGGGAGTCACCTTCTAGCCATAATTTAGAGAATCCCAATTCAACAACTAATTTTATGGTTTGAAGGGATGCAATAACTTCAGCAATATGACTATTCAACTTACCTATAGGGATAGAAATAGCATCAATTACATTTCCCACATGATCTCTCAAGACTCCTCTGCATCTTGCTTTTCCCAGGTTCCCTTTAGCAGCTCCATCAAAGTTTCCTTTGATCCATCCACAAGGGGGGACATTCCATTTTACACCTAATCTTGGATTTTTAGTTTTCACATTAGGTCATTCAGATCTTAAGGGATTTTCAATTTGAAAGGTTGGATTAGGATCCCTCTGTGATAAAAAATTCTCCTTTATTGATCTAATAATATTTTGACCCAGCACCCATCCTGGAAGTTCTTTGCTTCTAAATATTCTATTGTTTCTTTCTTCCCATATGCCCCACCAAATATGGGGAAGAGTTAATTTCCAGAAAAAAAGAACATCAGGATTCTTAGAGGGATAGTACCAACTTTTAAAAGATAGTTCCACACTTTTTTGATGGACCCATGCTATTCCCCAGAGATTGAGGATCTCATTCCAAACTTGCTGTGTATAAGAACATTTCACAGACAAATGATTTCTATCTTCAAAACCATTTTTACATAGAATACACATGTTCACCACATATATTCCTCTTTTCTATAAGTTTTCAAGAGTCAAGATTTTGTCTTGAAGCAGAGTCTAATAAAAGATTTTTATTTTGGGGATAAGCCCCTTGATCTAGGCATATGACCATAAAGGTTGATTACCATTTCCCTTTGAACTAAAAATGGTAGAATCTTTAAATTGTCCACTAGGATCATCATGCCAGATAATATTATCATCAAGATAAGGATAAAGAGAGATAGCATTGAGGGATAATTGTATATTATTGAAATCTTGATCAAGATCAATTATATTCACCCAGGAATTGTTCTGCCAGTACTGATTTACAAATATACCATATCTTTGCTTACATCGATCTATAACCTCTTTATCTTGAAAATCTTCTATCAAAGGGTAATATTTTAACCAAGCATCCTCCCAAAATTTCACCTTAATTCCATTACCAACTTTCTAGGAGCATCCTTCTTCTAGAATTTGTTTCGTTCCCTGAACAACCCTCCATATGGAAGAGGGTCGAGTTACATCAGGGTAAGAAAAGAAATCAGAAAGGGATTTTGCTTTGAATAAATACTTATGCTTCCATATGTTACTCCATTCTTTATTTTCATGGTATACTCTCCATCCCAGTTTTGCTAAGAGAGTTGTATTCCTACTTCTGATTTTCCTTATTCCTAGCCCCCCTTCCCTGAAAGGTTTGCAAATGTTATCCCAAGCAATTAAAGGCATCCTGCTTTTTTCCTTAGTACTAGTCCATAGAAAGTTTATTTGGATTTTTTCAATAGCTTCTACAAATTTGGTATGAATTTTGAAAAGACTTAAAGCATAAGTAGGTATGCTTTGAAGATTAGCTTTAAGAAGGGTTAACTTTCCTACCTGACTTAAAATATTTCCTTTCCATCCCACAAGTTTTTTACTGAATTTGTTGATAAGATCCTCCCAGAAGGCTTCAGGTACTTTCAACCCAAGAGGAAGACCCAAGTAAGATGAGGGGAAAGATCCTATAGAGCATCCAAGGATTTTAGCAATTTTATTCTATCTCTGAATAGGGGTATTGATGAAGAACACTGCACTTTTATTCCAATTAATCAACTGACTAGAGGTAGAAGAATATAGATTAATAGCTTGCTTCAAATTTCTTGCTTCCTTAACTTCAGTTTTTCCCATGAAGATAGTATCATCGAGAAATTGTCTATGGGAGCAAATTAGAGGATGAGAAGAGGGTTTTAATCCCTTAAATAAACCTTTACGGACCAAATCCCCTATATATCTTCCCATGCAGTCAGCCATAATTACAAAAAGAATGGGGAATATAGGATCCTCTTGTCTCAGGCCCTGTGAAGAATTAAAGAAGTGGGATGAACTTCCATTTACCAATACAACAATAGAGGAAGTAGAAATCAACTGGTAAATAATTCCAACCACCTTTTGTTCAAAGACAAAAGTTGAAAGACTATTTGAAAGGAATAACTAGTCAACCCTATCATATGCTTTTGCAATATCAACTTTCATTATGAAACCCTCCTTGTTAGAGCAGGACAAAGAATGAATATTCTCATGAGCAGTAATTATAGAATTGAGAATTTGTCTACCTAGGATAAATCCATTTTGTTGATCAACAATTATTAAAGGAATCACTTGAATAAGTCTAGAAGAACTTTGGAAATAATCTTGTATAAAGAGTTACAGAGGCTAATCAGTCTAAATTGATAAGGAGAATTAGCATCAATCTTCTTTGGAATCAAACACAATAAGGTGGAATTAACTTCCTTAAGTATCTGTTTGGCTCCAAAGAATTCCTTCACAACATCACTTACATCTTTACCAACAAATTTCCATAGTTTTTGAAAGAATAACATGGGAAAGCCATCAGGTCCAGGTGCTTTATCTCCTCCTAGAGAATAGAAGGCTTTAAATATTTCCTCATCCTTTGGGATTGAACATAACATTTTATTCTGTTCCTTCGAGACCAAAGGAGGAATAACTCGTAGGATTTCAGCATGACTTTCCATATTAATAGTGGGATCAACCTTCATAAGGGATGAGAAAAAGGATAACATTTCCTCCTTGATATCCTTTTCCTCTAAAATCTTCAGATCTCCCTTTTTTAGGTATGGAATATGAGTTTTAGCTCTGTGCTTTAGAGTGGATAGATGAAAGAATTTAGTTTTTTTGTCTCCTTCTCTCAACCATAACACCCTAGATCTTTGTCTCCAATAGATTTCTTCTTTAGTGATAATGTCTTGATATTGAACCAAATGCTCATTTTCTTTAGTAAGGAGGTCAGAAGTGTATCCATCTTTCTAAATTTTTTCCTGAGTTCTACAAATTTCCTTTTTAATAGCAGTCTTTTTCTTAAAGATATTTCAAAAACAATACTTATTCCACTTTTTGACTTCTCTTTTAACATTTTTGGGCTTGGAAACAACTCTAAAAAGGGCCGTACCCTTAGTATCAATATTCCACCATTCTTCCATTTTACTTTCAAACTGTGGGTGTTGCATCCACATCTTTTCAAATATGAAAGGATGATTCTTCTTCAAATTTATTTTAGCCGCAGTGAAAATAAGAGGAAAATGATCCAAACCTATTCTTTGGCAAGCTTCCAACTTACATATGAATTCTTTTGTCTAGTCAGGAGAGATAAGGGCCTGATCAAGCCTGGCCTGAATACAATCATTACCAATTCTCTTATTGCTCCATGTGAATTGAATTCCCTAAAGTTCCATATCCATTAATCCCTCTTTATTTATAAACTCCATTAAATCTAGTCTCCCTTCCATTTGAGTAGCATTACCTCCCATTTTCTCATGATCATAAAGAGGTACATTGAAGTCTCCCAATATAATCCAATGTCCACAATAGTCCTTGCTTTTAAAATTAGAAATAGACTCTCAGACCTTTTTCCTTTGGTTCTTTACATTAGGATCATAGATATTTACAATATACCAAACTTCCTTCTGATCCACACTAGTTATTTTAACAATCATAAGATTTTTACTAGCAGTCAAAATAGTTCTAAAGTAATAATTCTTCTTCCATAACATCAAAGTTCCCCCTGAAGCACCTTCAGAACTACTAGCCTTGATAGAATAATTTTTAAAGTCTTTGATCTGTTTCACTTTCTCTTTATTCATCTTGGTTTCTTGGAGCAAAAGGAAATCAGGCTTTTGCTCTCTAACAAAATTCCTAACAATATCCATTTTATTAATACTATTTAACCCCCTAATATTCCAGCGTATTATTTTCATTACTATTTTTTAGGGGTAAAGTCCAAAATGGTTGCCTACCTACCATCAACAATATTTTGTATACTTTCTAACTCTCTGTTCTTCCTTGTAGATCTTCTTCTAGGTTTATCCGAGGAGCCAACATCTGGTTTTACCTTGGATTGTTGTTCAGTTCCTCTTCCAACTTTTTTCATATTAGAAACAAGGGATTTCACCTTTATTCTTCTCATTTCTGCACCCTTTATATTGTTCTTTTTTCACCTTTTTTCTTTTGATTTTTTGAGTTTTTTCCCTTCTCTCTCACTTCTTCTAATAGGGTAACCCCTTCCACCAGAGAGTCATTATCAACCTTAGATAACACCTGACTCTCCCTAGACTGACAAGTGACCAACTCTCCCTCCTCTATATTTTTTCCATCTTCTAGCATTAATTCACCTTCCTCTAACCAAATTTGTCCTTTACATCTTTGCATTGATCTTCTTTTCTTTGGTAAACAACAATTTGTTTTAATAAATCTGTCATATCCTCTATTAATTGTTTGGATTTTTTGATCTCTGTATGCAACCTCTGTTCTTCTTTCTGAGGATTTTATTTCTTTAAGGGAAGCTCTATTTCTCCCTCTATATCTAGAGCATTAGCCTCTTCAGCACATGGAACTATTAAATCTTTTTTATTCTTTTGTTCCTTTCGATGGTCTTCTTTGATTTTCTATATTTTATTTTGTTGGACCTTTATTTCTTTCCTTTCCATAACATTTTTTGGATGTATTTTACTTTTGAAAGGGAAATTCTTGACCTAATGCCCTTGTTTCTTGCAGGCGTAGCAGGAATTTGGCAAATCTTCAAAAACAATCTCTTGGGTTTTCTTTCCAAGCTTAGATATTAATTCCACCTTCTTTGGGAGATGATTCAAATCTGCCACTTTAACATAAATTCTAGCACTTTGGAGTTTATTTCTTGAGGCCGTAGCATTATCCAATGCCACAAGTTCAGCAAATGAACTGGCTATTCCTTTAAAAATGTCCTCATGCCAAAATTCTAAAGGGAGACCAAGAAGTCTAGCCCAAATGGGAGTAGTTAAGAAAAATGCATTTGATAAGTCCATATTTGGTTCCCATTTTTTGATTGTAAGAGAACATTTTCCAAAAAACCATGGCCCTCCACTAAGAACCCTGTTCAAATCTTCCTTACAATTGAAAATAAATGAAAAGAAGCCATTCACCATAGGTGTAATATCAACATCTCCACGAATAGTCCAGTTCCTTTTAACCATATTTCTTAGAGATTCTATATTTGGTCTAGCTCCTAGAAATTTACCCACTAAAGTGAATTCCATGGAGGACACAGAGAAATCAAGGGATCTGGGATAAAAACTTGAAACTCACCTTTCTCCTAGTAAGATTTTGATGTCACCGATGAGAAAAGAGATTTTCCTGTTGGTTTTTTACCAAATAAAGATGACCATGTTCTTTGTTCTAAGATCCCTACCTACCTTTCTGATGGCTTTTCCTTTTTATAATCAGCATTATCTTTCTCATTCTTGATGTACTTCTCTAACACATGATTCAATGGGGGACCACCGACCCCACTAGAGGACACATATACATATGGATCCTTTCCATTATCAACATCAACCAACAATCCTGGCCCTACATACTTCCCTTCATCCTCTACTGTTCCTCTAGGGTCTATCCCTCATGCCAGATTCTCCCCAGTCCGTTTCCCACCCACATGCATTTTGGCTAATTCAAATTCTGAAAGAGTGCTCATTCCGCTCATTCTGCTCATGTTATAACTTTTATAGCATCTTAAATGTTATTCAATTTATGGGTAGTAATTGACGTTGATTATATGGTCCTCTAATTGGAACATTTGTAAAGTTATTCTTGAGGATTATATTTTGTCTCGAGTTAGATTGTTATTAAAAATATCATTTTGTGGTTTATGTTATTGATAACCATAATGGTTATTGTAATATTCAATAATATTAATGTATAATGATTTTCCTTAACCTAAGTGGGCAATAATTTGTTTATAGCATTTAATACTTTGTTACTAGATGTAGGCTAGTACTTGACTCATGGTTGGATGATAACACTATTACTAAGACCATATAATTTAATAGTAAATAACATTGATAATATCATATGGAAAGTTAAAATTGATAATCATAGACTTGGAATATAAGTGAGTTTAGTTCACTTTCATATTATGAAATTATGGATAAATCTTAATATGTAAAGTAGATAAATAATTAATTTTGGGTTAACCACTATAGTTTAAATTAGTGAGATAAGTTAATAAATATTACTCATGCTATTCTAGGTGTTTTGACATGAAAAGTGTGACTCCCTTAGTTTTAGTGTTGTAAGAAACCATTTTGGGTAGGTGGACTATGGTGGGTATATAGGTATCCTTTAAAATCTGATTAGATTAATGTAAGTGTATTTGAGATTTAAATTCCATATTATAAAGATCATGGATATTTTTGTCTCCTTTGAGATCATTTGGTGGATGATCAAATGATTGAATGCTCTTCTACAAGATTTTGTGCAAGTTTACATTATAAATTTTTTATTTCAAAACCAACCAAATTGGTGTAAAGAGAGGCTCTTAATTATTACCCAAACTTGAGTTTTATTGAAACAAAAAATTGTAAGATCTAAATTTATCATATGTGAACTAGAACCTATAACCTTTATTCTCCTATTTTGATTTGATGATTTTTGGTGAAACCAATTTTGCAGGTATTTAACCATTTTCTACAATTGTGTTCCCTTTTCAACCTACAAAGTTGGTTTAAAACTGAGATCCTAAAAATAGCTAGAGAAGTCATTTTGAGAAACCAATGTTTGATAGTGGTTTGTTTTACCTTTAAATTTATATAGGAATTTTTTTAAGTTTTTATTCAGATGTCTTTACTATTTCTAGTGACCCTATTTTCAAACGCATTTTGTTTATATTTTGCTTAGTAGAGCAATTTTAAACGTAAAAACCTATTTGGAATGCTGATTTTTTTTAACATTTAAATTATTGTAAGTTATTTTTGTAAGTCCTTAGTGGTATCATGTAGATAATAAAATGTAGAATATCTTCCAAAAATACTTTACACCTCATGGAAGTATTTTTTCCATCACCATTTCATAGATATTTAATGACATTGAGACTGGTCTAAGAGGAGAGATAGTTAAGTAAATTTGATTTAAGATTGAGTTATTCTACTTAAAAATGAATGGTTAACATTGAATGAGATATTTATGGGTGGTATAGTGGTTATTTGGGAGTTTGATGGAAATAGGAGCTTGGTTACTCTCTTAGTTTTATTGCATTTGAGGTCATGGTTTATAGTGCCTCCTTGTCAATGAATCATTGGTAGATTACATTTTTTACCATTAGGGATGAGATTGAGTGTAGTTATCATTGGTATAAATTAAAATTGATAACCCTTGAGTATCAAATTCAAGTGAAGTATTGTAAACTGAATCTAGTGTAGTCAAGACAAATTTAATATAGTGATCTTGTCAAACACCTTGATGCAACTTGCATTTTGAGATTGAAGGTGAATAGCAAGGTAGTAGGCAATGTACATTGTTTGTGAGAGTGTTCCATTAAAGTTGCCTTATTAGTTTGCATGTTTTTGGATAGGTTGTTATTTGGATCATTCACTTGTTTGAAGATAGTGTTTCACACACATAAAAAAAAAAATTGGTAGCATTTTTAAGAGTTTTTGTTTGAGTTTCATGAGGTGAAATTTTGGGCATTACATTTTGGGATCAAATATTGGGTTCAAAAATGGGAGATATAGGGATTGTATTTGGTATTAGTGATGAATTTATGAAACTCATCATCATAATATTTCTTTGTTTATTTGTACTCACAAGTTGAGATCATAAGTTGAACTGTTGATCATGTGGTTGGATATTGGGTAAAGTTCCCATGAGTTTAGATTGGTGACTTTGTTGGCATGTCTATACTTCTTGTTATGTTTTTGTGTTAGATCTATCATGTGATATATAATTATTTATACAAGGTAGTGTATTTTAATGATTGCTTATGACTATGTAGTTTATACAGATGTATTATGAGGTATTTATATTTATCTTATTACATTCCCTAAGTATTTTACTATAAGTAACTAACCGTATTTTAGAGGGAGAGTATAGGATTCATTTTATTTAAGCTTCTATTATACTATGATTAAAATTATAGAGTGTTTTGGCTCGTATTTACTATTATATTATTCATGAGGTATAGATATGATAGTGATATTGTTAATGAAGAGGAAGTGATAAATATTGATGGTATATAGTGGTTATTAGTTTTTATAAGTAAATTAGCAATATTTATAATATTTTTACTACATTTTTATATCTTTGATTAGTTATGAGGTGATATTATATCTCTCAAATTGTTTATTCTTTGATCCAAGCTTGATCTCATGTAACTTAGCTTTTTTTTAATCCGTAAATAACTTTACAGTGTTAAGGTAAAGGTGGTATTAATAGGTCTATTATATACTTTTCCAGTTTATGGAATGTTACTAAGTGAGTAGTTAAAAATTTATCTCTTAGTAGTGTAAATTAAATACCAATTAATAACATACTATGTACTTATTTGAAAGGCCTAATTAGTAACTTACCAGTTTGTTAAAATATATCCAATTTTTCATATTTCTATAAGATGTTGATGGATTGCTTGATTATTATTTTAGGGTTTATAGCTTGTAGGGTCATTATGGCCATGGAAATACCTTGAGTAAGTCTAAATCATCTATGTTCATTAATTTATATCACCTTATGATGATACTTAATATATTAAACATGTTACAAAGTTAAGTAGGAATGGTTTTCTTTTATGTAGACCTTTTAAGAGTTATCATTAGTTTCTTCTATCTAGGAACCAAGTTGTCTTGTTAATAGAGTCATTATGAGATTTCTTACTTTGTGTTATGTCTAAAAAGGAAATTTAAATTAATAAACAAAAAATAAAATATAAAAATGATGAAAAGAAAACAAGATAATAATATTGAATTAAGTAAGAACTTGTAACCTTCCTCAATCAAAGATTACATCATGAGGGATTAGTGATTATGGTGGATTACCTTGATTTATAGCCATAGAGATATTAGAATTGGCATGAGTACTTCTAAAAATGAAATAAAAAAAGGGTAATTATGATAAATAGGGTATTTGATGTTTTTAATATTTACAACAATAGAGAAAAAATTATGTCTTTTGATTGGGCAAATATGTTATAGGAATTCTTGATACTTCTTATTCATCATAATTGAAATGAATCTAGTTGTGTTGGTTTCATAAATTATGGGTATTAATATTTGATACATTTAGATAGTTTAGTTTTGATATTCCCACAATGATAAAGATATTTAAATAAAAAATAATAGATGAAAATAACTGATATTAGAGTTTGATTATTCAGGAAAGACTTGTGCATTGCTATTTAAGGCACATTGATACTATGAAAAAAAGTTGACATGTATAATATTTTATGGTTACAACAGAGAATAATGTTGACATTATAGATATTATATATATATATATATATATATATATATATATATATTGGGCCAATGATATTGATTTACCCTTGTGTGAAACCTATAAATTATGTTATGTTATTATTAAACTTATCCCAATTGTCATGAAACTATGTAAACCTAGTATTTATGTCATTCTTATGTAAGCTTAACATGTGAAGTTATGTGAATATATAATTATAAGATTATGTGTAAACCCTTGTAACATGTGTGCACTCATTAAACCTTAAAATTGATAAATCTATGATATTTAATTAACCTTTGGTAAATGTTGTGTTCTTATGACTAAGTACTTGCATGATGTTACATTATTGCTTCCAGTTGTATAATTATTTATGTGTTGTGACAACCTTATATGTAACCCTTATGTGTAAATTTTGTGTGAAATAACCATCATTTCTAAAATAAATTAATGTCTTAGTGGAACTTATGATTATGGTATTGGATAGTTGTAAGTTATGGTATAAACCCTCCTTGTATTTGTTAAGAGAAGAATTCATATTGTAAAGTTGTGCATGATATTTGTCTAATATGCATGTGTTATGTACTAACTTTTTCATGTATAATTCTATTTTATTCTATATACATGAATTTTAATAGGTTATAATATGATCAAAATCCACTTTCGATGCTAAGTACAAGAATAAGATGAATAGTCATAAAATAGAAACATCTATAGATACTTTTGATTGTAAGAAGAATGGGGTTTCACTTTTGAAGAGATCAATAGAGATTCATCTGGTTATGGTTACCTATGTGATTTATTATTATGTTCCCATTATACATTATCATGTATAATGTTTGGTTACTTTCTATCTAGTTTAACTTGCATGATTTACTTATGTTTATGAAACATTGGTTGTTCTTAATTCCTAAATAACATAGGATAATTAATATTTCCTATGTTCTTATTATCAAAAGTTCTATATGAACTCAATAAACTATTCTAAACACATGAAGTATACTATTGGATCAACATATGCCCACTTTCTTGATTTTGTAAATGGGGGACCCTTATAAATGGTTTTAAAACATCTAAACCTTGAAAGCTTTCTTGAAGAGGTTATCTTTTTTATAATTTGAAGATCATCCAACTGAAAGGAGTATGTTTTATACATTCTTAATGATAATGGTTACATTTTTGGACTAACTTGGCTAATATTTGTATTTTAATATTGAATTTTAGGTTACATAAAGAAGGCTATGTTTCCCTTGTAGAAAACCCTAACTTGTGAATTAAAAAGTTGGAGGGAAGACTTGTTAAGGTTTCTTAACCCTTTCTACTTTAGTGTCTTCTTTATCAATCTAATCAGATCGTGTGAATCAAATGAAAGTAAATGGGTCCACCTAAACCCCAAAATACCCTTTGAAATCCTAAATTTGAGGCACTTTATTGAAGTGACCCTTTGGAGTTTCTTAAAATTTCCCTTCGAGAAAGTTGTCTTGGTCTACTTTGATAGAAAGTACCCTTCAAAGTTTCTTAAAATGTCCCTTCGAGAAAGTTATCTTGATCCACTTTGATAGAAATTACCCTATAGAGAAATTATTTTAAGCATTATTTCTTACAAACATTATATCCAAAACAAATCAACCCTTAAAATTTTCTAAAACCTACCCTTCAGAAGAATTGGTTGAGACACTTTCTTGAGAAAGTGACCCTTCAAAAAAAGTTTAAGGGAAACCACATGAAGTCTTTCTAGGTTCCTTGTTTTATGCCTAACCATAATATTTTCTATCTATAGAGACTAATTGTAAAAGACTTCATGAATTGATATCAACAAACCATGCTTCATCATAGGATTTGATCCAACAAAGCAAAGTCATCGAAGACTTTTCAACATAGTATAACCTTGAGGCTTATAAAAGGGGCATATTTCTCGACCCTTAAAATAACCCCATGTGTTTTTTTAACATAAATAGACTTAGGAAATATGGATTTGAACTTAATTTTTTATCAAATATTGGAGCTCATTAAGTCATGTGCATCTTCATAGATCTAATGGTCTGTGTTACATCATAAGATTTGACATAACTATGTGAAATGGTTAAAGGCTTACAACTTAATATAAGTTTAAGTAGATAATCAAGAAAGGACTTAAGTGATCTCAAGGCTCAAAGATCTAGTCACATGGCTTGAAGAAAATATTTTTAGCTTAAATAATAATGTGTTTTTCAACACAACGTGACTACAAGGCTTAAGCTTAAGCCCTCTAACTACATTAGATGAGCTTAATTTTGACAACCTCACACATGTCATTTTATGTTCATGAGAATTTTTTTGAAGTTCAAAAGGACATCAAATTTAAGATAAGCTAAATACATTAGATGAGCTTAAATTTGATAGCCTCACACCCATTATTCAACATTTTTGATAATGTTTTTGATGTTCATGAGGATGTCAAATTTAAGATAGTCTAAGTACATTAGATGAGATTAAATTTGATAGCCTTACACCCATCATTTGACGTTTTCAAGAATGTTTTTGATGTTCATGAGGCCATCAAATTTAACATAGTCTAAACTTTCAAGCCTAGCAAAGGGATGTATTTATTGACCCTTTAAAATACCCCTTCACATATTTTAACATTAAAACTTAGTATAATGGATTTTAGCCTAAGTTTTTATTAATCTTGAGACTTATTTTGTGTGTATCTTCACATATCAAATGGCCTATGCTTCATCACAGGATTTGATCCAACACTATAAAATGGCCAAAGACTTTTCAACCAAATAAGGAATAATAAAGGTGCCTAATTAGAAAAGACTTCATGGATTGATATCAATACGCCGTGCTTGCTCACAGATCTAATTAAATAATGTGAAATGAAGGAAACTTTCAAAGACTAATGGATAGCTTATAAAAGGACTTTTGTAAGAGTAACATGAGTGAATTTATGAATTTTACACCTCCACCATTAAAGCTACAAAAAACCATAGTTTTCTAACATAAATCCCTAATTCTTGTTTAATTGAATCACAATTGCATTTAAAAGAGTTTAAAACACTCAATGAGATCATGTAGTCTAAGGGAAATTAACTAGTTGGAAGAACATGGCCACTACAAGACAAAAATAGAGAGATGAATATAAGGTTTATTTGTCTACTAATAATGAAGGAAGATGTTACAAAGACATGAAATTAGATGTGGGAGCCTTAAATAATGGTATGAAGAACCAGTTAGAAATCTTCTTTGTAATCAACTTTATATAACCATTGGCTCACAATGAGAAATGAATTGTTATAGTTCAAAGGATCCATGAAAATATCATGGTAATCGAAATTTCTGGACTTCACCTCACAGCTACCAAAACATAGGTACTCCATTGTGCCAATGTCATAGCTTCTATGTTCATTGAATGTAGGGTAGATGGAGACTGTATAATTAAGGAGTGTAAATCAAAGAGGGTTGATTATATAGCTCTAGTATATTTTGAAGTCTATTATAAGCTTCCTAGGACTCACATAAAACTCCCTAAAGTCAAGGGATGGACCACTAAGAATGACTTGTATAATATCAAAAGACCATAGCTGGATAGAGGAACTCATGTAATGAAAAACTGTGATGGTAAAATCCTGATTATATAATTTAGGTAAGGGATTAGAATCATCATGACTTTGTTGAATAGGGATTATAGAGTAAAAATTACATCCTATGTTGACCCTAGGTGGGTCTCCTATGTCTATTTCATGATATAAGATAAGTTGACTACACCTATTGGAGAAATGATAAGTATCCATCTAGGGAGATAGTTCAATGGAATTAAAAGGAAGACAAGCCAGCTATTCATAATGATGTCTTACTTTTTAGACACCTTCATGGCCTCAACCTTCTTTCCTACCATCAGGAATTGGTCCCCTCATATAGAGATTACTATTTCTCACCATTACTCTAAATTTCACATATTCAAGTATAAAGACCACATGTAATTCATCTACAATTGCATATATCACACTCTAGTTGGGGTAATTACTAGAAGTCCAATGCCCATGGTTCCTCCCTCATTAGGCAATTTTTAGATCCCATTGTAGATATATATCTCTATCTTGATTGTACAGTCATTAGGATTGAAGGAATCCAAACCTAACCTTTTAGATTACCAGTGCATGTCCAAATCAAGATGGTTAAGAGTGAGATAGATCATCAAATCCTTCATGAAATGGACCATGTATGCATAAAGAAGAAGAAGGGAATCATACATCTCCTCCCATATTGTATTGGGAAGATAATGGTTCATGGATGGAAACAACTAGAGATATTAGCAAGGAATAGAGAGGCATTCTACTTCCAACTATATGACCTCAAGACATGGGCTCCAAAGGGAAATGTGCTCTCCCATCTAAAATCCAAAAAACTACATAAGGTGCCTTATGAAAATCAATTGGGTCCATATGACCACTTATACACAAAGGTATCCAACTTTTAAGAAGTGTTGGCTAGGTTTAAGGGGTATGGCTTAAAATTATAACATAGATTGTAGAGTGAAGGAAAACCATCAGTTGAAATATGGAAAATGAATCCCTTACAATACCACCTCTTACCTTCCACTTTGGGTCCACCACAAGTGCCTCAAGGTCCACCTTAGCAATAATAGCTACCTTAATAGAAATTTCCAAACATTGAAAAATTTGGTGAATAAAATATGGAACATAGGTTAAGAGAGGGATCCTCTACCTCAACTCTACCTCAAAGACCCTCTTCCCCTATGGAATACATTGATATGGTTGCTTTGGAACATTATGAAATAGTGGATGAATTATTTAAGGAACTTACAGATACATATGGGTCATACAAGGAAGGGGATGAAGAAGGAGAAGCCATAGCTAAGGTGGAATTAATTGAAGGTCCTCAAGCTGAGGAAACAGACAAAGGAAAAGGAATTGCCTTATATTTAGTCCCTGTGACCAAAAGAAAGAGGGAGATAGTATATATTTGGTTCCTAGATCCCCAAATAAACCCAAGTGGATTCACCCAAAAAGTGAGGTGAACTTGTTTAGTGATGAATTTCCCATACATGTACCTGTCATCCCTGAGTAGTTCATCTATGGGAAATTCCAAAAGATACCCTCTCAAATGCATTCATTGGATCTAGCTAGCACTCCTAATGTTGAAGTTAATGATGAAGTCTAGCCTTAGATTTTAGAGCTCATGAAGGAACAAGAAGAGAGGAGAATGATTGAGGTTGCTAAAGAGAGAAACAAGAAAATAGAAGAATTAGGGAAATCGAGTGGGGTTGGTCTTTAAACACTAGAAGCTTCAAAGCTTTTAGAAGCAAATCTTAAGGTACAATTTAACCTTGACATAGTTACACATGAAAAGGTTAGTACCAGAAAAGTAACTATTGGGACAAAAAAAGTCACTCTTCAAAGATTGGAACCATTTTTAGGACTCACTCTAGTCCAAGGCTAGGTATCAAAGGAGCACCCCATTCATTAAGAATATATTACAAGTTTGGTGTAATCCCTATTATAAATGGCTATGGTTGGAATTTAGGGAATGAATCAAAGGATCATGAACTTGGAGAAAGAGAATAAAGACTTGGAGGCCCAAGTCTTACTATCAATTCTGGAAGACTTGCAGAAGATGTTAGATAAATATCTCCTAGATGCCTTTGAATGATTAAAATCCATCAAGCTCAAGCTTGATATCTTGGAAATTCAAGCCAAGAAGGTACAAACATTGATACAAAAATGGCAAGAAACCAAATACCAAGTGATAGAGTTGATCAAAGCACACATCACCAAGCAACCCCTAGATTTCAAGATCATTAAAAAAAGACAATTGAATGTCATTCAAGGGATCCTAGTGGATCAAATATAAGAATTAAGTTCATGGTAAAA
This sequence comes from Torreya grandis, assembly GCA_037957365.1. Lineage (NCBI taxonomy): Eukaryota > Viridiplantae > Streptophyta > Pinopsida > Cupressales > Taxaceae > Torreya > Torreya grandis. The sequence continues at coordinate 842,173 of JARHVA010000440.1, read as the reverse complement.
TAATTCCAATGACTTCATACAAGAAGATAAAGACTTGATGAAGAGAATTGAGAAGTTACTAAGAACCTTGTTGGTGACCCCTTCTCAACCTACTACCACAAGCCTAATGCATGACATGGAATTCCAATAGGAAGTCCAAGCCTTCATCCAAGGCATCAAGTATGAAAACCAAAGCCAACCCAATAATGATAATTCAAATTTCCTTAATGTCATCTTTGCCATAGTAGAGCAAATAACATAAGCAAGGTGCTTACAAGAGGTCACATCAAAAGTGACAAAGAATATGATACATTGGTTGAACAAGAAGAAGAGAGTCTAATGAAGCCCACAGTGGATTTTGAGCTAATCAAAGAACAATACACAAGGGTGAAAGAATTCCTTTATCCTAAGTGATCAAGGGGGCCCACTAGCCTAAGATCAAAGTCAAGATTATTCTTTTATGAACTATATTTGCTAGTTTTTTAGCATATATTAATATTTTGATCTAATAGGTGCCTAATGGCCATATGTACTATAGATTTATTTGTGCAAGGATAGTTGTCCTTACCTATTATAAAATTTTGAAGGAAAGATGACTATTACATCACCTGTATTTTACAAATAAGTGTTACCTTTTGTAAAGGGGGGAGATTCTAAGTAATTTTATACTACAACAATTAATACAATTGAAATTCTTCAAAGATTGTTTGGTGTTGTGTTATATTATTTTTTATTTCTCTCAATTATAGGTGGATGTCTTAGATTTGAATGGTTCTTAGCTATATGAGCTATATTTCATGTTCATGAGGTTTCTAGTTTGTGATGTGCTAGACTAGTTGAAGTATTCTAAGTTTAATTCATTTTATTTACTCTACATTTGAATGTTCTTATGCAATTCAGATTAACATAGAAAAATATTTAAGTAATCTTGAATTTTACTCATGATCTTTATATTTTCCTTTGAATCTTGCATAATTTTTGGTTAAGCTTGGGCTTATGTTATGTTGCATCACTAATTGGTTAAATGTATGCTCAAATTGAATAGAATTTTGTCATTATGTTTGAGACTAATGTTTGAAATCATGTTTCTTCTCTATATTACCATACCTTTTGCTTATTTTTATCAATTCTCACTTTAGCTTAAAGATCACTATAAATAATCACTTAGATTAGCTTAGAGTTAGAAATCTTGACCAGGAAGACTATAAGACTACAAAGACTTAGACCCTAGTGGCTTCCAACTACGACATCAAAAAAAAATTGTGGGTATCTCTCATAATTTGTTGACTATTCCACCATAGAAACACTACTTGTCAAAAACTATAACTCATGCCTTGGATTCCTATAATCCTAAAATGAGAAGTTTTCATCAACACTAAGGAACACTCTGTGGAGAAATTGGAATCATCAACAAGAGGTGGTTCCTATTGGTGCTAGAAAGAAAGCCTTATTTGTAATTATTTTTGTTTTCTTGGTTATGATTAGAGGGTATTTATTTCCTTTATAAATATCTTTGCTCTGTGATTGATTTCTTGCTCATCTTTGCACTTATCAAGGCAAAGATCCTTATTCTTTCTAAAGTTAAGTTCAAGCTCTGGTAAGTATAGCTTTAAGATTGAGAATTATTGATGTTTGAGGTTAGAATGGATTTATTTTGATTTGATATTGATGTTATCTTATGAAATTTGAGTATAATTCTTCAAAATGATGTAAAAGATGGTCATCTTTGCATGATCAAACATATATTTGAGCTAATTTAGTCAAAGATCAGTGTCTTTTAGATTATCATACATAAATATTTTCAATAAAATATTAGTGTGCATGTCATTTGTTTTTCTTTGAGGGAATTAATTTTTACACCATCTTTCAAAGCAAGATTCTTAGTTCTAAAGCTAGAATTACCCAAAATTAGGGCTATATATCATTAAAAATTTAGGGAACCTCTACTTGAGCTTGAGACAAAGGAAGGCATATAAATTTCAAGTCTTTACCCTCCTCACCCCTTCAAGGATTCCTTGCATTAAACATTTGACCAGATATGGCTTGTCTTGGAAGTTGTCCTATCAATATTCTAGGTATAGTTCATGATTTTCTATGAAATCTTGAGAAATATTTGCCTATTTTGAGTCCAACTAGTATGGTCACCACTAAGGAACATGTCAAGTCCTTTAAAGCACTTTAAGTATCTTAAATTTTATTCATAAGGATGTAGCTTTTAGTGTATTCCCTTTTATCTTTAAATATGATTCCTATAAGTGATTCTTAAACTTGCCTGATGATTGTATCACTTCTTTGAATAACTTTGACACCATCTTTATTGATTAATTTGGGAAGACCATTAACCCCTATATCATATATCATCAGTTTAATACCATCAAGAGAGATGAAAGTGAGCCTATTATGTCTTTTAATGATATATTTCAAAAGACGTTCAGTAGAACCATAGATCCTTACAAGCCTAATGAACCTTTAGCCTTAGAGATCTACAAAGATGTTATGGATCCCATGACTTCTATATTTCTAAAGAGAACCCTTCCAACTATTACTACATTAGCTCAATCTTATTTAGAATTAATGGTTATTAGTGACCAAATATAGCCTCAAGGGTAAATGGCTTACTCAATTCCAAATATCAACCCATAGATTCTAGCCTTGAACCTTTTCCTAGCTAATAACCAAAATTTTCTAGCTCTAAATCAAATACCAGCTCTAACTATTTTACCTACTAGTCATGTTGCTCCCAATCAAAACTTAGGTTTCTTAGTTAAAAAAACTACCAATGGATCTCAAGCCAATGGTCAAAATGTTCTAATACTAGTCAACACTACTAACAATAGTCAAGCTCAAGCTTATGAAGATCTAAATAATGAAAATGAGTCCATACTCAAGATGGTCCAAAAGATTAGTACAGACTTCTTGAAATTATAAAAGCAAGTTGGTAATGCTAACAATATCTTTGGAAGGAAATTCACCTTCCAAATGTTTAATAAACCTAGAAATCAATTCCATAATGATAGCTTCTTTAATAGAAATAAATCTAATGAGCATTCTTCATCTGGTAAGAAGACTATGGACATCCATCTCATAGATATTGCCCTGCCTGATTATTGTAAAGTGCATGCCATTTATAAGCATGATGAGATAGATTATATTTAATTATTTCAAGATTTTGAAGCATTCTAGGAAGAGATTGACACCTTTGAAGTTATCCTAGATAAGAACACTATTTCTAGTACTTCTAGATCTAAAGCACAAGATCAATTACACATGGTGAAGACCTTCCAATTTCCTTTCCAAGAAGATAATGAGCCTAATAATATTCCTAAAGAAATAAAAACATTTCAATATTTCCTAAAGACTTACCGTCTAAGTAATAGGGAGAAAAGATAGCCCTTGACTACTTCTACTCATCCCAATAACTATGGGAATCCTCTAGATACATCTTTGAGAAATGATCCTGAACCACCTAAAGGTAGTTATTCTAAGATTTTGGTTGAACATTTGAATAATACTAGATACAATATTATTGAGGACATGATGAAAATTAAGGCAAATATCACTCTACATGAATTGACATAGATAATTGAGCAAAGATACCTTCTCTTAGAATCCTTGTCCAAGAATCCTAGAAAGCCACCAAAAAATGATACTACCAATGTAACTATGCAAGTGGTTAAAGCAGAGTCTCCACCCTTTCTACTCATAATCAAATTCTTTGGTAGTAATGTCCATAACTATCTACTAGATTTAGGAGATTCTACTAATATTATGCTAGTTGGAATTTGCGAGTAATTGGGATTGAACCGAATCAAATCTGACTAAGTAGTCACACAACTAGATAAATCAAAAGTCAAAGTCATTAGAGAGATACTTAATGTGCATATTCAATTGGCAAGTGAACCCAAATTTCAATAGCTTATTAACATTCAATTAGTAGACATCCCTAATGCTTATGGGTTACTTCTAAGTAGGAAATGTACCAAAGATTTTAATAGGTACATGTCTACTAATTATTCTCATTTGTGGTTGCCATGGAAGGGTGTTCCTAATCAGATAAGGGTTGAGTGAGAGTCGAGGATGAAGCATATGATAACTAAGTATAATGAAGTTAATAAGAGGGTAAACTTATTTGATTATGATCTTGGAATGTTCACCTGATAAATTGCACAAAATCTAGATTCTAAAATACCCCCTCTAATGCTTGGATTATGGAAGTTACATGTTGATGAAGATAGATGCAAATCAATATTAGGAGCTGGCATTGTGTTAGTGGATCTTACAGACAAACACTACCATGCATCTTATAGGTTGTAGTTTCCTTTCACTAATAACTTAGCTAAGTATAAATATCTTATTCTTGGACTATAGCTTAACATCATGGACAAATTCAAAGAGCTTATGGTCTATGGAGACTCCAAACTTGAATTCAACCAAGTAAATATTAAATATCAGTGCAAGTTATCTTAATTGAGAGGATATAAGTTCAAGATATGGGATTTGGTTGAATATTTTGATTCCTTCAACATCATAGTTGTTCCAAGGGAAGAAAACAAGGTTGTTAATGAGCTTGCTTATACTGCAGTCAACCTCATGCCAAATCAAGATTCCCTTTACTTTAACATTGAGTTGGTACCTTGCCCATCAGTCCCTAATAACATCAATCACTTATAGGTTTTCAATGATGATCAATAGATCATCAATTTCTTAGCTAAATTTGAGGCCTTTAAATCCCATATCATTGATGAAGTGGATGAAAGCTATCCTAAAAAGGATCCTAAAGGTAAGATCATCTAGCTTAGTGATAAAAATATACCTAAAAGGATGATCTCTTTAAAGAGGTTGTTTGATCATGATAAGCTTATAGAGGTAACTAAGGTACCTAAAGTGAGTGGAAAAGACTACCAGCCAATAGATCTTAGTCCACAAGAGCAACCTCAACCTGTCAACATAGGGAAATCATGCACTAAAATGGAGAATAAGAATGCAAGAGAGTTTTTCGAAAAGTACAAATATGCCATTGCTTTGTCTTATGAAGACCTAAGGATATTTGACCCAAGGGTCATAACTCATATAATACCTCTCAAAGAAAACTACAAGCCTTTTAGGTAGAAGCAAAGGCTAGTCAATCTTGTCTTAGAGCCTATGTCCTATAAAGAGGTCAAGAAATAATTAGATGCAAAGATTGTCTTTCCTATCAGACACTCCACTTGGGTTGAAAAATTGGTCCTAGTAATAAATAAGAATGAGGATATTAGATTATGCATTGACTTTAGGAACTTGAACAAAGATTCTAAAAAGGACAACTATCCTCTACCTTTTATAGACCAAGTCATACAAGTTGTTTTAGGGTCAACTATGATGTCCTTCTTGGATGGATTCTCAAGGTATAACCAAGTGTTGGTTGACAAAGAAGATAGGATGAAGACAACTTTCACGACCAAGTGGGGAACCTATGCCTACAAGAAGATGCCCTTTAGGCTTATCAATGTAGGAGAAACATTCCAAAGGGCCATGGACCATGATTTCTAAGGTCTGGTAGGAAAATGTATCATCATCTATATGGATGATTTGATACTTTTCTCTAAGAATAGAGAGGATTACTTCATGAACTTACAACAAGTGTTTGAAAGGTGTAGATGGTATGGGATTTCCCTCAACCCAAAGAAGAGTATATTTTGTGTCACAAAAGGGAAACTACTAGGCCATGTTATCACCAAGTAAGGGATCTCCATAGATCCTAACAGAGTATAGGCCATCTCCAAAATTGAATTTCCTAATAAAAAAAATATCTTAAGTCATTATTTAGGAGAATTAATTTTGTAAGAAAGTTCATCCAAGGCTTTGCTGAAATTGCCAAGACTTTGAATGACATGCTGAAGAAGGATGCCAAGATATTTTGGAATGATGAATCCAAGAAGGCTTTTTCTAATATTAAGAAGGTGATCACTAAATCCCTAATACTCATAAGTCTTGACTTATCAAATGATTTCTATTTGTATTTATTTGCTTTCAAGTGTACTATGGATATAGTACTAACTCAAAAGGTTTATGGGAATGATCATCCCATAGCTTTCATGAGCATTAATTTCAAAAATGTTGAAGTGAACTATTCTATGATTGATAATCAAGCTTATGTGTTGGTGAAAGTATTTAAGAAATTTAGGCATTGTATCCTTAGAAATAAAGTACATGTTATCTTTCCAAACCCAACTACAAAACTCATGATGAGTCAAAATGAGCTTGGAGAAAGAAGAGGCAAATGGTTGTTATTTATGCAAGAGTATGATATTGAAATGAAGATTTCTAAGTTGGTAAAGTTCCAAATCTTAGTTAAGATGATTACCGATATTAACCCCAAGCTCCATGTCATGCAAGTTAACTAGGAAAACTTCCAATCTAATAAGTGGTATGACTCTATCATCCACTTACTTATCGATGGTGTCATCCCCTAGGACTTACAAGAGAGCAAAGGATAGCCTTGAGGCTCAAAGCAACTCATTACCTCATCAAGATTGGAGTCTTATATATAAGGAACTTTTAGGGAATTTATTTAAGGTTTGTATCCAAAGAAGAAGTAACTCAGATCATGACTACCTTCCATGAGAAGCTAAGAGGTGGACACCCTTCAAGAAGAACCATAGATCACAATATCCTTAGAGTTGGGTATTATTGTCCTACCCTCTTCAAATATGATCACAAGAATGTGAGTGAGTGCCATAAATACTATATATTCAACACAAAAGAGCTAAAGTCAGACATGCCTTTACAACCTATGATAGTTAATAAACCCTTTGCATAATAGGTGTTAGACTTTGTAGGGGTAATCAACCCTAACTATTTTGAAGGCCATAAATTTGTCCATTTTGCTACTGACTATTATACAAATTGGAGTGAAGCTATTTCCACTAAACATTTCAAGATAGAAGAGGTAATTAACTTCATGGAAGAAAAAATTTTCACAAGATTTGGAACCCCAGTCTTTTTGGTCTATGATAATGGATCTACCTTCACTTATATTGAGATGACTAAATGGGTATATGGTAATAACATCACTCTAAATTTTTCATCTAGTCATTATCCCTAGGGTAATGGAGTCTCTAAATCTAAAAATGAGAATTTGATGAAGGCTATCAAGAAGTCTACCAAAGACAAACCTAGAATGTGGCATAAGATCTTAAAGTATGCACTACGAGCAGATAGGATAAAAATCAAGTAGGCTCTCAAAACTTTACCATTCTTATTGGTGTATGGATAGGAACGTATCTTCCCGATAACCCTCAAGTTGACCACATTTACTTTCATACAGGAGTATACAGAAGAAAGACAAGACCTTGCTTGTTTAAGGCTATTAGATATAATTCAGATGGAAGATACCAAAGATAAATCATTTGTTTACTTTAGCAGGCATCAAACAATAGTGAAAAAGTGGTTTGATAAAGGATCCAAAATCAAAGCATTAAAGTAAGGAGACTTAGTCCTCCTTTGATAAAATTCTTCAAAGCCAAAAGGGAAGTATGGCAAATTCACACCTTCATGGTTTAGGCCATAATAAATTATAGAGACAATTGGAAACAACAAGTTAAAGCTTAAAGACCTCCAAGGATCAAATTTCCCCTTGCCCACCAATAGGTAGTATCTCAAGCATTACTTTGTTGTTACTCTACCAGGGGTCTTCATGGTGTAAAATATGTAAGACTTGTTAGATTAGAGTAGGTAGGCTAACTAGTTTCTTTTCTTTCTTTCCCTTCTTGCTTTGCTTTTACATATTTGTTTGCTTCTTGCTTGTTAATTTATATTGTGTTTTTTCTTTGTGTTCTATTTGATTTTTATTGGTTGTGCTCTTTTGTTTCCAATAGGTCCTATAGATGTTTTTTTGCTCATATTTTTGTATATTACTCAAAATTCTAGTAGCTTGAAGTAGGGATATGAATCTTGCAATGATGAACATAGGTTGTCACAAAGCACCACGATACAACTCAAATTAAATGGTTTAGATTAATATAGAAGTTAATTATCATAAAAATTCTTAATCATAATCTTAAATCAAGGTTTGGTTGAAATAAGAATCATATGTGCTAAAAGAGAAATTAGGTTGTTGAGGCACATTTCATGTTAGCACTTAAAACACGTCCTTGTCTGGGATAGAGGTTACAACTAAAAGTGATTACCCCAAGAATCAAACACTTGACTAAATCCTTAAAACCAAGCTATATTGGTTCCCAACCTTTACAAAAATACCTAGAAAAAAAATAAACTTATTGAAAAATCTATGGAAATAAATGCAAAGGTGATTCTGGTAACCTCCACTAGGGATATGGATGCCTGGATGTCAATGGAGCAAGGCCTAGAGTGGGACCAAAGGTATCTCTATTGTGGCTATGGATGTCTAGCTGGTAGCAAAGCAATGCCCAAGCCTTCAATGAACTAAGAGAAAATATTCTCAATGAATATCCAAAATGTTCCAAGTCAAGTGTTATAACCAAAGGTATGACCTAGATTTTGTCTTCTGAAGTTCCATGATAAACAATGAGTGGAATAAAAGTACACACTGTGTTTGTGTTTCAACATTTTGAGTTTGAATTTTACACATGTGAGGTTTATACCAATCAAGGATTGATTTAGACAATGTTATGGACCCAATGGATGAAAGACTTATATATTGGTCTAAACTAGAGCCTGAGGTTTTAACATATTGCTATGTTTCCCCTGGGAGTCACCATTTGTTGGATCAACATACCCCCACTTTCTTGATTTTGTGAGCAGGGGACCTTTATGAATGTTTAAAAAACATTTGAACCTTAGAATATTGATTGAAGAGGTTATCCTTTTTAGAATTTGAAGATCATCCACTTAAAAGGAATATGCTTTATACATGCTTAATGATAATGGTTATGTTCTTGGACTAACTTGGCTAATGGTTTGTCTTTGAAGATTGAATTGTAGGTTACATGAAGAAGGCTAGGTTTCCCTTATAGAAAACCCTAACTTGTGAATTAAAAATTTGGAGGGAAGACTTATTCAGGTTTCTTAACTCCTAATTTTTTGTCTTCTTTATCAATCTAATCAGATGATGTGAATCAAATACAAGAAAACAAGTCCACCTAAACCCCAAAATACCCTTTTAAATCCTAAATTTGAGTCACTTTCTTGAAGTGACCCTTTGGAGTTTCTTAAATTACCCTTCAGAGTTTCTTAAAATGTCCCTTTAGGAAAGTTGTCTTAGTCCACTTTGGTAGAAATTCCCCTTCAGAGTTTCTTAAAATGTCCATTTGGGAAAGTTGTCTCAGTCCACTAGTAGAAATTACCCTTTAGAGAAATTGTTTTGGGCACTATTTATTATAGACATTCTATCCAAAACAAATCAGCCCTTCATCTTTTTTGAAACCTACCCTTCAAAATAATTAGTTAAGATACTTTCTTGAGAAAGTGACCCTTCAAAAAAAGTTTAAGGGTAACTACGTGAAGTCTTTCTAGGTTCCTTGTTTTATGCCTAAACTTAATATTTTCTATTTTTAGGGACAAATATTTAAATAATTCATAGATTGAGCTTAATGGACTATGCTTTATTGCAAGATTTGATCCAACGGTGTGAAGTCACTGAAGAATTTTCAACACAGTATAACCTTGAGGCCTATTAAAGGGACATATTTACCAACTCTTAAAAGAAACTCATGTGTTTTTTTAAACATAAGTAGACTTAGGAAACATGGCTTTTAACTTAAGTTTTTATCAAATCTTTGAGCTTATTAAGTCATGTGCATCTTCATATATCTGAAAATCTATGCTCCATCATAGGATTTGATCCAAAGGTGTGAAATGGTCAAAGGCTTATAACCTAATCTAATTTTAAGTAAAAAATCAAGAAAGGACTTAAGAGATCTTGGGGATTGAAGACATGGTTACATAGCCCAAAGAGCATATTTTTGACTTAAAGAACAATGTGTTTTTCAACACAACATGACTGCAAGGCTTAAGCTTAAGCCCTCTAACTATATTAGATGAGCTTAAATTTGATATCCTTGCACCCATCATTGAATGTTCATGATAATTTTTTTGATATTTGTGAGTTAGATGAGCTTAAATTTGATAGCCTCACACCCATCATTTGACATTTGTGATAAAGTTTTTGATGTTTATGAGGATGTCAAATTTAAGATAGTATAAGTATATTATATGAGCTTAAATTTGATAGCCTCTTACCCATCATTCGATGTTTTCAAAAAAATAAATTGACACTCATGAGGCCATCAAATTTAATAGAATATAAATATTCAAGCCTAGTGAAGGGATGCATTTCTTGACCCTTTAAAAAAACCCTTCATAAATTTTAACATGAAAACTTAGTATAATGGATTTTAACCTATGTTTTTATTAATCTCAAGAATTATTTCATGTGCATGTTCACAGATCAAATGTCTTGCACTTCATCATAGGATTTGATCTAATGGTGTGAAATGGCTGAAGAATTTTCAACCAAACAAGGTATAATGAAGGTGACTAATTATCAAAGACATCATGGATTGAGATCAATAAACCGTGTTCACTCGTAGATCTAATCCAATAGTGCAAAATGAAATAAACTTTCAAAGATTAATGACTATCTTCTGAAAGGACTTTTATGGGAGTAACATGAGTGAATTTATGAGTTTTCCACCTCTACCATTAAAGCTATGAAAAACCCTAGTTTTCCAACATAAAGCCCTAATTCTTATTCAATTGAGTCACAATTGCATTTAAAAGAGCTAAAAACACTCAACAAGATCATGTAGTCTAAGGGAAATTAACCAATTGAAGGAACATGGCCACTACAAGACAATAATAGAGAGATGAAGCTAAGGTTTATTTGTCTACTAAAAATGAAGGAAGAAATTACAAAGACATAGAATTGGATGTGGGAGCCTTAAATAATGGTATGAATAACTGGTCAAAAATCTTCCTTATAATCGACCTTATACAACCATTAGCTCCTAAATAGTAATGAATTACTATAGTTCAAAGGATCCATTAAGATCTCATTGCAGTCTAAATGTCTAAAATTCACCTCATAGCTATGAAACTAGAGGTACTCCATTGTGTTGATATCCTAGCTCTTATGTTTATTGATTGTAGAGTAGATGGAGATTGGATAATTAAGGAGGGCACATCAAAGAGGGTTGCTTATATAGTTCTAGTATCTTTTGAAGGCTATTATTAGCTGCCCAAAACTCATATAGACCTCCCTAAAATCAAGGAATGGACCACTAAGAATGACTTAGATAATATCCTAAGACCATCGTTGGATAGAGGAACTCATGTAATGAGAAACCACAATGGTAAAATCCTAATTATACAATTCAGTTAAGGGATTAAAATCATCATGAATTTGTTTAATATGGATTATAGAGTAGAAATCACATCCTATGTTGACCTTAGGTAGGTCTCCTATGTATATCTCATGTTATAAGAGTAGCTGACTCCACCTATTAGAGAAATGATAAGTATCTATCTAGGGAGATAGTTTAATGGAATTAAAAGGAAGACAAGCCTACTATTCATAATGATATCTTACTTGTTGGATGCCTTCATGGCCTCAACCTTCTTCCTTGCCATCAATAAATGGTCCCCTCATAGTAAGATTACCATTTCTTAAAATTACTCCAAATTTCACATATTCAAGTATAGAGACCACATACAATTCATTTGTGATTGCATATATCGCACTCTAATTGGGATAATTAATAAAAATCCAAAGCCAAAGTTGCCTCCTCATTAGTTATGTAGATCCCATTGGAGATATCTTTCTCTATCCTACTTGTACGATAATCAGGATTGAAGGAATACAAACTTAGCCCTTTAAATTACCAATGCATATCCCAATCAAGCTAGTTGAGAGTGAGATAGCTCATCAACTCCATGATATGGACCATGTATATAGATAGAAGAGGAAAACAATCCTACATTTCTTCCCATATCTAATTGGAAAGATAATGGTTCATAGATGGAAACAATTGGAGATCTTAGCAAGGAATAAAGAGGCATTCTACTTCCAACTAGATGACCTCAAGATAAGGGATCCAAATGGAAATTGCTCTCCCATGTATAATCTAGGAAACTACATAAGGTTCCTTAGGAACATCAATTGGGTCCATATGATCACTTATACATAAAGGTAGCTAACTTTGAGGAAGTACTGGCTAGGTTTAAGGGGCATGGATTCAAATTAGAACATAGATTAGTGAGGGAAGAAAAACCATCAAGAAAAATATGGAAAATGAATCCCTTGCAATCCCACCTCTTACCTTCCATGTTGGGTCCGCCACTAGTGACTCAAGGTCCACCTCAGCAATGACAACTACCTTAGTAACAAGTTCCCAAAATTGAAGGACCTAGTGAGCAAAAGATGGAACATAGGCTAGAAGAAGGACCCTCTACCTCAAAGACCCCCTTCCCCTATGGAATAAATTGACAAGGTTTCCTTAGAACCTTATGAAATAATGGATGAGTTCTTCAAAGAACTTGTAGATACATATGGGTCAAATAAGGATGGGGATGAAGAAGGAGAAGCCATATCTAAAGTAGCACTAATTGAAGGTCCTCAAGATGAGGAGATAGAAAAAGACAAAGGAGTTGCCTTAGATTTGATCCCTTTGACCAAAAGAAAGAGGGATATGGATATGGATTTGGCTCTTAGAGCCCCAAAGAAACCCAAGTGGATTCACCCAAAAAGTGAGGTGAACGTGTTTAGTGATGAATTTTCCATACATGGATTTATCATCCCTAACTAGTTCATATATGGGAAGTTACAAAAGATACCATCTTAGATGCATTCATAGGATCTGACTAGCATTACCACTATTGAAGTTAATGATGAAGTCCAACCCTAGATTTTATATCTCATAAAGGAACAAGAAGAGAGGAGAATGATTGAGGTTACTAAGAAGAGTAACAAGAAAATAAAAGAATCAAATAAATAAAACAAGGTTAGACTTGAAACACTAGAAGCTTTAAAGCTTTTAGAAGCATAGCCCAAGGTACAATTTTTCCTTAACACAACTACACTAGAGAAGGCTAGTACAAACAAAGTAACTATTGGAATAGAAGAAGTCACTCTTGAAAGAGTGGAACCATTTGTAGGACTCACTCCAATCTAAGGCCAAGTAGCAAGCAATCACCCCATTCATCAAGAAGATATTACAAATCTGGTGCAATCCTAGTTAGTAATGGTTGTGGTGGGAATTCGGGGAATGAAGGAAAGGATCTTGAACTTAGAGAAAGAGAAGAAAGATTTGGAGGCCCAAGTCTTATTACCAAATTTTGAAGACCTTATAAATATTTTAGATAATTACCTCCTATATGCCTTTGAATGATTAAAATCCATCAATCTCAGGCTTAATACCTTGTAACTTCAAGCTAAGAAGGCATAAACATTGATACAACAATGGCAAGAAACCAAAGACCAAGTGACAGAGTTGATCAAAGTACACATCACTAAGCAACCCCTAGATTTCAATATCATTAAAGAAAGTCAATTAAATGCCATTCAAGGGATCCTGGTGGATCAAATATAGGAATTAATTTCATGGTACAACAAGGATAATGACTTCATAGAATAAGATAAACACTTTGTGAACCGAATTGAGAAGTTACTAAGAACCTTGTTGGTGACCCCTTCTCAACCTACTACCATGAACCTAATGCATGACATGGAATTCTAGTAGGGAATCGAAGCCTTCATCTAAGGCATCAAGGATGAAAACCAAGGCTAATACAATAAGGATAATTCAAAGGTCCTTAATGTCATATTTACCATAGGAGAGCAAATAATAGAATCAAGGTGCTTACAAGAGGTCACCATCAAAAGTGAAAAATAATATGATACATTTGTTGAATAGGAAAAAGAGAGTCTAATGAAGCCCAATAAGTTATTAAGGGGGCCCACTAACCCAAGAGAAAAGTCAAGATTATCCTTTTGTAAACTATATATGCTAGTTTGCTAGCATATATTAATCTTCTAATCTAATAGGTGCCTAATGACTATATGTAATATAGAGTTATTTGTGAAAGGATAGCTATCCTTACCTCTTTTAAAAGTTTAAAATAAAGATGACTGGTACACCATCTATGTCTTCTAAAAATAGGCAAGTGTTACCATTTGTAAAGGGGGGATATTATGAGCAATTTTATACTAGGGCAATTAATACAATTGGAATTCTACAAATATTGTTTTGTGTTGTGTTATATTTTTTTTCTTTCTCTCAATTATAGATGAATGTCTTAGATTTGAATGGTTATTATATAGATGAGCTATATTTCATGTTCATGAGGTTTCTAGTTTGTGATGTGCTAGACTAGTTAAAGGATTCTAAGTTTACTTCAGTTTATTTGCTCTGCATTTGAATGTTCTTATGAAATTCAGATTAACATAGCAAAATCTTTAAGTAATCTTGAATTTTACTCATGATATTTATATTTTCCTTTGACTCTTGCCTAATTTTTGGTGAAGATTGGGCTTATGCTATGTTGCATCATTGATTGGTTAATTGTATGCTCAAATTGAATATAACTTTGTCATTATGCTTGAGACTAATGCTTGCAATCATGTTTCTTCTCTACCTTACCCTACCTTTTTCTTCTTTTTATCAATGCTCACTTTAGTTTAAAGATCACTGTAAATAATCACTTATATTAGCTTAGAGTTAGAAATCTTGACCAAGAAGACTACAAGACTACAAAGACTTAGACCTTGGTGGCTCCCAAACACCACATCAAACAAATTTTGTGGGAATCTCTCATACTTTCCTGACTATTTCATCATAGAAACACTACTTGTCACAAACTGTAACTCATGCCTTGGATTCTTTTAATCCTAAAATGAGAAGTGTTTATCAACACTAAGGAACACTCTATGGAGCAATTAGATGCATCAACATATACCATATATATCATTGTCCTTATCATGTTATGATGCTTTAGGAACCTCTACTAACAATGGTGTGGTGAACATGGAACACTCCTTCTAGAGGAAAGAATGCTAAGATGGTCACCAGGGTAGAGAGATATTGAGACATAGTTAGACAAAAGGATATGTAATTTTTCAAAAGAAGAGTCAAAATAGACTAGTCTTACCATACAAGAAATCATTCAAGAGCATATTTATGGATACATTTACAAACCAAAAAAAGGTACAATTTGGTTGAATTGCTAACTAACTAGTTATTAGAACTGGAATATTAATGATTTAATCCCAAGATAGAAGAAAATATAATTTGGACTAAAGAAAAGATAGACTAGTTACAGATATTTTAAACTGACTAGACAAGAGCAATAGATCATTGGGTTATTATTATTTAATTTTGGCTAATATACCAAAAAAATTCTTGGATTGAATAAATGAGCAAAGTTTCATAACTTTGAAGGATCAAAAGATGACTTGCATAAGCTATGAAGAATTGGATAATTATCAAGACATCATGTAGAAATTAATAGGTTGGTTACTTTTGTATTTTATAAAGTTTGATTATAAAGCATCCCAAAACCAAAGGACCACATAGAAATGTTTCTCTTTGGGTCAAGATTATCCCCTACAAATTTGGTGCATTCATGTTTTTTCTACTTCCAATATAAGCCTTAAAAATTAAACAAGTAGATGAAGATGGTCATGCAAACATCAAAATCAAACCATGAAAAAAAATTAGAGTTAAAATTATGATTGTCTCATAGACATAATTGATAGTCTTACAGATGTCAATGATGGGTGCATGAATGCCAAAATAAATTTTAGAAAAAAAACCAACAAGCTTAAATTCTAACAAGGTCATGGATGTAAAAGGCATTTTTATAGACATCAATGATGGGTGCATGGGTGTTAGATTTAAGATAGAAAAAAACCATCAGGTTTAAATTTTGATGGACATGTGGATGTCAAATATGTTTATACAAACATAAAAAAATGGGCATGCAAACATCAATTTTGGGCCTTGTGAATTAGTTGTTTGATTTCAAATGTGGGGTCCCAACAAGATCAAGGGCTCATGTTCAATTGTACATCTAGATATAAATATGTGATATGGGTCAATAGGTCATTAAGTTGAGTTGATAATCAATAACCAATAAGTAAAGATAAGCACAAGACATTTTCAATGGAGGTTGAAGAAGTAGATTTTGACCCAAACAAATTAAATACATGGAACTAAGATACAGATACAATCCAGGTGGATCCAAGGTGAATATTTCAAAACTAAGGTTACCATGAAAGCTTAGTCCAACTCTTGTTCTGAAGTTTTACAACCTATCCACCCCACTCTTTAAGATGAAGGATTGTTTCATTGTTATGTTCTTGTTTTTTAAAAGAGGTCCATGTGTGTAATGAGACCTTGGTTTCTATGATGCATAGAGATAAAATAGGTCCTTTTAGACCTAAAATAAATAAAATCAAGTTGTTATCTATTCAAACAATATAGATATATTCAGGTGAACATATTGACTATCTAAAAACCAATAAAGGAGATTCATTTTCAGTCTATAATAGATCCCATGTTCACAATTTACAGTAAAGGGCATGTTAAGGTATAAATATGATAGTCAAATCATCCATAGTTTAGTAGGAACATATATCTTCCTAAAACTATCATGGCATGACTCTATCAGGTTGAAGGTATGAAGGCTTTGTCCTTATGTGAAAGTAAGTGAAAGGTGGCATGGAGGATACATACAATGGAACTTGGGAATTGGGGAGCATGTTGGATCATTCAATGTTGATCAAAGCCTTTGGAGATATTTTATCCTTGAAAATATCATGACTCATTATCTATAAAGCATAACCTTATCTTCCATTGCAGGTCTCTCAGCTAATAAGAACTTAAAATATATTAGAGAAAATTATTTTATCTTGTGATGATGGACTAGTCTTGATTAGACAACAAGGTGATGGATCATGCAATGAAATGTGACACCTCATTGATTGATGTGTACTCCCTCTTTTCTATCTCCCTTATCCTATATCTCCCATTCTCTTCTCCATTATAAGGGTTCTCAAATTTTAGAATTTTCATCTTTTCTGGAGATAGGGATATTCTCTGAGATATTATAAAATATGATTTTGTTGATTAGGCTAAACCCTATAAAGTATTTATAAGAACTACCTCTTTATGAAATATAAGACTTTCTTTACCTATCTATTGCCTTGGGTCTATGTTTGGTGAGTTGTGCATGATGGTATTGTGTGAAGGAGAGTCTTCCTTGTCCATTGTCCTCCTGTTTGACTTTGTTTAGGGTGTTTTCAAGCTATTTTAAATTTTGGATAAGTGTTATTTCTACCATTAATATGAGATATCAGTGAGTCTTATAACTCCTCTTTGTTTACATTCATTTCTTCCTAATCCTCTTCTATGAAACACTTATGCATTCAACTAGGTTTTGAGTTTGTGTGAGCTAGCATTATCTTCTACAGATCTAGTTTGGGTTAAATCTTATGGAAGTTTCCCATTTTTATTTGGTGTATCATCTTTTATCATTATTAGTAACCCTTTCCCCACTTTTAACCCTTTTCCATATGCAAGAATTACTCTAGGTGATCCATCAATAAGAAGCTGGTCTTTTCTAGAGGTTCAACCCCACCACAGTGACCCATGTCCTATGGTTGTCCAAATATTATATCTCAATTATAAAGGTCCTGAATAACCCTCTTCAAGGGTGAAAAAATGATGCTACAATAGTTTTTGGTACACCTGATGGGACCAAGGTCCAAAAGAGTGGAAATAATATTGGTGTGTCTTTCCTCTATTTAAATTTTCGAATCAAGCAAATCAAAGCTTCTAGTTGTAAGCATCCCAAGTATGTCTCATTAAAAAATTTAATTAGTTGTTGCATCTCATTTGACATATGAGGTCTATATGAATAACTATGGTGAATACCCCTATCATTCACCTCCTTATTTGTAGTTCCAACATGATCCTCATGATCCATATGAGCCTAATCAGCCTTACCAAGAGTTATATCAAAGTTATGATCAGACTTATCAAGTTTCTCATGATCCTTATAATCAAGGGCATTAATCTCACCTTCTTCATGACCCATATCATCCCTAACATGATCTATATTAGCTTTATGATGAGAATTATCAACCATATATAGAGACTTACCAATATCATGGTAACCCATACCAATCCTATGATAACCATCATGAATCTTGTTATCCTCCTAATCAACCCATTCAAGTCCTAAATCAATCCATCTCAAAATTTAATAAAACCCTGCTTAGTTATGGGAAAGAGATGATAAGCATAGACACTAGTAATGGCTATGGACAAGATTTTTCTAAACATTAAATTTAGAACATGAGAGTTAATTTTCATTGACATAAGGAGTTATGTTCATATTTCATAAGGCAAGGCTAGTCAAAGTTTAGTGTTTATATTTTAGACATAAGTGGTCTAATAGTAGGCATTGAAGAAAGGTTAGTGGTTCGTGAGAAAAACTAGGGTCATCATAATCATCATTATATTCTCATAGAACCCCCCTTTTCCCTTCATGAATGTCAAACCAATATTTACCATAGCCCTCAAGATTTCATTCAAACCTTGCATATATTTCCTACCTAGAAGTCTATCCAAGAAAGGCCTCAGAGAGTTGAACAAGCATGTTTTGAGGAAATTTCATCTTCAATTTTGTAGGGATAGATATATTACCAATTGGTCTATGATTTTGAGGCTAATTTAGCCAAGAAAATTGAATTTGTAAATCAGCATCTCCATCATCTAATAGCAACTACAAAAGCAACACAACAAGAAATTCATTTCTCACCCATAATAAAAACAAGTGCAAAATTAGAGGTTTTCAAACCTAAGGCTATGACTTGGAATTAGATTCAATAATCAATAAAGAAGGAAGAACAATCAGACATAAGCTAAGATGTTGAAGTCAATATCAAGCAAGAGAACATTCAGCCTCCACTCCTTTCCCCTTAAAATCCTAAATCCTTTCCTTCATAGAGAGTCATTAAAGAAGCAAAGAAATAGAGAGAGGAGGTGAAGGTGATCCAAGAAGAGTAGCTTCATGAGAAAAATATATTACCTATGGTAACTTCTTTGTACCTTTCCCATCATACTAAATATTTTCAAGGGTCTACTGTGCCACTCTTTGAGAAGGAGCCTCTCCTTTGTGAGACAAATCAAGAATATACAACTAAGGAGATAGAAAATGAAGGTAATTGAGAGATCAAGAAGAAGAAATCATGATGGGGACACCTCTTATCAAGGAAAAACATGTTTAAGTCTTCTATAATGATGTAAAGATGAATTAAGTGTAAGAAAAAGTTGAGGTAGAGGATAAGATGCAAGAGCAAGGACAAGTACATGCAAAGGAAGTTTATAATGTTCAAGAGGACACTCCAATGGTATAAGTTGAAGGTGTTTGCCATGAGCTCTTTGATCACATAAAATTTGTCATTCATCATAGCAGTCAACAAAAGCTTGTTGAAGTAGTGGAAAGTAAGTATTAATAAGCTAATCAAGATGAAGAGAAATTTGAAATTGATAACATTCTCAGTCATTATCTCAATGTTGAAGATGAAACAATTTTTATTGACCAATTTGACATATCAAAAGAATACTTGCATCCTCATGATTATGGTCAAGGAATTGATATGCTCACTTCTAAATTATATCTTGAAGAACATCTAATTAAACTACAACTTCATGAGAATAAATATTTATATGTGTTTGTGTCTTTCATTTAGATTATTGTTTAATTGAATGTAGTCTATTGTAGGATAAGAGGAGTGATATCATCAAGCAAGAGGTAGTTGTTCTCTTAAGAGATGACATGTTTGAACTTTTTGAACATGATTATAAACTTTTCTCTTCAACTTTATATGTCCTACTTTTGGAAGTTGAGAAAGAGCTCAAGAGGCCCCAATAGGCCATAAGATCATATCTATATCCCTTAGGGGTCAACCTTGTAGATATGCCAATGGAGACACATCAAGCTACCCAATATGATCATAATTAGAAACTAATAAATAAAGAAAAGTTGAATATGTTCTTTTAAAGTACATGGATCTGGGAGTGTGATGATTGGCTCTTAGGTCCATACCTTCAACTAATGTGCCTAAAATTGATAGTAGAGGATCTAGTTGCTTCCTTGAGAAGACATGAACATGAAAGTTACCTTAGTTTTAGAATAGATCAATCAATAAAAAGTAAGCATGCTTCAAGGTTCCAAGGTACACAAAATAGCTTTCCATGTGATCCAAAAGGGAAGCATATTATTTTAGATTAATTGATCTAGGTTTGTTTTGTTCCAATAAATGATTAGTATAAGTAGTGGTCTTTTTCACTTTCGTCTTGTTTTCCCTATCTCTTAAGTTAGTGATCATTGCTTTATTTAGGATAGTTTCCCTTCTTTTATGTGTGTTTCCCTTTAATAAGTGCCTTGGGAAATTTTTTTAATCCCTTTTGGTCCCTATTTCTTTTAAAATGAGTTATCCAAGGGTTGGTAGCAAATTCTATATTTAGATCAAAGTAAACTAAAGAGGAGACTCCATGATGCACCTTCATCCAACTAGTCATCAGACCTGTAATGGTGGTTCCCTACTTAACTCCCAATTCGGCTAGTGTATTCCCCAGCTGCACAATGAATGACAAGTAAATAGTAGGCAATCCATTATCAGTCCCATTGAAGCAATTGCAGGGCAATGGAATAGTCAGTGACTACCTCAAGTCAACAAGGTTAGGATCACGAATACTATTAGATGCAATTTCATTCACAATGGTCTCTATATATGGCTTGGTTGCTATATTGTTGGCATACACGATACATCCAAGTCAGATGGTTGAATTGACTACACAGACTGGTCAAAATGATAGATATCTTGGAAATATCAGACAAGTCATAGCAATAGATTACCAGACTAAGTACAAAACTAGCTGCAATTTACAAATTAAAAATGATGCACTGTCAGAATCATGTCGCCTTCTCTTCTGCTTCCTATTGAAATCTATTTGATGCCTACTCTTATCTCGCCTCGACTCTGGTTCAAAATTTATTTTATCCTAATTTAGGGCCTTATTTTCTTCTCTCTTCCATTTCTTGTCCTCTCACATTATCATTGTTGCTATCAAGTTCTATTCTGTTCATTTCTTTTCTTTAACTCAACCAAGAGTTACACTGCCACCATTCTTTTTACCTCAGCTATTTCAACTCAATCGAAACTACTTTCCATTTTAGTCAAGGAATTCAACTAACCCTTTGTGCTTTCAATAGGCTATAAATATGCATTTCAATCTTCTATTTTTTTCAAACCTGATACCAAATCCATTATTTCATGTATGGTATCACCTGTGGAGATCGAGTCATAATCACATGTTGTAGATTTGAATTGGAGAGATATTTACATGTTCTCTTTCTTCATAACTAGAAGGAAAACCCTCTGCACTCCTTCCTTTATTTAGTAACTTTGCAGCCTCCCTTTTATCCAAATGATTACCCTGAGGATGACTTTGGTGCCAATCCTAAAATCTCTTGCATAGAATGCTCTTCCTCTTCTCTGATCCTGTTAATTTCATCTTTCTCTACCTTGCCACTTGAAACTCCTACCTTTTTATCCCTTGTGTACCAAAAAATATCCTTTCCTTTCTTCAATCTCCCAATGGGAGTCTTGAGGCTATGACCAAGGTAATTTTTCCTGTGCTTATCAGCTTTCACATCATCCCAATTGAATTGATCTCGACTCTCTCAATGCTTAGTTTTCTTACCATGGTCAAAACAAGACCATATAGGTTGAATGGCCTTCGTGACTCCTTTTTTCCCTCCTGGAGATCCTCCTCCTTTTTTTCTTCATCCCTCTGTCCTCTTTAATGAAGTCTCCCAGGGTAGGTGCCAACTATACTATGCTTAGAAAGTCTTCCTGGAATTTTTCAACAGCTTCAACAGCCTCCTAAAGTGACTCAACAATATCCTTCAATCCAAAGAATCCAACTAATACACACTAATTATGTTTTGATTCGCCTTATTCCATATAGTGATAAGGTGTCACGGCTTATTTTGCCCAAAATATCATTTTTTTAACAAATTACAATTTGAATTACAATTGTTGTAGGAAAACTCATTAAATATACTTGAGATAAAATGACATATATTATGCACCCTTAGATGCTCCTGCATCAGAATACCATGCTTGAAACTTGTCATGAGCCCCTGCTCATGTATGCTTATTTGCTCTTTTTGCTGTAATTAAAAGCCATCCATTGTTCTCTGCCTCAACTATTTCTTCATATTGATGCACATGTTCCATAGCACCACATTTGATTCTTTTCTTGGACTTATTTTTCATTCCTACACATGATGCAAAGTCATTTTCAAAATCATTGGTTTTCTCAAACCAATCTTTCTTCTTTCTTTGGTTTTTCTTTTTCTTCTTGTATTTCCTTCTTCTCATCTCTTTTTTAGCTGAAATCTTCCATATCCATGTTTCATCTTCATATGTGTCTCCAAAGTTTTCATATTCTATACCTGCATTCAAAACATCAAAAGCCACCTTAGAATCAAAATCTTTAGGCTATGAAGCCTCTTGGGTGTCTTCACATTCTTGCTCCTTGATCAAAACTGCCTTTGCCTCTTGGGTTTGCGCTATTCTTGCTTCACTCTCACCAATGGTATTCTCATCATGGTTTGTGCCTGTATGTAGCTTTTTTGAAGAACTAAAGATCTCTTCCAACATTCTCATTTCTTCCTTTAGTGATCTCTCATCTATCTCTTCATCAAACTTGGGTTCATTACTCACAAGTATTACTTGTCCTTCACTAACCTTACTCTTCATCTTATCCTTTCTTAGCTCTTACCTCAATTCATTTTCCATCTGATCAATGGTGCCACCATGTTGATATGTGCCTCTACACAACTCTTTTGGAGGATTCAAAAACTCTTCTATCCTCTTCAGCTCTTCACTGAACACAAGCTCATCCAAATCTTCATGTCCTATATCAAACTTAGGACCAAATTGTCTTTCATCCTCTATAAATACATTCATCCACTCTATGGTTTCTTCATACAAGTCAAATTATTCATCAACATCAATATAATTATCAAATAAAATTGTGGTATCCTTACCTTGTGTCTCCTTGCTCTCTTCAACTTCTCTTTAAAGCAATCTTGTTTGTTCTTTGTTTTCAATGAGGCATTGCTTTGCTGCATACTCTCCTCTTTCCTCATCATCCATCCATTTAGTACTCTCTCTTTGCTGCATATTAGTCCACATAGCCACTTTCCATTTTTCATTTCTCATGCAAAGATCATTAAATGATTCAAACACATCATCATAAACAATTTGTTTACCTTTTACCTCTTTGGTATACCTCTCAAGTGTCTTATCTTCATGGAATGCCTCTTCCATACTCACCATCTAACCTTCATTCTCTTGGTTGCTGGAATCACCTTCAATCCTCTTCCATTGACTTCTTGGTGTTGCTGTCTCAACACTCACATCTTCTCCCTTTGCCTTCTTAGGTACCCATACTTGTTTCTCCTTCTTATCATTTGTCTTCTCAAACCATGTAGGCATCTTGCATCCATGCTCTTTTGACAATACTGAAAAACTAGCTTTGTTTGTCCTTTTATTTTCTTATACACCTACATTCATATTAGGAATATGAGAAAATCCATTCTTATAAGGTAAACTTGCCTGCTTGCTTACTTGTTGCTTGCTTGTGTGCTTCACCATCCACTTAGGCATTATGTATCCATGATTGACTACTTTGTGTGAGGACTTCATCTTCCTCTTGCCTCTTCTAACCTGTGTATTAACATCTTCATGCTCACAATAATAATCAAAATCAGGTCTTAGCACTTCATTTACCTCTTGGATAGCTTGATCCATGGAGCAATATTTCTCTCCCTTAGTGCTTGGTTGTCCTCTTGCCTCTTCTTGGATTTCAATGGCATCATAGAAGTCATCCTCATCTTCCATCTCTCCTCTTACTTGTATGGGTTCTTCAACACCTTCCTCATGCATTAACCAATGCATCTCTTCTTCCTTATCAACAACAACAAACTTTTTCTTTTCTCTTACAAATTCACTTGTGCACTTGGTGTCTTCTCTTGCACCAATCTCTTCATTCTTCAAGGCCTTTCTTTTGACCTTCACAAGGCTACTCATACCTATAATCACCCATGCAAAGACAACATTAGATATAAAAACAAGAGACCTCAAGGTCCCTATGAGTGCTCTCTTCACCCACACTCTTATCTTTTCAAGTGCTCTTCTTGGCACTTCATCTTTTCTTTCTTCTCTTCTCTTGTTCTCCTCAATGAGAACATTTTTAACAATCTCTTCCTCTTTTTGTTGCTCTCTTGGCAACCTTGTTATCTTCTTCAAGCCTCTATGGGCTTCTCTCTTCATGGCAATCTTCTTTTGTCTTCTTCTCCTCTTCATTAGGAGATCAATAGGCCACTTCAACCTTTTCTTTATTGGCCATACCCATGATTTCCTATTCAATTGCATCCAAGACTCATATCTATTTGCAAACTTAGCTAAATCTCTTTTCAAACTAGAAATCTCTTTATCAATTTCAATATTGGTCATACCTTTCTTCTTTTGGATGCTTGTTTTCTTCTTGGTACCCTCATGTACCTTGCTACTCTGTAGTGCCTTTAACAATACTTCCATTTTTGAGATCTTCACCCAAGTCTTTTCCACCTTGGTCTCTTGATCCCTTGTCTCACCCAAGCCTTTTTTCCTTAAATAGTCTTTTGACAATCTCCTTGATCTCACCTAGGCCTTTTGCATCCTAGTCTTTTGATCCTCCTTAATGGCTTTACTTAGCCTCACACTTTGAGTCAATGTCTTGCAATAACTCTTTATACAACACTTCAATAAACACAAATCACAAATCCAAGTTTACTTTACCTTGGGTCACCATTTATTGAGCCTCCATGAGCTCTTCTCTCTCATTTCCAAGCTATAATTAGCTTCAAGACTTCTCGTTCTATTCTCAAAAAATCTTCAAAACATAGACTTTAAATTGAATATTAAATCTTACTCATACCTTTTCTTCTGTAGGGTCTTCTAGTGTTGTCTCTTGTTGATCCCTTTGCCAAATCTTGTAATAACTTATTAGCAAACATGCTCAATTTCCAAATCCCAAGAGCTTCAAGATCTGATACCAAAATTGATGCACCTTCATCTAACTAGTCATCAGACTTATAATGATGGTTCCCTACTTAACTCCTAATCTGGCTAGTGTATTCCCCAACTGCACAATAAATGACAAGTAAATAGCAGGCAATCCATTATCAGTCCCATTGAAGCAATTGCAGGGCAATGGAATAGTCAGTGACTGCCTCAAGTCAACAAGGTTAGGATCGCCAATACTATTAGATGCAATTTCATTCACAATGGTCTCTATATATGGCTTGGTTGCTATATTGTTGGCATACACGATACATCCAAGTCAAATGGTTGAATCGACTACACAGACCAGTCAAAATGATAGATATCTTGGAAATATCAGACAAGTCACAGTAATAGCTTACCAGACTAAGTATAAAACTAGCTACAATTTACAAACTAAAAATGATGCACTATCAGAATCATGTCACCTTCTCTTCTGCTTCCTATTGAAATCTAATTGATGCCTATTTTTATCTCACCTCGAATCCAGTTCAAAATTTCTTATATCTTGCTTTAGGGCCTTCTTTTCTTCTCTCTTCCGTTTCTTGTCCTCTTGCATTATCATTGTTGTTATCAAGTTCTATTCTATTCATTTCTTTTCTTTAACTCAACCAAGAGTTATGCTGCCACCATTCTTTTTACCTCAGCTATTTCAACTCAACCAGAACCACTTTCCATTTTAGTCAAGGAATTCAACCAACCCTCTATGCTTTCAACAGGCTATAAATATGCATTTCAATCTTCTATTTTTTCAAACCTGATACCAAATCCATTCTTGCATGTATGGTATCACCTGTGGAGATCGAGCCATAATCACATGTTGTAGATTTGAATTGGAGAGCTTTGTACATGTTCTCT
This sequence comes from Torreya grandis, assembly GCA_037957365.1. NCBI lineage: Eukaryota > Viridiplantae > Streptophyta > Pinopsida > Cupressales > Taxaceae > Torreya > Torreya grandis. Next base: position 816,192 of record JARHVA010000440.1, on the reverse strand, counting down.
TTCTTCATAACTAAAAGGAAAATCCTCTGCACTCCTTCCTTTCTTGAGCAACTCTGCAGCCTCCCTTTTATCTAAACGATTACCCTGAGGATGACTTTGGTGCCAATCCTAAAATCTCTTGCATAGAATGATCTTCCTCTTCTTTGATCCTATTAATTTCATCTTTCTCTACCTCGCCACTTGAAACTCCTACCTTTTTATGCCTTGTGTACCAGAAAAGATCCTTTCCTTTCTTCAGTCGCCCAACAGGAGTCTTGAGGCTATGACCAAGGTAATTTTTCCTATGCTTATTAGCTTTCACATCATCCCAACTGAATTAATCTCGACTCTCTCAAGGCTCAATTTTATTACCATGGTCAAAACAAGACCATATAGGCCGAATGGCCTTCGTGACTCCTTTTCTCCCTCCTGGAGATCCTCCTTTTTTTCTTCATCCCTCTATCCTCTTTAATGAAGTCTTCTAGGGTAGGTGCCAGCTATACTATGCTTAGAAAGTCTTCCTGGAATTTTTCAATAGCCTCCTAAAGTGACTCAACAATATCCTTCAATTCGAAGAATCCAAATAATACACACTAATTATGTTTTGATTCACCTTATTCCATATAGTGATAAGGTGTCACAGCTTATTTTTCCCAAAATGTCATTTTTTTAACAAATTACAATTTGAATTACAACTGTTGTAGGAAAACTCATTCAATATACTTGAGATAAAATGACATATATTATGCACCCGTAGATGCTCCTACATCACTCCTTGCCCAATGGACTAGACAAGGCAACATGGTCTAGGTACTCAAGCATAGTAGGCATGCTTCCTTATGAGTCACTATAAATGTTGGCCAATTTTGGCCAACATAACAAAAAAATTCTTGGGTTGAATAGATGAGATAAGTTTTAGATCTTTAAAGGATAAAAATTTGACTTACACAAGCTATGAAGATCTAGACTATCATCAGGACATCATGTAGAAATGAATAGGTCAGTTACTTGTGCATTTTATAATGTTTACTTAGAAATCATCCCAAAACCAAAGGACCACATAGAAATGTTTCTCTTAAGGTCAAGATCATCCCCTAAAAATTTGGTGCCTTCATGTTTTTTTTGCTTCCAGATATAATACTTTAGAATTGAACAAGCAGATGAAGATGATTGTGTGGACATCAAAATCAAGCCATGACAAAAAACCATTAGAGTTAAAATTGGGATGGTGTTGTGAACATAATTGATGGTATCATAGACATCAATTATGGGTGTATATATGTCAAAATAAATCTCAGTAAAAAATAAATGGGGTTTAAATTTTGATGAGCTCAAAGATGTCAAAGATGTTCACATGGACATCAATGATAGGTGCATAGATGCCAAATTTAAGACATAATAAAAAACCATTAGGGTTTAAATTATGATGGTTACATGGATGTTAACTACATTCACATTAATGTAAAAACTTGGCATGAAAACATCAATTTTGGGCCTCATGAATTAGTTATTTGAGTTAAAATGGTGGGTCCCAACAAGATCAAGGGCTCATGTTCAATCGTACACCTAGATCTAAAAGTGCAATAGGGGTTAATAGGTAAATAAGATGAGTCGATAATCAATAACTAATAAGCAAAGATGAGCCAAAGACATTTTTGACCTAGGAAAATTAAATACATAAAACTGAGATCCACATAAGATCTAGGAGGAGCCAAGGTGAATATTTTGAACCCAAGGTCACCATTAAATCTTATTCCAACTCTTGGACTGAAGGTTTATAACCTATCAACCCCATTCTCTAAGATGAAGGATTATTTCATGGTTATGTTTGATGTTATTTAAAATGAGTCCTTGTATGTAATGAGACCTTGGTTTCCATGATGCAAAAATATAAAATAGGTCCTTTTAAACCTAACATAAATAAAATCGAGATGTTATCCATTCAAATGATATAGATATGTCTAGGTGGATATATTGACTATCTAAAAACCAATAAAGGAGATTAGTGTTTAGTATATAGTAGATCCATATTCACAATTTTCACTAAAGGGCATGCCAAAGTATAAATGTGATAGTAAAATCATCCATAGTTCAAAAAGAACATAAATCCACCTACAACAGACATGGTATGACTCTGTCATGTTCAAGGTATGAGGACTTTATCCTTATGTGAAAGCAAGTGGAAGGTGGCATGGAGGATAGATACAAAGGGACTTGGGAATTAGGGAGAAAAGTGGAGCATTCAATGTTGATTAGAGTTTTTAGAGATATTTTATCCTTGAAAGTATCATGACTCATCATATACAAATTAGACCCTTGTCTTCTAGTGTAGGTATCTCAACCAATAAGAAGAACTTGAAAACCTTAGATCAAATCAGTTTATCTTATGATGATGTTCTAGTATTGATTAGACAAAAAGATGGTGGAGCATTCATTGAAAGGTGATAACTCATTGACTAATGTGTAATCCCTCTTCTCTCTCTCCCTTCTCCTATATCTCCCATTCTCTTCTTCATTATAAGGGTTCATAGATTTTAGAATTTTCATCTTTTTAGGAGATGGGGATATTATCTAAGATATTGTAAAATATGCTTAGCTCTATTAGGCTAAAACCTATCAATCATTTATAATAACTACCTCTTGATGTAATATAATACTTTATTTACCTATCTCTTTCCTTGGGTCTATGTTTGTTGAGTTGTGCATGATGGCAATGTGTGAAGGAGATTCTTCCTCATCCATTATCCTCATTTCTGACCTTGTTTAGGGTGTTTTAAAGTTGTATATAGGTATGGATTAATGTTTATTATACCATTAATATGAGCTATTAGTGAGTATTAGAACTCTTCTTTTTTTCGTTCATTTCTTCCTAAATCTCTTCTATGAAACACTAATGCAATCATCTAGATTTTGAGGTTGTGTGAGATAGCATTATGTTTTACATATCTAGTGTGGGTTCAATCTTATGGGAGTTTACCATTTTTATTTGGTGTATCACCTTTTATCCTTTTTAGGATCCGTTTTCCCCCTTATAACCCTTTTCCTTGTGCAAGCATTAGTCTAGGTGATTCATCAAGAGGAAGTTAGCCTTTTCTAGAGGTTTAACCTCACCATAGGTGACCCATAGCCTGAGGTTGTCCCAATATTATCGATTAATTAGAAAGGGCCTGAAAAACCCTCTTCAAGGGAATAAATTGATGCTATAACAATTATTAGTATATTAGCTGGGTATATACTAAGTTTTTAGTAAAAGTATATATTAATTTTAAATTTATGAATCACTTTTTCATTAGAGGAATTTGAGGGAAAATTTTGTAGTGACTACCTATCCTTGTGAATATGTTGCTTGTGGATAATGCCATGGTGCCTAGTCCAACTAATATGGAGTAGTTGCTTCAAGATTATGGGGGTGTGTATGACATAATATTGAATGGTGATTAGATAAGTAGATAAGGCTTGAACCTAAATTTGTAATGGATACATGAGGGAAGAAGATTCAGAAGAAGAGTCTTGATTAAGAATGAAATCTATGATAATAGAATAAATGGAGTAAATAAAAGAATAATTAGGTAGCTATGAGTAGAGTTAAGAGTAGTAGTAAAATAGATGATGAAAAAGTAAGATGTGATAAACATGATGAAAGAGATAAAAAGTGAAGGATGAATAAAGATGAGATGAAATAAGAAGATGAATGCTGGTAGAAAGAAGTGATGAATAACAAGAGGAATAAGAGATGTTTAAAGAAGAAGGTGAGAATAGTGTAGAAGTAGAATAGTTAAATGATAGATGTAGTGCATAGCTACAAGAACATGGATTATCAGAAGAAGGACATGAAGTATTAATTAAATAAATAGAAAAAATTCATAAAGTAATTACATGTTAAATCTTGGAATAAGAAGAATTCATATGAAAGAATAATTCACTAGAAGAGCACACATCCTTGTAACCCAATTTATTATATTCTAGTAGAAATTTTTAACCAAGCAAATAGGAAGACATTAGTTGGGAAGGTCCATTTTTAAAACAAGTAAATCATTAGGGTAATGAAATTGAAATAGCAACAATTTTAAAGCCTTTGAAGGATATAGGGTTTTTTGAAACCAATCAAAGAAAAGAAAGAAACGTAGAAAAATAGAGTGCATAGGTTGACTCTCCTAATGTGTAGATAAATATTCATAGTATGTAAGTAGGATTTCATAGAATGCAACAGCCTCTTATAAAAACTACATAAAAGATTCCATTGTACCAGTTTACATAATGGGTGTTGTAGGAACATTTATAAATTTGGTGACATGTGATGGGTTTGTATAACTTGAGCAGTATTTACTAACATGCAAGATGAGATGGCAAGCTAAGGGAATTACTAAAGAAGCTATCAAGTATGAGTTAATAGGGGCACTAAATGGAAGATATCTTGAGTTTATGTACAATAGAGAAATTATTTAGGCATGTCTAAAATAGGTTAATGAATGGCTTATCATAGAGTTTAAGATAACAAAATTTATAATTCAAACTATTCAATACATGATGAAGATTAGGCAAAAGTTAGAAGAAGCAGTCTACTACTATAATCACAAGTTATCCAACATTATGAATAAGGTAGAATTTTCCTTAGTATATAAAGATAAAGATCCATGGTTTATTGAAGGACTACATTCTAGAATCAAATTTACTATAGTGTAAACTCAATATGCTACTAAGGCAGATGCTATAGCTATTTCCTTACAAGTTCATCAAATTGAAGACTATGGGGAAGCTCTCATCATGGGTTCTAAGATTGAAAATACATTGCAAGCTTTTATGGAGAGGATGGAATAATATCATGAGGTAGATAGAACTAAGCTAAATATATGTTACATGGAATGTGACAAATAAATACATCATAGGATTGATTGTCCTAAGATCAAGATAGAGTTTTGTGAAATCTATAGAGTTGTAGGGAATATAACAACATAATGCCATCTCTTACAATATTATGCCAAAATCCCATTGAGTTTATATTATAATTTTTTTAAGTTACACAATCATGATGAAAATAATCTTGGGGATTTATATAAGCTCAAATAAGACATTACAAAGATTTTATATGTTCACTATGCATCAAGTGTCCTCGATGAAGCAAATGATTCTAGGCCCAGAGGTCAATAAAAGTTGTACAACCCAAGAAAGTATATAATGGATTCCTAGTTCTACTTAGTACCAACCTCAAGGTCTATCCAATTAGACCCATCTTTTGTCATGTTAAACACCACCATCACCACAATACTATTATGCATCACCCTAAAATATAATAATGACATAACAAAAGCAAACTAGTAGGACCCAACTAGTTACATAACAAAAATTTGGAATTATTGATAATACCCAATAGCATCAACATTATAATACAATGCATAAACAAGGAGGGTATAGAGAAGGTTATTATTCAAATAGAGGAGGATGTAGGGGTGGATAAAAATGAGGTTACCAAGGTGATAGAGGAAATAATTATCAATACCCTCTTTGACAATGATATTTATGTGGAGATTATAATCATGTGAAAGACAATTTCCCTTTGAATCCTCAAAGACAGTCTTACTTCACATATTACAAAGTATATGACCATCATGAGATATAATATTATCCTATATTAGAAAAGTAAAGAAAGGAAAAGGCCATCATAAATGTTAACATGCTTAATACACAACCTAAGGAAGATACATTCTTGAATGTTGTTATAAGATAATAGCATGTAGAGAGAGGATTGCCTCTTGAAATACCTCTAAACTAGGGAATCTAGAAAGTAAAGTAAGATAAATACCTAGACCCAACTATAGAAAAGGGTCTCATGTATGAAGATACACAGATGTTGAAAAATATTCAACACCAAGACAATACTAAAGGAGATGTTGCATAAATAGATGCCCAAATGTATGGTTTGATCATGCAGATTATGTGATATGATGGATTTTTTACGTCACTAATAGATTTACTAAATCTCTTAAGCACATTTTGTAATGAAGACATCTCTTAGAGCATCACAAAAGTGCTACATAATCTACTAGAGTATGCATAATGAGGGAAATATAAGATATAAAAGCTTGATTGCTATGTAAAAATAATGAATTCATGGGATGTAGATGAATGAATCGACATTAAAGTTACAAGATATGAAATTATAAATGTTTTTTTTTTAATTTAGAATCATGGTTAACATTATCCCTAGGTCTAAATGTGAGGATATTAGATGGTCAGTTCTAAGTTATAACCCAGTAACTCTAAAATTAGCAGACTATGGAAGAGTTGAGACCATTAGTAGAATGGAAGACATTGAGATAAAAGTCACAGAGTTGAACTTGTGAGGTCACTTTAAAGTCATCAATATAAAAATAATAGAAATGCATTACCCTAAACTAATTAGTAAGTAACGGGCATATGATGGTCAGATGACTATCAATACTTGCAAAATCAACCAGAGGTGCATCAAGGAGATAAGGTTGTCATCATTCTTCTAAATAAGGTATACAAAGCCTAAATCATTCTTTCTAAACCAAACTCTCCTTATGTTATAAAAGAAACCAACTAGATGAGGTTAACTCTAAATAGAACCCAAAATCTCTATGCATAGCTGAGTGCAAATTCTTGTATGAGCATACTAAACCTCAAGTACAATGTTTACCCACTTAACAGTTTAAAACATCTAAACAATAAAAGCCTAAACTAGTAGTTACTTAGCTATTGGGAACCCAATTTATCATAGAGGATTATGTGTCCATGTATGATAAATACCCTACTCATTCAAAAGTTTATTTTCTCTATTAAATAGATGATGCTATATAGGATCATGTAGAGCTAACTAGAGAAGGCACTTTACCTTTGGAAATAGCTTCATTTGTCAGTGAATACTCAGGCATGCATCTACTCAATTAGGCTCATGGTGATCATGCATTCAACCCTATGAGAATGGTATTTGCACATGAGAGATAAAAAAATTCTTTTGTACTATACAATTGAGGATATCAATCAATTCATTATAGATCTACAAGTCCATGTACCTACCATTAGTCAATGGGTAAGTTCCTTGAATTATGCTCTAAAAGGAGTTGTAACAACATGGTGGGTAGTTCATGAAAATGATTAGCTTGATTGGATGATGTGTTTGAACTTATGATTAACATATTATAATTACCACAAGTCATCATAAATAATTGGCCTTTATTCCAAAAAGGTGAGTTCCCTAAAATCCATATTCACAAATGTGTTGAAGTCTAGACTAAAAAACTTGTGACATCAAAGTACTAGGTTCACATCTTTCATTACACACTAGAACCTTTACCATCAGCATTACCTTGGGACATTATAATTCTATATGTAGGGATTATTATTGGTTACCCTAGTTTGATATTTAGATTTTGTAGTAGAGGGAAGTGTTAGTGAGAATCACTTAGATAGTTTTCACTTTATAGTGTTTTGGCTATATACTTTCAACAATTTATTTTTTTGACATGGTTGTGCTATATGGGAAATGCTTATTGACATCATATGGGTCATATGATAGTCATGGCTATGGGGTGATGTGATTATTTTTATTAGTTTAATAACACTAGAATGTTGTGTATAGGAGTTGTGTAGTTGATATATATTGTGACACTATTACAAATGATGATGTGTAGTTATTTATTTACCTTTAGGAGGTAATTTATAATTGTCTCCTTACCTCTGGGAGGTAATAGATAGTGTTCCTCATACCTCTATAAGGTATTTTACATGCCTTAAACCTATATGAGGTAATTGAGATGATTTTATTCCTTCTCCCCTTGGGTGACTTGTAAAGTCATATAGTACATGTGATGTGATCTATTTTCGTATATGTTTTGCCAAAATTATTTTAATTGATTGTGGTTTATTTTAAATTTATATGGAAAACATAATTTTATTTTATTATTTTTTTAAATATGTTAATTAATTATATAATTATAGAAATTATTGTGAAACTAATAGTTTAGATTTTTGGTTATTATTTTAATCACTTAGATTGTTGTTGAGACTAATAGTTTGGATTGATGTTGAAATAATTTTGATCACTTGATCTTATTTTATATCATTTAATTCCTTTACATAATCATTTGATTTTATTTATTATGTACCCATTCACTCTCATATAACCTAGATAATAGCAATGATGAAGGAATTTGCATCCCTAGTTCTATAGAGAATCACATGATAGGCACATAAATAAGCTAAGTACTCAAAATAAAGATATCCATAAATTAAATAACAATCAAACCTATTATTAAATTATAATCTAAAGATTGTACACATGCATACAATTTGTTGATCTGAGAAATAATTTGGGTGATGGTTCTACCCCAATTAATGATGAAACTTCTGGGAGCCATAATTTTTACATCATAACTCCAATTGACTCCCCATTTGAATTTTTGGAATGTTAAGAATGAGGATAATGTATTGAGATTGCATAAATATCTACTCAGTGGTTTTTTTACCCTTGAAAACCCAATGGAAGTGCCCTAAATTTTAATTTTAGTAGTGTAGTCTAAAAATAGTAAGTTTCTAAAAATAGTAAATCCTTATATTCTGTATTGTTTTAAATCATGGAAGTTAAACCACTTAATCTCCCTTGAGATTGGTGACCTTCCACATCCTCCTCTTTCTTTCAAAATGTGTATAAATGAAGATGTAACCCAAAATGGAAATTAAACATCTCTTCTTAGAGATAAGCATATAGTTGTATTGAAATCTTGAGTAATAAAACATCTCTTCTCAGAGAATTCATTATTACTATGTTATTCTCATGTTCTTGAAATATCTATTAATAAAAATTCTAAGTTTTGAATTAGTGGTATTAGAGTGATTTATCTTGAGAGTGTATGATTTTGAGGATGAGGTCAGGATATAAGAAGCTTGGGTGGAAAATAATAGAGATTTCAAACTATCCACCTATTCACTCCAAATGACTTCAAATGGTGGATGACACCAAGACATCTGATCCCTTCAAGGAAATGGTGAATGAATCCCTCTAATAGCAACAAGCATAGATGCTACAATAATTCACCTAGATTATCCAACAACTCTTGATGGGAAATTTTGGTGCCTCATTTGCACTTCCTGGCTCCTCATACATGGAACATCCTTTTAGTGCCCCAAAACCCTTAAAGTCTAGGTGAATTTTGATATCTCTACATTTGAAGCCAAAATCAATGTTGATGTAGTATAAAATTGGTTGGATCAATTATCTTTCTACTTTTTGTAAATAAATTCACCGATGGAGAAAAGATCACTTTTGCTCTTTTGAAAGCATCATTGCCCATGAAAAATTGGTGGGAAATGTACAAAAAGAGTTTCAATACAAATGACATTGGCCTTGAGGTAGAACCTACCTAGGATGATTTCATGAAAGTGGTAAAGTAAGAATACTACCCCATTGGAGCATATGATGATCTATACATACAGTGGTAATAACTTCACCAAGGTAAGGACAAATTTGTTCAACATTAAACTGATATTTTTCATTCTCTATTTGAAATATTGGGCATCCAAGAAAGTGAGAAAAATAAGAATATCAAATATCATGGTGGACTATAATGGTACATATGGGTGGAAATAAAACTCTTCAATTTAGAAACCCTCGGCGAGGCATATAAGTTCACAGTGAAGATTAAGTAGAATCATGGAAGAAAGAATATGAAGAGTTAGCCTTCAAAATGGAAAAGTGACAAGAAAGGTCAAACATGATGCCAAAATTGAAATCAAAAGGAGTTTCAAGATAAGAAACCCTAGAAGGGGAAGACTAAAAAATGGTGTGATTACCATAAAAATAAAACTCACTCCAAAGAATAATGTTGAGCCATCAAGTCACTACTTTCTAAGTCACAATACTCGACATCTATTTCTTTGTCTCATAAACAACCTACATTTTAGGAGGATGAAGAATAGATTGTATATGTTGAGCTTGATACCATCATTACTTCATCACAGACCTGTGAGGAATGACTAGATGACAAGGAAAGGTTATTTCACTCCAAATTATGGGTAAAAGGTAAGCCTCTACATTTCATTCTTGATAGTGGGAGCCAAAAGAATTGAATCTTTGATAAAGTTGTGAAAAGTCTAAATCTATCTATTAAGCCTTACCCAAAGCCATACAATATTGGACGGCTGAGCCCAGGGAGAGACCTCTATGTCACCCATTAGTGTCTTCTTTCATATGTAATAAAACCATTCCAAGATGAATTCTTGTGTGATGTGGTCAATCTATATGTTTGTGATGTACTTCTTGGTTAGTCATTCAAGTATCATCAACATGGTCTAAATAAATCATAAACTCAAAGAATCACCCTTAATCTTGAAATGTAGAACTACATGGTACCAAAGGTACCACCTCCCACATTTGTCTCCCTAATTAGTGCTAAGATATGTAAGAGATTGGTGGAGAAGATAAATCAATTCATTCTCATGGTAGTCAAACCATAGAAATCCAAGAAGACTGATGTTGTAGTCCTGACTACACAATCAACACAACAATAGAAGTATATTGGATAAATCATAAGAGAATATGATCACTTATTCAAGTCACCCACAAGAATTCCACTACACTACTAGGTAAAACATTCTATCGATTTGATCCCAGGATCACCTTTGTCTAAAAGTCATGTGTATTGAAGATCAATTTTGGAGAATTATGAGATAAAAAGATAGATTTAGGAATTGATCCAAAAGGATCACATTAGGATAAGATATTCACCCTATGGCAACCTGATTGTCTTGGCACCAAAGAAAGATGGAACATGGAGGCTTTGCATTAACTATCGAGCCCTAAATAAAATCACTATGAAGAATCATTACCCCCTCCCTAAGATTGATGACCTACTGGACCAACTCTGTGGTGGAAATTTCTTCACCAAAATTGATCTCAAATTTGGATATCACCAAATTCCCATCAATCCCACCAATTTTTGGAAGATTGCATTCAAATCTAAGGAGGGACTCTTCAAATGGTTGGTTATTCCTTTTGGCTTAACTAATGCACCTACAACCTTCATGAGGATGATGGATGACATCTTGTGACCCTTAACCAACTCATTTGTGGTTATTTACCTGGCTGATATACTCATCTATAATAGAACATGGGAGGAACATCTACAAAATGTTCATAAGATGCTTTAAACTCTTCAGGAGAACAAGTTGTATGCAAATCTAAAAAAATGCACATTCAAGATGAAAACAATTCAATACCTAGGGTACACTATGAATGAGTAAGGGTTCTATGTCAATCCATAGAAGATTTGGGTTATTCAAGAATGACCTATACCAAGGACCCTCATAGAACTTCATAGCTTCTTGGGTCTTGCAAATTTCTATCATAGGATTGTTCTTGGATTTTCACATGTTGTTTGGACACTAACCCAAGTGACTAAAGGATGAGATAAAGCTACATTTTAGTGGGGCAAAATACAACAAAGGTAATTTGAAAATTTGAAGAATAGAATTTTTTCAACCCCTGTTCTTACCTTGACATATTTGCATCAACCTTTTAAGTTGATGATAGATGCATATAAATATGCTATGGGAGCTATGATCATGCAACATGGCCATCTTATTGCATATCATATTGAAACTTTCATTGATATAGTCAAGAAATACCTAACATATGACAAGGAGCTCTATGCCATTGTGCTAGCCTACAAATAATGGAAACACTACATCTTAGGGAAAGAGACGATCATCCACACTGACCACAAACCATTGGAATTCATCCAAACATAGAGTAAATTATGAAATGAGAGGCACCAAAAGTGGGCCACATATATGTAGTAATTTCATATAATAATCAAACACAAAAAAGGGGAGCTCAAATATGGCTACAAATTGTTTGAGCCACCCACCAATTACTACACTCACAATAGTTCTTGACCTATACATACATGAGACTGCCACTTGGGGTGCTTTGCATGAAGAAGATCCTACCTTTGTTGATACATATAAAGTGCTTCAAGAAGGTAAACATGGTTTTTATTTCTATTTTTAAGATAATGTCCTCTATCATATGGGGCACATCTATGTTCTAGCTATAGAACAATAGAATATGATATGGAAAGCACATTTTAGTTAGATAGCTCAACACTTTGGTGTAGAAAAGACATTGGTAGTTCTTCAAAAACACTTCTACTAGCCCCATATGTGAAAGGATGTGGAAAGGTACCTCAAATCTTACACCCCATGTGTGATATCCAAGCCAATAAATAAGAATCAAGGATTGTACATGCCATTGCTAGAACCAACCAGGCCTTGGTAATCTATCTCAATGGATTTTCTCTCAAGTTTTCCCACTTCAAAACATGACAATGACTATATTTTTGTTCTATTTGATCATTTTTTAAAAATGGCTATCACAATTACTTATAAGAAAAATATATCTACTGAAGAAACTAATCAACTATATTTTAGTCATATATGACTCCATTTTGGTCTCCCCAAGTCTATTGTCTCAGATCGAGATAGAAGGTTCCTGAGCATCTTCTGGTCCACTCTCTGGAAGATGATAAATACCAAGCTGATGAAGTCCACATCCTTCCATCCATAAACTGATGGTCAAACAAAAGTGGTGAACCACTTGATTATTCACATGATTCATATGTATCACTCCAAACATCTATGCACATGGGATGAGGGGATTATTTTCATACAATGTGGATATAATTGGGCCCTACATAGCTTGACCAAGCACATTCCATTCCAAGTATTCTTTGGGTTCCAACCCATGGCACCACTTAATATAACCATTCCATTCTCCACCATGGAATACACACCTCATGGGAGATTCGATGTATCAAAATCAATAAAGTTCATTAAACAAATGCAACACATCTAATAGCAAGTTCATGACATCTTGGAGAAGATGAATTAAAAGTATAAGCAATGCCATGATAAACATAGGATTACATACCATTTGGTTGTGGGTGACAAGGTTTGGTTGTGGCTTCAAAAGGAATGAATTAAAGTCCCACACAAAAAAAATTGGCCTCTACGAAATGGTCCCAACAACATCACCAGAAAAGTTGAAGAAAATGCTTTTGAGTTGAATCTACCAGCCTACCTTGGTCTGCATCCAATATTTAATGTGGAGCTCCTCAAACCATATCATCCACATCTATTGTACACTTGAGTCATAGTAGAACAACTATACATTGATGAGATTGATCTGTAGAGTTTTGATCTAGTGGAGGAGGATCAGATTTTGGACACCTAGATGAATACAACAAGAGGATGCTCTATTCCACTTTATCAGGTGGTCAAAAGGGGCCATCTTAGCCACAAAGGTGAGTGACTCATAGAGAATCAAATTAAGACACAACTACCATACTTGATGAGGAATATTGATGCAATGGGGACCATTACTTCTCAAGGAGGGAGGAATGATCTGGGCAATAATTTAGGTGATAATTCATGCGAGGGTTCTACCCAAATTGATGATGGAACTTTTGGGAGCCATAACTTTTGCACCATAGCTCCAATTGACTCCTCATTTGAACCATTGGAAATCTAAGAATGAGTATAACATGGTGGGATGACATGGATCTAATTTTGGTGGTTTTTGACCCTTAAAAACCTAATGGAAGTGTCCCAAATTTCAATTTTAGTAGTGTAGTCTAAAAATGGTAAGTTTCTAGAAATAGTAATTCCTTGAAATCCGTATTATTTTAAATCATCAAAGTCAAACCACTTAATCTCCCTCAATATTGGTGACCTTCCACATCCTTATCCTACTTTCAAAATGTGTATAAATGAAGATGTAACCTGAAATATAAATCAAACATCTCTTCCCAAAAATAAGCATATAGTTGTATTGCAATCTTTGAGTAATAAAATATCTCTTCTTAGATAATTAATTGTTATTGTGTTATTTTTGTGTTATTTAAATATCTGTCAATTAAAAATTTTGAGTTTTGGATCATTTTTCCAACTAACTAAATAAACATATTTCTCAAGTAATAATCATAAAATCATTTGAATAGATAATATAGGTAAGAGTCTATATATAAAGCTACAATATGTATCATTTGTGTATATACATCTACGTTGAAGGATCCTATGATATACTATACTATCATAGTTCATGATCACTCAACCTAACATTAATAACCATAACTTATATATTTATTTAGGTATGGGTCAAGATTTAATAAATATAGTATGTACCATCTGGGTACTTTTCATACTATAAATTCCAATGGCATCCCATACTATCATAGGTTTTTGTATTTTATTATCTGACTCAACACCAACAACAATCTTACATCCAACCATAATAATAAATCAAGTCAAGATTATACTATCTAAGTATACCTTCAATAATAATCCAAAGATAACATAATCTCTAGGCACATCTCACAATGCACTATGTTATTCTATAAATGTATATCCACTTGCAAAGTTAACCTCCTCATGAAATATACTGCATATAGTGTTCATCCTAAAAAATGCAACAAACTTGATCATGTTAACAAGTTTGCATAATAATACTATGCTAAAAAAGGCTATTTGCTTTCACTAGCATTCTAAATAAAGCTATACTAAAATTACACTAAAGAACACATATAGAGTTAGCTTCCTATGCCTACGCTCACTCCTCGATCTGACATACATATCTACGATGTCACTTACATACATATAATTAGGGCTAAATGTAGTTCTACCAAACTACTAAAGGTATAAATGTTTACTCAATATTTCCTCATACAAATGCATACAAGGAAAATGTATAAATACATTCCTTTATTACAAAGAGAGACTCGATGGTCTTTAAAACGCTATCACTTCCCATCAAATAGGTATAATCTAGGACTATTTATGTCCAACATCATTCTCATGTCCTCCTATACTACCACACTATGAATTTTAACTCTCATACAGAAAGGGTATCAATTATTTTGCATACCACTTAGTAAATCAAAATCATAACATTATATTCTCAGGTATAGTATCTACATATAGATGGGTTACATATCTATATAGTAAGTATGCTTTGGTTCTTTTTTCAAAAGTACTTACATAACCATACCAACTAGGTACACATATCAAAGGACTTTAACATCATGCATATAGTATCAAATATTAATTAATACTACTTGATATGCTAGTACGCCTATGTGTTTTAATATTTTATTGCATAATGTGTATCATAAAGAAAATTACATTTTAACTATGATATCACATAATATGAAAATCATACATATCAATTGACACTTTTAATTGAACATTATTTGATCGGATTATCCATAGCCATCATTGGTGATGTAACCAATCTTGATAAACTATCTCATTCTTGGGCAATATCATCAATACATGCCCCATAATATACATAATAGATAAATAATCCAAAGTATAAGCTCACCATCTGAGTAAACTAATATAAGGATCATGATCATATACATGAAATATCTGATATAAATAAACATACATTGGTAAAACCATGCCAACCAAGATGAAAACAAAGGTATATATTAACTTATCTATAAAAAATAAATCAATTATTTGTACAAAATAAGTACATTTAATAAACAAATATATTTCTGATAATTCCTAGAATGGTTAAGTTTGACTTCCCCTAAACTAACAAAATTAAGGAAAGATTCTAATTACCCATTTTCTATAATTTTATAATAACATAAATTATGTATTACCACAATCATTAATTTTCAAACATAATTTGTTAATTTTATCATAACCCTTATAATATTTTCATTTCACATGAAAACCCCAAATATTAAGAACTAAAATAAATCCCCTGCCCCTACTTGATTAATCATAGAGTTTTAAAACAAGGTCAACAATCAAATTGTAGGTTTCCATGGTATTTTATTTACTTTAACAAATTTCATGTATAATATTTTAAAATATAAAATACTGGAAAAATTATTTTAATAGTATTACTATTATTACTAACACCTATGGAAATAATTAATACAATCAGTTACTTAATAATAACTCAAGAAGCCATATTTATGATATAATATTTTATTAACCAATATAAAACTAACATACAATTTATAATTAAATGTTTATTATATTAAAAATAAAATACATATAAATTAATGAAATAAACATATATATTAATAATAAATAAAATTATTAACTAATCAAAAGAATATAAATTATTTTACTAAACTTTTTGGTCATCTCAAATTAGATGAACAAGATGAAAAAGGCAAGCACAATGAGCATTTCATTAGTCCATTCCAAGAACTATCAGCCAAAGCCAAAAATAAGTGGTAAGGGGTGACTAGAATCCACAGTTCCAGAGAATAATTCTGAGAAGAGATTAGAAAAATTGTCATCTGCTAAAAGCGTAGAGGCTTTTAAAGACTGCCAAAATCCCTGCCTAAATGGAATGTGGTTCTAATTGAGAGGAAATAGTTGAGATAAAAAATAGAGGTGGCATTGATTTAGTCTAGAAAAAAATATGTAATGGGGGCATCTTGCTCTTGAGTGTAGTTAAGAAAAGAATAATGGATCTTTCTCTTGAGTCATAGCAGCTGAGATAAAAGACTATCACAGTGTTACTCCTAGGTTGAGTTAAAAATAATAAAGAGAATGGTGGTGGTGTTTGTCTTGGTCCAAGTTAAAGAAAATAAAAGAACATAACTTGATATGGTAACAACTTAATGTTGTTGGATAAAAGGTTGTTGTGGGCTGTGGACTTGATATTTAAGATCTTAACTAGCTAGTCATAATTTATAAACATAAACCTGGAACCCCAACTTCAAATGTGAATCTAATTCTAGAAAAAAAAGAAATCAAGAATAAATCCCACTAAGACAAAACAACACACCAAACCTTCTAAATCACATCCAACAATTTGATTCACAATGATAAATGATCCAAGATACTTTACTAAAAGGCATTTAAAACATTCCCCACATGCACAGGTGTTTCAAGCATCCCACAATTTTAGCAATTGGTGCTTCAAATATACTTAGTCATTCCTTTGCACCTATAATTTACTATGATAAACCATCCCCATGAAAAAATAAATTTATAATTCACTCCAAATTTGAAGAAACAATTATGTAAAAATTTCTTTGAAAGACAATATAAACAAAATCACACTATAAAGTACTACGAGAAGGCAAAGTAATTAAAATAATATTTTATATTGACACTTTCCTTAATTTATCTATCATAATATAATCTTTTTTGCCTCAAATAAAATATTTTGGGTTAGTAAAATTTGGGTTAATAAAGAAGGAATTTTATTTTCTAAAGGGATTACCAAAATATTTCCCCTAAATTTCTGTAGGTTTTACTCACAAAATCTTACAGAGATTTCCTGATGTTAAAATACTATACAATTATACATTAAATATATTATTCTCAATTATTTCATTTTGAAATACTCTATTAAAAATAGTACCCACCTGGAATGCTTTCCCTTTCGTTGGTGGTGAAATTTCCCTTTTTACTTCCAAAACTTTCTTTCCTCTTCCAACTTTCACTTCCCTTTTTATATGTAACTTCTATGTGTTTTCACATGTCTCTATCCGTCTCTTTTTCTTTCCTTAAAACCTTTTTCTATCCTTTTCATGCCCCTTGAAACCAATTTTGTAGGCTTTATTCCAAAATGATTAACTAGGAGTCCCACAAGTAATTACCAAATAAATTCCCAATCTATCACCCTTGATTTCCCAAGTTAAGAATAAGGTAACTCAACTTAAATCTTTTCAAAATATCCTTTTAATTAAATCCTCAAAATATTTCATGCATTACTACATATAATAAATTCCACATAAATGATACTAGATAAGTCTTTTAAAAGTATATGTTCATCTTAGTGTTTAATTAGGATTTATCTACATTTAATTAACATAATTAATATGTTAAATTTCATGAATAACTAATTTTATAATACAAAAATTAAACAATTTAAGATTATAATAAATCTTTAATTTTTAAAAATTTAATATAGCATTACTACTATTTTAATTTTCCCATTGAAAGATGCATTAATGTCAAAATTTATAGAGTATAATATAAAACATCTCACAACATAATAATCATTATAACTAATTTCAAATCCATGGTTTTAAAGGTAAAAACATACGGTGAAATCGGGATGTGACATCCTCCCCCCCCCCCCTAAAATTGGTCATCGCCCTGGTGATACAAAATTTTTGATTGACATTAGAATTTATCTCATATAAACATAGTATCTATTATCATATCATGAAAATAACTACAAATTTTACCTTAAAAATTCATACTATTACACTCATTTATTATTATTTATAGAGTATCAGTCACACAAGACCCAACTCGATGACATTTCTGTGTAATAAAGTTTTATGAATGTCAATTATTATAATAGATTTAACATGACCACACTAGGGTCTAATAACTTGAAAAAAGTCTTATAGACTTTCCAAATACACATGAGATCATCACATAAGTCAAACAAAAAACCAAAAAGAGTTCCATGAAACCTTCCAATCCCTCAACACATCTCTCCAACCTAGAGAGTGTATTTCTCAAACTAGATAAAAGTATTTAGGGCACCTAACAAGAATAATTTATATATATTAATACTATTACTATTCTGCATAGCTTCAAATATGTATAACATGTCAATACTATCCTAACTCAAATAGATCTCCGAACAAGTATGATGATGAATAAGAACTGGTAAAAATGTATATAATCATGGGATAATCATCCACATGGAACACCCATCTAATATACATGTGTATGGCCATACAACTAAACTTGACAAGTTCTACCTATCAAATCCCAGATTCGACAAAGTTTGACTATCAAATCCAACTCAATACCAATAATCTGAGTCAATGTGAGGATAAGTAAGATATCATCCTATTGCTTAAAACTCACATTCCCAATTCATCACTCTTCCATCAGGTCTCTACAACTTGATGATCTCCAAATAAACATGTGCACAAAGCTCAAAGAAACATAAATCTATACTAACAAATCATAAAAAAAATTACTATATGCTATAAGATTTCCATATGTACCAACATACATATAATAAAATCATACAATCATCCTAAGATTGTATTAAGTTGCTATTAGCTAAACCTAACTAGTATCATAATATTTCAACTTAACCTATTATATAAATAATCTCACAATTAATATAACATAACTAGGTGATGGATTATATTGTTCTTCAACCTTATAAGTGAGACCATGTCTCTTGCTTACATGATAAGCACAAAACAAGTTTACAAGTTTATCTCTACCTTTACCAAGATGTTCTGTACATCTAATACCTTACTTTCTCCTAGTAAAAAGGTACACATACTACTCTTCAAAACAACATGTTTTAAAAAGAGAAAGGTATTAATCTAACAAAGGTAGATAATAACATACTAATTATAATCAACTATAATTAATATAAATCCATTATTAGCCACTCCTCATGGTCAAGTTTACATTTTAGATAAAATAGTAACTCTATAAAGTTACAAGTAGAAAGTAGAGAGATAACG
This sequence comes from Torreya grandis, assembly GCA_037957365.1. Taxonomy (NCBI): domain Eukaryota; kingdom Viridiplantae; phylum Streptophyta; class Pinopsida; order Cupressales; family Taxaceae; genus Torreya; species Torreya grandis. The sequence goes on along the minus strand of JARHVA010000440.1, from coordinate 796,711 downwards.
TCTTAAAACAAAACTTCTTACATATCCTCATATGGTAAAAGATAACACCACAATCCACATTAATTACCAAATTGCAAAAGTAGAATCATAAAATACTTACTTAATTGGAAAGAAAATAAATATTAACCACAAGGATGTACCAAATCCATCTAATCCTATAATTTTTCTCAATAAGAAGTGGGAAACACTATCCCACAAACTTAAGAGAAATGAGATCAAACAATATTTTAGAAACAAGTTTCCACTTAAGAAAACACTAAATCAACATCCTAACAAAATGAATCTTTTTGGTAGCTTAAAATGATGTATGAGTAGAATAGAATAATAATTAATGTTTAAGCTAATGAAGAGAGATAATACTTCTTAAGTATATATAAATATAAACAAAACCAGGATGCTAACCTACAAACTCCTAACATGAAGGAATTTATAATCAAGTCATCTACAATCAACTAAGGAAATTCCCATTCCTAGTTTTTATGTAAAGAAGACACAAAATGAAAGCATATATATCAAAATGAAAATCACTCTATGCATGTCAAACACAAATACAAATGGTGAAGATGATTTGATTACTAAGAAAATGTAGTCATACTCGAGGTGTTCAATCAAAAGATCAAAAATGTGGTAGGAAACTCTTGTTCACAACTCAAGAACTATGATATATACTCTTCTACCCATACACATTATAAAACCATCACCAATGAGACACTCGATAAACCCACCCTTTTAAAACTCTAAGGAGTTATAAATTATCTTAAGATACATGATCAATGTACCAAAAACACATTCACATTTTTCTTTTCTATCAAACAAAAGATACAAAAACATTAATGAGCTCATTAGGTCATAGAGTTTGAGCCTAAGCTTTGATACCACATGAAACAACCCTCCAAGTTAAACTTATAAAATACAACAAGTTTTTTTTGAAGCTAAACATTGAATATAAAATCAACCACTTGCTTGGATTGCTATGCAATCAAGTCTTCCTTGTCCTAGCCTAAGGATCTAGAATCAATGCCCACACCAAAACTTAGGTAGCCTACATGTCTACCCCTTAAAATCAGGTTCTAATGTAGTTATACTTTTAAATGTGATGGTCACCTCCATTAGACATCACTACCAAAGGGGTCGGCACTCTAAGGAAAATAGAGAAAAAACTACCCATGACATAGGTGAGATTCTAAAGCTCAGGTTTACAATCCCACAACTAAATGATACAATCAAACATAACACCTTATTATCCAGGATTATGTCCTTACCCAAACAATATCACATAACCTAGATAATAGCAATGATGAAGGAATCTACATTCCTAGTTCTATAGAGAATCACATGCTAGGCACAAAAATAAGCTAAGTACTCAAAACAAATATAGTCATAAAGTACATAACAATCAAACCTATCATTTAATTATACTCTCAAGATTATACACATGCATACAATTTGTCCAACTAACTGAATAAACATATTACTCAAGTAATAATCATAAAATCATTTGAATAGTCAATTTAGGTAAGATTATATATATACAACTATAATATGTACCATCCAAGTATATAATCTAGCTAAAGGATCCTATGATATCCCATATTATCATAGTTCATGATCACTCTACCCAACATTAATAACCATAACTTATATATTTATTTAGGTATGGGTCAAGATTTAATGAATATAGTATATACCATCTAGGTAATTTTCATACTATAAATCCCTATAACATGCCATACTATCATAGGCCTTTGTGTTTAAGTATTTGACTCAACACCAATAACAATCTTATACCCAACCATAATAATAAAGCAAATCGGGATTATACTATCTGAGTATACCTTCAATAACAATCCAAAGATAACATAATCTATAGGCACACCTCACAATGCACTATGTTATTCTATAAATGTAAAGCCATTTGCACAATTAACTTTCTCATGAAATATACCACATACAGTGTTCATCCTATAAGATGTAACAAAATTGATCCTATTGATAAGTTTACATAACAATACTATGCTAAAAAAGGCTATTTGCTTTCACTATAATTCTAAGCAAAGTTATAGTAAAATCACACTAAGGAAAACATATAGATTTAGATTCTTATGCTCGTGTTCACTCCTCAAGTTACCATACATATCTACGATGTCACTTACATACATAGAATCAGGGCTAAATGTAGTTTTACCAATCTACTAAAGGTATAAATAATTACTCAATAGTTCCTCATACAAATGCATATAAGGAAAATGTATAAATACATTCCTTTATTATAGAGAGAAGACTCGATGGTATTTACAACCCTATCACTTCCCATCAAATAGGTATAAGATAGGACTATTGATGTCCATCATTCTCATTTCCTCCTATACTGCCACACTATGAATTTTAACTCTCATACAGAAAGGGTATCAATTAGTTTGCATACCACTAAGTAAATCTAAATCATAAAATTATATTCTCAAATATAATATCTACATATAGATATTTTACATATCCATAGAGTAAGTATGCTTTGGTTCTTGATTTGAAAGTCCTTACATAAACATACTGACCAAGTACATGTATTAAAGGACTTTAACATCATGCATGCAATATCAAATATCAATTAATGTTATTCAATATGCTAGTACACCCATGTGTTGTAATATTTTACTGCATAATGTTTATCATAAATAAAATTACGTTTCAACTATGATATCACATAATATGAAAATCATACATATGAATTGATAATGTTAATCTAACATTACTTGATCAGATTATCCATACCCATCATCGATGATGCTAACCAATCTTGAGAAACTATCTCATGCTTGGGTAGTATCATCATTACATCCCCCATAATATACATAATTGATAAATAATCCAAAGCATAAGCTCACCATCTGAGTAAACTAATATAAGGATCATGATCACATACGTGTAATATCTAATATAAATAAGAATACATTGGCCAAACCATGCCAACCAAGATGAAAAAAAAGGTCTATATTAAATTATATATAATAGATAATTTAATTATTTTTACAAAATAAGTACATTTAAGAAACAAATATCTTTCTAATAATTCCCAGAATGGTTAAGTTTGAGTTCCCCTAAACTAATGAAATTAAGGAAAGATTCTAATTACCCATTTTCTGTAATTTTATAATAACATAAATTATGCATTACCACAATCATTCATTTTCAAACATAATTTGTTAATTTTATCATAACCCTTATAATATTTTCATTTCACATGAAATCCCCAAATATTAAGAACTAAATTAAATCCCCTACCCCTACTTGATTAATCACAGAGTTTTAAAACAAGGTTGACAATCAAATTGTAGGTTTCCATGGTATTTTATTTACTTTAACAAATTTCATGTATAATATGTTTAAAATACTAGAAAAATGATTTTAGTAGTACTACTATTATTACTAACCCCTATGGAAATAATTAAGATTATCAGTTAATAATAACTTGGGAAGCCATATTTATGATATAATATTTTATTAACCAATATAAAACTAATATATAATTTATAATTATATATTTATTATATTAAAAAATAAATACATATAAATCAATTATAGAAACGTATATATTAATAATAAATAAAATTATTAACTAATAAAAAGAATATAAATTCTTTTACTAAACTATTTGGTCATCTCAAATTGGATGAGCCAAATGAAAAAGGCAAGCATGATGAACATTTCATAGGTCAATTCTAGGAACCATCAACAATAGCCAAAACTGAGTGGCAAGGGGTGACTAGAATCCATAGTTATAAAGAATATTTTTAAGAAGAGATCAAAAAAATTATCATCTACAAAAATCATAGAGGCTTTCAAAGACCATCATAATCCCTGCCTAAATAGAACGTGGTTCCCATTGAGAGGAAATAGCTGAGATAAAAAATAGAGGCAGTGTTGCTTTAGGCTAGAAAAATATATGGAATTGGGGTGTATTTTTCTTGAGCATAGTTAAGAAAAGAATAATGTGTCTTTCTCTTGAGTCATAGTAGCTAAGATAAAATATTGTCACAATGTTACTCTCAGGCTAAGTTAGAAATAATAAAAAGAATGGTGATGACATTTGTCTTGGGCCAAGTTAAATAAATACAAGAACAAAACTTGATATGGTAACAACTTAATGTTACTATATAAAAGGTTGCTATAGGATGTGGACTTGAGATATAATATATTAACAAGCTAGTCATAATTTATAAACATAAACCTAAAATCCAAAATTCAAATGTCAAGCTAATTTTGGCAGCAAAAAGAAATCAAGAATAAATCCCAATAAGACCAAACAACACACCAAACCTTCTAAATCACATCTAAGAATTTGATTCACAATGCCAAATGATCCAAGATACTTTAACAAAAGGCATCTAAAACATTCCCCACATGCACAGGTGTTTCAAGCATCCCATAGTTTTATCAATTGGTGCTTCAAATATACTTAGTCATTCCTTTACACCTATAACCTCTCATGATAAACCATCCCCATAATAAACCAAATTTATATTTCACTCCAAATTTGAAGAAATGTTTATTTTAAAATTATTTTGAACTTTAATATAAACAAAATCACACTATAAAGTACTACGTGAAGGCAAAGTAATTAAAATTAATTTTTTTGTTGACACTTTCCTTAATTTATCTATCATAATAGAATCTTTTCTACCTCAAATAAAAGTTTTTGGGTCAATAAAATTTGAGTTAATAAAGAAGAAATTATAGTTTCTAAAGGGATTACCAAAATATTTCCCCTAAATTTCTATAGGTTTTACTCACAAAATCTTATAGATCTTTCCAAATGTTAAAATACTATAAAAATATACATTAAATCTATAAATCCTAATTCTTTCATTTTGAAATACTCTATTAAAAACAATACCCACTTGGAATGCTTTCCCTTTCGTTGGTGGTGAAATTTCCCTTTTTCTTCCAAAACTTTATTTCCTCTTCCAAATTTTTCTTCCCTTTTTCATGTGTCTCTATCCCTCTATTTTTATTTCCTTAAAACCTTTTTCCATTCTTTGCATGCCCTTTGAAACCAACACTATGGGCTTTGTTCCAAAAAAATTAACTGGGAGTCCCACAAGTAATTACCAGATAAATTCCCAATATATCACCCTTGACTTCCCAAGTTAATAATAAGGTAACTCAACTTGAAGATTTTTTGAATAGCCCATTAGTTAAAGCCTTGAAATATTTCATGCATTACTACATTGAATCAATTCCACTTAATTAATACCAGATAAGTCTTTTAAAAGTATATGTTCATCTTAGTATTTAATTCAAATTTATCTACATTTAATTAACATAATTAATATGTTAAATTTCATAAATCACTAATTGTCTAATACAAAAATTAAACAATTTAATATTATAATAAATCTTTAATTTTGACAAATTAAATATAGATGTACTACTATTTTAATTTTCCCATTGAAAGATGCATTAAGGTCAAAATTTATAGAGTACAATATAAAACATTTCACAACATAATAATCATTATAACTAATTTTAAATACATGGTTTTAAAGGTAAAAACATAGGGTGAAATCAGGATGTGACACTAGCCAACCCTTTCCACCCCATCCTGTAGGCCTAATAGTCATGGTCGTTGCCCATCCATATAGCCTGACTGTGGACCATAGAGGCTAGGGATAATATTTTGTTTAAAAAACAAAAAAAAAATTATTTTCATATATATATATATATATATATATATATATATTAAATAGTTAAATTATTATTATATATAACATGTATTTGATAGTATGCATTTTTATTTTTTGGATTTGTTATAATCTATTTTATAAAGTAAAATATATTTATTCCAATAAATAAACAAAAAAAGGATTTAGTTTAATAAATCATTATTATATATATTCTATATTTTATAATATGTATTTTATTTTTGTTAAAATATATTTTATAAATTATATTATATTTTTATAATATATATTATATATATACATCAATGAGATTTTGAGTAGTGGATTTTATATTTTTATATTTTAGATTGTTTTAGATTAAGGTAAAAATAGGTTTTGAAGGGGCCCCGAAACCCTTTATATCAGAAGAGAGATAAACCTTAAGCACTTCCAGAAAACAAAATAGCCTGGAACCTGCATAAGCAAGACTAGATTAACTAGGAATTTGAAAACAGCAGACTAGTGCTGGACAAACAATAAAATTATTTTTTACAAGACCGAAGTTTCATATCTAGAGGGGGGACCAAAGGCTTAGACTTCTTCCTCTTTACTGTTGTCCAACCATCCTCTACCTTAGCTGCCTCATCAACCCAGTCCTCAGAAGGCCATGATCCATGAAGTCCAGGGGGCGTCGAAGCCTCAGCAAAATCCTTATGAGAACTAGCCAACTTTAGGTTCCTAGGAGAAACCTTCAAAAAAGGTGGAGGAACCACCACCTCCTCAGTAGTCAGTTCAGAGAGATCACATAATCCAATCTCTGTAGTACCTTCAACAGGATCAGTCTCCAGCGGAGTCACCTGATCCATCGATTTAGAATGGATACTCTTTTCATTCTCATTCTCTGAATCAGTCGAATCTTCATCAAGTTGTTTAGCAAAATAGTGTTCATGATCAGCTTTAGACCACCAAGAATGTGAGCTTCTGGGTTTGGATTTCCCTGAAGTACACTGGGCTGCAATGTGCCCCATCTGATGACACTTTCTGCATTGAAAAGGTAAACCTTCAAAATCTAACATTTGCGTCCAAGAACCCCTTGGGGAATCCAGACAAATTGCCTCAGGAAGGCCCTTAGAAACATCCACCTCAACCATAAGGTGAGCACAGGTCGAGCGGTAAATCCTCTTAGTTTCATCATCCTCAAATAAAAACTCCCCTATAGCATTACCGATGGTTTTAAACACCGCTTCTTACCATAAATGTATTGGTAAATTAGGGAGCCGAACCCAGATAGGGATCTTATTGAAGGTTTTCATGAGAGGGTTGAAATCCTTATGCCACCATTTGGCCATAAGAGGGTATTTACCCTGCAATAAAAGATTACTGTTGGACAGAATAGTCTTCCTATCCTTAGGGATTTGGAATAAAGCTATAAAACAACCTTTAACACAAGGGTATATTTCAACATCTCCATCAATCAGTGGCAGACAGGTATTGGAGATCCAGCCATGTAGATCAGCTAGAGATGGCCAGTAGCCATGAAATCTACAAATAGCCCCATACTTTGAAAAATAATCTACCCGATTAAAGATTGCTTCAATAGTTTCAAGATCTAGATATAACCCTAACAGGATTTAAAACACTTACTGGTGAAACGCAGTATCTCCCAGCAGAAGCTTGATGTTTTGCATCTTGTATTTCAGCTTCATAAGCAGCCACATCTGCATAAGATCTTCCCTTTGATCCAAGGATAGAACCAGAAACAGGGGATCCTTTTGTTATTTTCATACCTGGAAATGAACCCCCTTCCGTAGTAGAGTGGATGATCTGGATTCGTTCCCCATTCCCAAGTGGAGGTGCGCACTTAGCAAAGACCTCGGCCATGCCATCCATCGTATCAAAATCTACCTGGTTCAGGGTATGAGCTCACGCTCGTGCATGCGCGCTCTCAGCATTCAAAATTTCCATGCACACGCTCAGCGTGTTATATTTTAGATTGTTTATCTTATATTAAATATGAATGTTATATCATTGTATTTGAATGCTAACAATTTATTTTGGGAATTTAGACTCAAATTTTTTATATTCAAAAATCTATGTTGAAAACTAATTCAAAAATTACTTAATAGATATAATATTTATATATGGACCAAGAAGGTGAGGCCTATTATGAGCTATTTTTATACTTGTGTTTATTCTGATGTTATGAAACATATATAATTATATACTTTCATGTATAAAAATACATAAACATGTGTAATTTTAGAAGCTTTACGGGAGACTCCTTTGGTGAAATATGAATATGAGAAAAGAAAACTTGAAGAGATAATTATTGAAGTGAAATGAATTTGAAATTTTGAGTTGATCCCATCCCCCTTTTGCTAAAATTGGTACTTATGACTAAATAAGAATATCTTGAAAATTAATTGCCCTGATTTGGTAGAATGCATATTTGGTAGGTTATGCCATATTTAATAATTTAGTGAAGTTAACCTCATGATAGGTTAGATGTGTTATTGAGTGTTTTATATTATGAAATCTCGTCTCATTCTATTATTGGATGCAATCTATATATTTTATCCTATTTGCATGTTTGAAAAATTATATACATAATTTGTCATTATCAGGATGAATGTTATTTTTCATTGTTTATCTTGTTTATAACTCTCAAAAATGAAAGAAAAATATTTGTGAGGAAATTTTTACTTGCTCAATGTAAGTTGACCCATCATTACTTAAGTCTCAATGTAGAAGGATTTCTAAGTGATAGACATAGTTTATACATGTTATGCTTATTATGTCAACTTTTTTAGCGTCTTGAATGTTATTCAATTTATGGGTTGTAATTGATGTTGATTATATGGTCATCTAATTGAAACATTTGTATAGTTGTTATTGAGGATTGTCTTTAATATTGAGTTAGTTTTTTATTTAAAAAAATCATATTGTGGTTTATGTTCTTGATCTCCATAATGGTTGTTGTAATATTTGATAATATAAATGTATAGTTATTTTCCTTAATTTATGTTGGCAACAATTTGTTTATAACATTTAATGTTTTGTCACTAGATGTAGGATAGTACTTGACTCATGGTTGGATAATAACACTAGTACTAAGAGAACACAATTGAATAGTAAATAGCATTGAGAATATCATATGGAAAGTTTAAATTTATTATCATAGAAATGGAATATAAGTGATTTTAGTTCACTTTCATATTATGAAATTATGGATAAATATTAATGTGTAAAATAGATAAATAGTTAATTTTGTATTGACCACTATAGTTAAAATTAATGAGCTAAGTTAATAAATCTTACTCATGCTATTCTAGGTATCTTGACATAAATAGTGTGACTCCCTTAGCATTAGTGTTGTAGGAAACCATTTTGGGTAGGTTGACTATGGTGGGTGTATAGGTATCCTTTGGAATCTAGTTAGATTAATGTAAGTGTATTTGAGATTTAAATTTCATCTTGTAAATCTCATGGATAGTTTTTCACCTCTGAGATCATTTGGTAAATTATTTGATGATTGCATGATCTATTAAAAGATTTCATGCAAGTTCACATTATAAATTTTTTGTTTCAAAACCAACCAAATTGGTCCAGAGAGAGGCTCTAAATTATTAATCAAACTTGGGTTTTCTTGAAATGAAAACTTATAAGCTCTAGAATTATCATATGTGAATCAGAACCTATAACCTTTATTCTCCTATTTTGATCCAATGATTTTTTTAGAACTTATTTTGGAGGAATTTGACCATTTTATACAACTATGTTCCCTTTTCAGTCTACGAAGTTGATTCAAAATTGAGTTGTCAAAAATAGCTAGAGTAGTCATTTTGATAAACCAATGTTTGATAGTGGTTTGTTTTACCATTAAATTTATATAATAACTATTTTTAGTTCTTTATAACATCTTTACTATTTTTAATGACCCTATTTTCAAACCTAGATTACTCAGATTTTGCTTAGTAGAGCAATTTTTAGCGTAAAAACCCATTTGAAATGATGATTTGTTTTAGAGTTTAAATTATTATAATTTATTTTGGTATGTCCCTATTAGTATCCTATAGATAATATAATGTGGAATAAATTACATAAATATTGTACACCTCATGGAGGTTTTTTTATCATCACCATTTCATAGGAAATTTAATGACATTAAGGCTAGTCTAAGAAGAGAACTAGTTAAGTCTATTTGCTTCATGATTGAGTTATTATACTTCAACATGAATGCTTAAACAAAAATTATGTATTCATGGGTGGTATAATGGTTATTTGGAATTTTGATTGAAATAGGATCTTGGTTGCTCTCTTAGTTTTATTACACTTTAGGTCATAGTTTGTAGTGCCTCATTATCAATGAATCATTGGTGGATTACATTTCTTACCATTAGGGATGAGCTCGAGTATAGTTATCATTAGTATAAATAAAAATTGATATCCCTTGAGTATAGAATTCAAGTGTAGTGCTATAAATTGAATCTAGTGTAGTCCACATAACTTTGTTATAGTGAGCTTATCAAAAACCTTGATGAATCTCATATTCTGAGATTGAAAGTAATCAACTAGGTATTATGCAATGTGAATTGTTTATGAGAGTCTTAATTTAAGGTTGCCTTGTTAATGTGTATGTTTATTTATAGGTTTTTAGTTGGAGTGTTTACTTATGTGAAGATAGTGTTGCATAGATGCACAAAAAAATTGGTAGCATTTTTAAGGGTTTTTATTTGAGTTTCTTGAGGTGAAATTCTAGGCGTTACACTTTGTGTCAATAAAAATTATATGGTACGTTCCAAGGAAAAATAGTAAAGATATAAATCTTTTATCAAGTTAGGGTTGATTAGGACCAATGCTTTCATGATGAAATTATTGATGTCTTTGATTGTTGATTTGGATTAAGTTGTAAATTCTAGTTTTGCATCCTATTTTAGCATAGTGTTAAGGGGTTTAGAAATTTTACCAAAACTAGAAATGAATTTGTGTAAAAAATTTATTATTCCAAAGAAGGATTTCATTTTTTTATTGTTAGGAATAGGTAATTTTGAATATGATCTAGTTCATTCATGATCAATAAAAAAACATTATTTTGTGATGATGTAGCCTATAATATTATCTTTAGTGACAAAAAAATGCTTTGGATTAGATTCAAATAAATTCCATACCTTCTAAACCTCTCAAATACTTTATATAAGTGAAGTATGTGATCCGACCTTCACTTAGAGAAAATAGTTAATTAGTCAATATAAAAAATTATGTACTTTCCAACCAAATCTTGAAAATTATAATCCATGGCTTGTTGAAAAGAGGATCTTATATTTATTAAACCAAACATCAACATTTTATAGGCAAATGTTCTCCATTTAGTTTGAATTTTGTTTTGGCCCTATCTTTTTGGTTGACTGGAAATTGGTTATGTTGAAAGAATCCATCAAGAAAAGACATCATCTTGGATTTTATAACCATCTAATCTACCTCATCAATAGAAGGAAAAGGGTAGTCATCATTTTTTTATGATTTATTAAGGTTCTTGAAGTCAACATAGAGTTTTATTTCCCTACTTTTATTGTGGACATGAACTAAGTTGGCCACCTAAATAGAATGATGAAATGGGAAAATATTGTTTGTTGAGAGAAAATTTTGAACTTCTTTATGAATGATAGGTTCGAGTATGAGATTTACCATTTTTTAATCTCTTCCTAAATGTCTTACATCCTTACTTAAGTGGGATGATATTCATGATAATTATTGGGTCAAAGGTTTTTATATTACCATACATCTAAAAAATTACATGTTTGTATTGCATGATAAATTGTTTCAATTATTTCATTTTAGACTCAATATAGTCAAGACCAATTTTGATATTATGAGGTTCATTTATTAATACTAAGTTTATGGTAGTGGATTGGTAGCCTGAGTCCTAGTTATTTATACCTCTTAATTGATTTGTATGACTCAAATACCCTTTAAATTTAAACCATCCCATTTAGGATTTGATTCTATCTCAAATTAATGAATCCATCACTATCATAGTAATTATTAATGTTGTCATCTATTTCTATTTTGTTAACAACCTATGCATCAAAAATACCCAAATTGTTCATGAATTCTATAATATATTGATCATCATCAAAGACTTATAAATTATCAATATTATATAAGACTAAGGGGTAAGAAACTAATTTAATTAAGAACTTATACATCTCAAACTAATTTAAGGGGACTAAGTACATAGTCAATGCTGCTAGTGAATATATGATATGGTTACTTTCTTGAGGAATGGGGATAATGTTAAAATTATTGAGTATTTCATTCAAGTCTTGTGTTATGTTTTTATATTTATTTAAGTAAGATAGTTAGAAATGAAACTTAATTTTGACCTAATTGATCACTAATTCTAAATCCCCAAATTCTTGTGATTTTTTAACCTTATGCTTTAGAGAAAAATGTAGGCATAGGATCAAAGCTTAAATATTTTCAAGGTTATCATTACAAGGGAATGGTAACCTATACATAACCATGTGTCATTTTCCTTGTAGACTAATAAAAAGGACCATGAATCCTAAACTTTATTTGGAATGGGTGACATCAAAGTAGATGGACCATAAACTTTATAAATCTCATATTTTATCTTGTTAATTATTGATGGGCTTAGTAGAAAGGGTATAAAGGCCTATGTCATATGAAATTACATTTACTCTTTCATTAATGGAATTTTATTATATGATCATGTGTTTCATTTTACACTCTTTATCTATCCAAATTTGGTTGGAAACTCCTCTCCAAAATAGCCACTTGTGATAAAATTTTGTTTCCATGAAGTCATTAAGCATTTTAGACCAATCCCAACTTGTCAACATTCCATATGCTTGTAGAATTAACACTACCTATATATATATATATATATATATATATGAATTTTATCACCGTAGGTTTTGATGTCAACTACATGTGGATTCTTAACAACTCCCCAACTACCTTAAATTCTAACTTATCCAATTGAACTACAATCTTATCTAATTTGATATGGGTTGGACCCAATTTTCTAAAGACTCATGATAGAATACCATTAACCGAAGATCTTGAAATGACTAGACAGTTTTGAAATTTTATTCAAAATATACTAATAGTAAGGAGAAAATGAGTAACCTCAACCTTTTTGTATGGATCACTATGTGTGTATGTGCCACCTTTTGTTTGCTCTAGACTAGTTTTTCACTCAATGAATTTAAGAAAAGGTCATGTTTTTATTTGATTTGGTCCAACTCATATAGTTTAATTTTCACATTGATATTTTAAATTTATTTATATATGTTATAACCACCTTTAACAATAACCAATTATTCCTTTATGTTTGGACATTGATCATTACCATTTGAGGGTGGGATGTCATTATTTTCTTTTAGGTCAAGGGGAGTAGCACCATTATTTGAAGTGTACATTTTGAGGGGTTGATACTACATATTAATTATTAATACCTATGTTACCATTGAAAATGGATAATCTTATCAATGGTTTCTTGATGTTGACTATCTTCTTATATAGGAAAATCAAAAGTTTCAAGAACCATATCAATAATTGGAGATTTACATATGTTATGGGAGTAAATTGTGTGTGTTACATTATAATCATTTAAAACCATTTGATATCCTTAATTATACTTTTGGAATATGTCAAAGGTGTTTTAGAACTCAATATAGTCATAACCCCCATGTTGATCTATGTTACGCACCCTACACCAGTTGGGTGAAGAAGGATCACAAATGTTCATCTCAAGAAACTTGTTTGGTGATGGATTAAAAAAAATTTCAGGATAGTTTAATGGTTTATTATGTCTTTGGTAGGTGAATATTTTATTTAAATTTCCCCACTAGTGTTCCCAACCTACATTTAAAGGCCTAGGAAATCATTACTAATCTTTTGGACCATTTGTTGTATGGAGTCTAAATTTTTTTATAGAATCTTGTGATTAATATTTTAAATTATTATAATGTAATAAATATTGGCTATAAACCTATGTTTTTAATTCAAAATTTAATGGAGTAAGGAAACCTATGATTTGTTTTTGTGTTGCTTGTCCTAATGATAGCTAGTTTATGACTAACGCATGATTTGGCATTGGAATATTTTAATTAGCATTAGGATTAAAATAATATTTAGGATGTATGTGATAAATTAACCTTGTGGGTTTATTTTTTACCCTACATTAATGGCCTCAACATATTATAGTGTAAAATCCATGATGAGGGGATCTTCTAAAATGACTAATTCCATCTAAGGGTCTAGATAATTCATGTATAGGCATCAGGTATGTATAACATTGTAACACAATTATACATATTTTTTAACCTCATATTTAATGCCTTTATTAGGTTATAGGGTTCCCTCCCAATGATATAAAATTGCTTAGGTAACACACTAGGGTCAATTACTTTACCAAACTAAGATAAAAATGTTTTATTAAATTTATTCCATCTAGTGATGGAGTTATTGTGGATATTTAAAAAATATTAATTTATAGAATTTTTAGGATAAATGGAAAGAGCCTAAATATTACATATTCATGTTCCATGTTCAAGAGTCTAAAAGAGATCTTATATGATATTGTATTCTCTTTAATGGTACATCATCCATTGGGTGTGAATTAGGGGAGGTATATCTCAATATTTTTTGGTAGATCATGAACATCTATAATGATATTTATTGATGATCTTGATAACCAAGCCATTGGTTTTTAGATATTAGGTTTATAATTTATGGGTGAGCTAAACCTAGTCATAAAGATTGTATGTGCTCCTCTACTAGGCCTAGGTATTTGATATGTCTCTAAGGGTGATGAAAATGGAAAAAATAACTCATATTTATACCTAATGATGCACAAGGGGGATCTAGGTTTATTCAATACAAAAAAATACTTAGGGATCATGACCCTGAAGTATATTTCTTAGGTTCAATCCCTCCTAGAACTAGCTACCCTTCTTATTAATCTATGTTTTTTACACACCTCAGGGGGTAATGGGATAAATCCCTCTTATTTTAAGATTATAAAATATATTAAAGGGTATAATATGTAATAGTGGACTTGACTAAAAAGTCTACTTGGAATGGTTTTATGAGTGATGCAGATGCTACCATAGATAAAGACAACTTTTGTGTTGATACTCCACTTCTCCCTAAAACCTTGCCAATATTTCCCAAGGTGGATAATCATAATGATCAATAAATAATAAGTGAAATTTAGATAAAATAAACATAAAACTTATATTAGGGAAGGGTAGAGAAGAATATTCTCAAACTTCATTGAAACATTATTTCATGCACAAATTATTTTTGAATGAGATTATGATTTACCTATATCTATGTAGTTCATGTTAGGATCTAACTATAACATACACTATAATTAGTATAAATAAGTGTATCATGATAAATATAATATATATAAATTTATTTATAAGATAAATCATCATATAAAAATATTGAATATAACACATTCATCTCTGACATTTAGATTAACATAGCCAATGAATGAAAATTTTTAGGTTAGTAATTCACCCATCTTAACAAAACCCACAAAAAATATTCAATATTAATATCATAAACCTAAAATAACTTATAATATACCACATCATTGCTGATAATTGATGAAGCCAAGAGAAAACAAAGAAAACTAATGAACATTTTAAATTAATTTCAATTTTTTATTTGTATTGTATTAAATCCTCCTCCTCCCTTTAAATTTTTTGAAATTCATCTTATTATATAAATTAGGGGATGAAACCCATAATAAAAATATAAAAATACCTATTAAAATCATAATAATAGAGTTTGTTATAGTACATATGACATTTAGAGGAGAAAAATTATTCCAAGAGAAAAGGTACCAAAGGCTAAAAGAAAAAATGAATCCCTCCTTTGGAATAATATTGATGAAAGATTGTTTTGGTATAATTAAAAATATTAATGAGAACCACCACCTAAATACTTTTGGATATATTTTACCACCAAGACTTTAGAAATTTTCCTAACATAATGCTCCAACACATGAATGTTGATAGATGGGTCCTAGAATAGAATCTCCCCACATGTTAAAATCTTAGCATGGTTCTCCAACAAGATATTCAAACTACTTTTGACTAAAATCACTATGTTTATTCTCTTGGTGGATAAGGTATCTAGATTAACCACTTCCTAAAATCCCTCCCTATTGGCCTTGGTAACCTTCCTCCTTAAACATGCTTTGAATTTGTTGAGGTTCACCTTGAATTCATCAACAATGATGGTCTTGACATCTTTTGGAAACAAAAATTTTATATTGACCTCCTTTAAATAGGTAAAAATATTTCCTTTTATCACTTATAGGGAGATATGGTGTCGTTCATATCCTTTACCCATTCTTCATAGGAATTTCTCATGTGTATAGAATTTTTTTGATATAAATTGAGATCAAATAATGGAACTATATTTAATTAGGGAAGCATCCCATTATTAATGACTACAACCATATTTCTCAAATTGTTATCAATATTAATAATCTAATCTAAATATTATTGTGCCTTTTAGTAAGGAAGAACACCATTAGAAAAGGATTCAATGAACTCATCAAGAAATGAACCAATATTGATAGAGATTGTTCAACTTTAATAAGGTTTGTAAGGAAAGTATTACTCACTTATGACTCAATATATTGACTTGTATCCTCATATATTATTTTAAAATTATCATTTAATTTGTGGTCCTCACCACTAAAACATTATCCTTGATAATCTATTATTCCCATATTTTTATTCTCTTTATAGTAAATTAAAATAAGTCCTCTTCTAACTTCCATATAACTAGGTTTCTCTTCTATGTGATTTTATAGGCCATGACCCTATTTAGATTCCCAATGATATTTTAAAATTTTATCTTTATATCAAGGTCATCCATGTATACCATCTCAGGTCTCTATGATTTCTCTACTTGGAGAGAACCTAAATAACCACCTCCTTGGGTTGGCCCTCATGTCCTTGAATAAACAATAGTGGAAGGTGTAACATGTGAGATAGGTGGAGTGGAAATGGGTGTAAGAGGATGTTGGAGTGATGTGGAGGATGAATGGAAAGAGATGGTGGGGAATTTTTTATCTAAATGGATGGTGGATATATGAAAGGGTTCATATATGCATGGACCTAGCCTTGCACCATATGGATTAAGGATCTAATGATACTTGGGATCTAATCATGAATCTAAAATAATAAATAGGCCTATTAATATTAAACCTCATAGAGCTAAAACATTTAGAGATTAGATCATTGGGGTAGCCATACCTAATTATTGGATTAGTTTTTTATGAGAAGGACTAACAATTAAGGCACTCTTAATTTAAAAAATGGGTGCACATAGATAAAATATATTAATGGTTGCCATAGGGCTAGTAAGTTTTGTAGAAACTGAACTAATAGCTTGAATGATTATAATTGGTTAAGGATATTGGCTAGTATTTTAATTTGTGACACTTGTATCTTAAATGATTTTAGTGATAGGTTCCATCTATGTCATGACATGTATATACTTATGAAAACTTAATGTTCTTAGGTATCCTAGAGGATTGACCAAAATATGGAAGTAGGAGTAGAAATAGGAGATCCATGAGATGTAATGAGGATATAAAAGGCATTAATGTCTAATTTAGTCAAACTAAACATAAGAATAATTTAAGTGGAAAACATATATGAGGTAGTCATAGTGGAAGTGGGATTTTATGGCTCAGGTGATGTGTATGGTTTCACTGAACGTGATATGTGTTGAGAGTTAATTTCATTTTAAATTTAAACAAGGTATGTGGATGTAGATCCCTTTATCTGAGAAATATTCATGGGGTAATCATCTCTATAACCCAAGGAGGAATATGGAGAAGCTAAAGGTATACCTTGAAATATGATTTTAATTAGCCTTTGATTAGTCCTTGGTTATCATCCAATGGGAGGTGTTCATTGAGCCTCTCTTCCAATTCTTTCCCTACTTGTTCTCAAGGCTCCAATTGTCTTGTATCATTAAAAATATAATATCTTTGTAATTTTTTGATTTTAAATAAAACCTATAGTCATCATGAGCCTCATGGATATAATAAATGTTTATCCTCACCCTTAATTAATATAAATGCCTCTAAACTCTTCCCTAAGGATCCCATTATTATTTCTCATGAAATTTTAAAACATTGAATTATGGCATGTGGGTTATCATGAATTGCGCAAAAGTGAAGATTTTGTACTCAATATGGTCAATTTTTAGAGAAAAATGATGTTAGGGATCATGTCTCCTACTCTTCCAAATGCCCTCAACACCTCAAAAATATTATTATATAATTTATTTATTTTAAAACATATATGACATGTAGAAGGATAAATTGAGAGTAGATATGTGAAACCCTTCAACCCTAACAACACTAAAATATTGGTAGTAATATTAGGCCCCAATATCCAAAATTGATTCCATCATTTCAACAAAACATTTTAAGAATCTTATTCTTATTGGTAGATAAATACAAGGGTCAATAGAAGTGAATGAAAATATCCTCTATATGTGATTTGAAGTGATGAATACATAGCTTCAAATATACATGATGTAATGGAATGTCATAAGGTGTCCACCAAGCAAAGGAAGGATGTTGGAATTTGGCTATAGTATAAAAAGTGTCAAAAAATAGGAGATCATTTTAAAATCTTCCTCCTTTCCTTACCTTTAGCACCTAATGGGATAAATTTAAGTTGATGATACCTCCTAGTATAAAAATTTTCATTATCAATAATTAATATTAATAGAGGCACCTAAAATATTTTAATATGTATTCTGTCATTTACCACAAATAGTCTATTCAACAAAAACATTCCTACCCTGACACCCTCCCTAAATGTTTTGATGTTTTAGGAATCAATATCTTCATAAATGATGTAGTAATTGAAGTTATTTGCCTAGTATTTTAAGGTCTACATAACATGATGGGTTACATCCATTTTAGGGTTATGCCTCTATTTTATGGGAGGTTGGTATCTATAAAGTGTTATTATTTTTGGATATATAGATCTGATTATAAAAATTGTATATTTCTAATTAGAATACTACAATAAATAATTCTTGTTGACTAAGTACATGTATAAATTGTAAAATAAATATACAAATGAGAATAACTCTTATTTTTAATATTCTTAAAGGAATATAGATATTGAATTTTGAGTAGATACTCTAAACAATCAATCAAATTTTGACTAGAACTTATGTTGCATGGGACCTTTTGCATTTCTTATATTGATTTGAAGACCTCAATGTAGTGATTATATCTCACTATCCTAGGTATAAATGTCATGTATCTAAATTATTTAACATGCCCAGAGGTTGAAGGAGTCATAACCATGGTGAAAATTAAAATTGAGAGCTTAGAAATAAAATTAATAAGGGATATACTAATTCAATTAATGATTAAAAGTTTTTAGCAACTAGATTATGTATTCTTCTTCTAGTTTCTTAATTACAAATCAAGTCTAATTTTTTTGTTAATATATCTTGTGAATTTATAAAATAGAGATTTTATTGTGATGTAAATTAGAGTCCCATTATTATGTATAAAATATAAGTTGATATCCCCATTTGAATCAATCACCTTGCCATTTAGTTTTTTATTATTTATAACTTTAATTAATATTTAATGTTCCATGGTATAACTCTCCCCACACATGTGTTAGTCTCTTAATTATATTTTAGTCTCAAGTAGGGTGGTTGACTTACTTATTTATTACCATGAGTGTGTCAACATGTGCCACATAATCAATTGTTGGCATTTGGGATGGAGACAATTATCTACCACCTCTATTTTTATTGATGATGTGGGTCCTAAATTTGATAATATTGCTCCATGTGTCACCCTTAATGTCCTATATGTATGACCTCTATGGGTGAACCATCTTCAAAATGAATATTTGAGAGTACATAAATGACATGCGGCCCATTTTGGTTAGTTGAATCTCCTTCACTATACCATTTATTTTAAATTTTGATATACCCTTATGTATATTAGAATGGTTGGATTATGATGATGAAAAGTGACATAATATTATTCTCAAGGAATCACATGCCATACCATTAGTTTAATCTTTGTTAGTATTTTATACATCTTAAGAGTGCATGTGTATAGACAGAAACACATGGCTCATTTTTAATGGTAATGGGATTCCATGCCATACCATTCATACACATCTAGACCATATTTTATGCATCATGAGAGTAAAACATGTATACAAGTGGAAATTCATAATTGGCCTTGAGATTCTAGAGTATGTAACTTCTTTATTAAGCACGAGACTACAAGACCTAAAAATATGTACACAAAAGTGTTAATTTATCCCAAATAAATTACATAAAAATAATAAATAAACTAAAATGTGCCCTGCCATAGGAGTATGGTGAATTAAAGGAGTAGGGTAGTATATTAGTGTTAGAATGCCTTTTTTGTATTGATTTATATAGCTAGTGTCAACTCAACCAAATATAATTTAGTTTATTCAAAATATATATAAGTATAATCATATGACAATGTACTAAACTAATTTAATAATTTTAATAAACTTAAGAGCCAAAAAGCAATGTGACATTTTAAAATGGCATTGACTTGAATTCATAAGTGATAAAAAAGGATGGGAATTTATTAAAATGCTTATTTTTTATCCCAAAATTTTATAAAAGAGATATAAATAATATTTTTCATTAACTCTTCAAAATTATCTTTATATTTAATATGGGATATTAAGGGTATTCATTTATTAAAATTTAATGGGGTTTATTGGTCACAATAAAATTGAGACCTACAACTTATTTATAAAATACTATTTTTTAAATATGATTGCATATAATACTTCCCATGCATGATGAATCAGGAGGAGTAATATGGAATCAAACACTTGATCACCAATATTATATCACCTAGACTAAAATTTAATGGAAAATATATCATGAATGAATAGGTAACCCATCATACTAATTACAAAGCATGACATTCTTAGAATAGGTATATGAATATTGATGCATAATATGTGACTAAAAATAAATACTTGCAACATATAAATTTTGACATGGATGAATGGTAAATGTGCATATAAGACTAGTAATATTTATCCCTTAAGGATTATCTCTCAAATCCCATAAATACTAAGGAGGTGAACATAAGGAATAAGGATGAATGAATTATTATCATCATTATATATTATAATACAAATGTATAATTAGATAATATGCTTCAATTAATCAAAGAATATGTTTATATGTGACAATCATGAAAGGAATGGTCTTCACCATTCCTTATAAAAAATGTATATCTATTTTAAACTAAGGGTTAAACCTATGAATAAGAGGCCCTATCATCTTAATCATAACTATCAATCCAAGTTCAAGAGTGAAATTGATGACATGTTGAAGGTTTGTGTTATTTTCCTATTAGATGAATTCAAATGGGTTAGTCTCATCAAAATTTTCATCAATAGGGGTGGTTCCCTCCAAATTTTTGTCTATTACCAAGCATTAAATGTTTCTTGCATTATTTATCCCTTCATGTGCCTTTTAATAAAGAAAATTTGGAAGGAATTGCAAGTCACTAAGTATACAGTTTCAAATATGGGTTATGAGGATACCAATAGATGAAAATAGAAGAATAAGATAAGGAAAATAAAACATTCTCCATGGATCCTTAGTCCTTATAATTTTTTTCCTTTTAGTATTAAGAATTCACTTATAATATTCTCTCATATTATGGTAATGGATTTCAAATACTTCATCCATAACTTCCTATAAGTCTAGTTTGATGATAGGAATTTTATGGCCTTCTATGTGACCATGTCAAAACTATGCAACTTATGTTTGAACATTATAAATAGATAAAAATTTATGCTCAATATCAATAATAGTGTCTTTATGATTATAACTTATACCCTACTTGGCCATTTTATTTACAAGAATGGGATGTTGGTAGAACTGACCAAGATTGTAGTTCTTCTTTGTGTAGATATCCCATAGATGTCAAAGTAGGTTTGCACCTTTCTAGGAGATGTTAGTTACAACTACAATTTCATATGAAAAATTACATTGCCTCATTATAACCACTAATGCAAAAGGATGAATTATTATTCTAGGCACCAAATAAATTGGTTACATTTGATATTTTCAAGGATATATTAGCAACTGTACTAATTTTAGTTTCCTAGATAGGATAAGGTGTTTCATGTCCATGTAGATGCCTCTATTAATTTATTGATATAAATTAAAAATTAATGTTGAATCAATGCACTTGTGACCATATTATAAAACACAATTAAATTGGGCCAATTCCATAGTCCTTAACTATTATTTCTCTATATCTATATGGAAGATCCCTATATTCATCCAATCTAGATACATAATTATTTTATTCACTCCAAATATACTAATCTCATCCTTAATATAATCTTAACTTATAGATTAGCTACCTATACTATTTAATCAATATTGATCTTTTAAGACTATTTTACTCATATGTAGTGTTTGAATTTACCATTTTGATCCTCCCACAAAATAATGTCTCTTTATTCAAATTCAAATTTACCCGGCGGGTCTTCTTACATGTTTATTGAGATACATATGAAGTAATTCTATAATGATCAATATAAAATCACATTTTCCATTCATTTAAAAGATAGATGTAAATAGGCCAATTATAGACAATAAATATGAATTATATAGCATGTTATTCTTATACACTTGGACAATACCCATCATAGTTTTACCTTTCATATTTAAGACATTCCATGTACCTAAAGGCTTTCATCCACAATATATTTATTCCAAATTTATTATTTCTTAGTCAAAAAATATGTTATTATGATGGTAGTGCTTCTATACTATGCAAAATGCTCTAAACCTAATCATAATCCTTCTCTACTAGTTTTAGACTTTCACCTATTTTATAGCTTATTGAATACTTGTGTCTCATCTAAACACTACGTCAACACAAGTGTCCCTTTTCCAAATAAATGTCCATTTCTCAAATTTCATTCAATTTTCAAATGTAACATATCCTTATGGTTGGCCTAGGAACTTTAGGGTGAGATATTTTCAAAATATATCAGTATATGTATAAGATCAACCCTCATTCATTCATCACCTAAAAAATTTGTACCTCTCAAATAAAAAAAATAACTATAAATTAAGTATTAAAGTGATAAAATATACCCTTTTCATTTATATTTCCTTATTAGGAATATGAGCAGTCTATCTACAAGTCTAAAGTACTAAATGAGCATCTCATGAGCCATATTTGCCACGTTACAAGCTAGGTCACTATATGGACTTAATTATCACATATTACATCTTTAGGCACACAAAATCCAAAATTTAGGATAAAAATACACAATTTTGAGGTCCTATTCAAAGTATTGGCTATGTAGGTAGTTCCCATTAATAGATGGGTCCTTGGGGTAGCTTGAAATTGTGTTCCCATTAACCCATTTTTTCCATAGTCACTCCAAGTGTGAGGAATCTAGGTTTCGATCATTTTATTAAGATAAAAATCCTATGTATATTATCTATATACATTAAAAAAAAGTAACAAAAAATTTAAAAGTCTCTAGTTGGTCATATCTAGATCTAGTCAATATTTTTTACATGACATCTATGTTCAAATTAGACACCTACATTGAGGTAACTATCTAGATCTGATGCAAGTGTTTGAGGCCACATTATGAAAAATTTCATGATATTCCAACTATTATATGATCCTAATCTATTCCACTTCTAGTTTTCTTTAGCATGAATTTGCATGTACACATTAAACCCACTAGGTACTTTTATTTCTAATTTATCACAATTTCAATCAATAATTATACTTTCTATTTTTTACATATCTCAATATTTAAATTAAAAATATTATTTATCTAAGTTTCCAAATTAATTAGATTTATATAAATATGTTTATCACCCTTGTGCTTAGTCATTTTTATATTTTTAATCATATTTACCCTTGTACAATCAATTTAGTGTTAAACTTTTGGTCAAAATGACCTCTATGTCTTTGTATGAAAACCCTAATTTATCTTAGGGTTTCCTATATTTATGATTGTTCTAATTTGTTTCAAATTCTAAATTTTTCATTTATAAGCAATGGAAAATGTTAATCAAAAAACTTATTTTCAAATGTAGATAAAGAAGCATTATTTAATCATCTCAATAATAACAAGAGATTAATGGATGTATTTTTTATGATACAAGAGATGAAATAAATAAGCATGATAATGATAAGGATTCCTTTCCTATTGATGGTGAATCCTTAGGTGTACCTATTTATTGGTTTCAATGCCTCTATCAACTCAAACTATGGTATATCTCCTTTGGTTACTTCTCAAACTTCAAACCTTAGCGATCAAAATGTACAATATCTTTTCCAAACTATAAAATTTTTGAAAGCTAAGGTTATAAATATCAAACAAAATTATATGAAATAACCTTATGATATTGATTCACAAGAGGTATTACATAATCCTATTACAATTAAAAATATTATTTACACCCCTTACCAGCTAATTTTGTTGCACCTAAGTTCACATTTTATAATGACATGGGTGATCCCAAATAATATCCTCGATCTTTCTATGTGGCATGCCTTGATTATGCCTCCAATGATAAACTATTTACTAAAATATTTCCATGGAGTGTTAAGGAATATGATCTAAGGTGGTTCTATTATTTACCAATCTAATTAGTAAGGTAATTGAAACCTCTTTTGGATCAGTTTTTGGAACACTTCTCTATCAACATTACTGAAAAGGTTTCATATGCCCAAATCATAAAGATTAAACAAGGAACCAATGAACATATCAATGAATATGTCTTGAGTTAAAATATAATGTTGGCTAAAATTACCAATCCAATGGTAGACAAAGAGCTTCAAGACA
Organism: Torreya grandis; assembly: GCA_037957365.1. Taxonomy (NCBI): domain Eukaryota; kingdom Viridiplantae; phylum Streptophyta; class Pinopsida; order Cupressales; family Taxaceae; genus Torreya; species Torreya grandis. The sequence goes on along the minus strand of JARHVA010000440.1, from coordinate 772,104 downwards.
TCTTATATCAAAGTTTTCTCACCCCATTACATGAGTCAATTGTTTTCAAAAATTTCAAATATTTTTATGACTTCTACCATATTGTTCATGATCATTAAATCAAACTTATTTCATTTAAAAAACTTAAGTATGTAAAAAACACACTGACTACATTTGATGCCATGTTTTCTATCAAACCAAGTTATAAGGTGAATCTTATAAATCCTAAAAAGTGAATAACTTCTATGATTAATATAGTGTCATAGAAACATAATCATCTTGTCTTATATAATACACCAAGGATACAATTTCCACACTTACCTGAGTCTATAGTTTTGTTACTTTTGATGCTTTTGGAGTGTCACCTCATATCTCTCCTTCATCTTATAGAGGTTAATATGAGTTAACCTCTACCTAAAGGATTTGATCAAAATGCTTATTATGACTATCACCAAGGCCTTGGAAATTCTACAAACATATGTTTTACCTTGAATAAGAAGATCAAAGACCTCATCGATGACCAAAAAATTACATTTAATTATCCTCCAAAGGAATTATGTTCATAATCTGGTGATCACCAGAATCATAAAATATTTAACAACCCTTTGTAACACTATTATAAGAATGATCCATAAGTGTAAATGGAATATAATGCACATCCTCCTCAATTGCATTATGGGAACCCATTAGATGGCATTATTTATACTTATACATGACATACCCATCCCATGATTCAAAGACCTTTTATTAATTATGATGATAATGAGATTATGGATGATGACTTAGAGATTTATTCATTATTCATTCAATCATACCATGATCACTAGCTTATACATAGTGTTATGATTGATCATGGTTATAGAGATAATGTTTACACGATGACATTAATTACACATTTTGAATATATACATGATGATTTACGCCCTTCAACAAAAGTGTTTATATCATTTAGTAGGAGCTCACAACAAGTTCTTGGTGAGATTGAAATAATTTTATAGGTTGTCCCAACACATGTAGTTACTCTATCTTAGGAATCCAAAGACCACAAAAATGTTGATTAGTTTCTTGTTAGTCCAAATGATAAAAATCTATGCATAAAAATACACTAAAACTAAACACTCTTGCCTAAGAAATAGGGGAATCATAAAATAATGAATAAGATCACAAAATAAAGATAAAAATAACACAATTAATTTACTTCCTTTGTCAGATTTTACATCCACTTATTGGTATAATGATATTCATGCTCAACATATGACATTAGAGACTCGTGTCAATGCTTATCCATAGTAATATCAATTCTCCAATGGTCACATGTGGCTTGGTGTGAATCTTGGCATAAAATGGGCATTATAACACTACTTGTAATGGATTATTGAATGTATTCCAATATAATAACATTTATAACTCTAATAACTAACTCTAACCCTAGGAAGATTAGGTTAAATTCTAACTTTAGTTTAGTCTAAAATAACCTAGGTTGAGTTATCATAAACATGGGTTGGGTCAAAGCACTCATGAAGCCTTGACACCTCAGTTTCAAATTTTTATGAATCGTGACAAACTCACTTCAGATATTTATGAGATTTTGACTCACCTATTTTGTAATACTTAATAATTAATAAATCATTTTATTAGTTCTTTGGACCTTTGACTTCATATTTGGCTAAAAATTCCTTTTTAGATAAATAAAATTCACTAATTCAAATTGAAATTTTATTTAGGAAAGTTAATTATGATTAAAAATGTAATTAATCTTACTTAGTGATTTTTAACTTTTAGTAATTATTTTAAATGTTTTAAATTAATAGCTTGATGGGTCAAAGTGTCAAATTACTAGGTCATAATTTGACTAGGGTTGAAACCAAACTAGGTTATGGCTGAATATAAGGTAATACCCTAAATAACCAAGTATTTCCATATTTCTAAGTGATTAAATCCCTTTCATTAATGAATTTGGTAAATTTAAGTGATTTCTAGGCTTAATTTCATCATTTTCTAGAAATTGATCTAAATCCTAGTTTAGACATGAAAGTGACCAAAATTAAGTGTCTATAGTTTACCCTTATTTGATAAGGTTTTGTGAGACATAGGAAGAGTAACATATTTTCAAAGGATGTAAAAGTCATTAATATAAATATTTCATGCCCCAAAGGGTTGTCAATTAGACTTTGATGCCCCCTCAAGGGAACAGGTGGAAAAATAGTCACTGAACATTCCCTCAAAATGAATAAAAATGACATGAACTAAATGGTAATGGGGATGGAATTAATAGATTTCCTAAAGGAAGTTATAAATATAAATGGTGGTAAAGTCATTAATTTACGCAAAGGTAGTTATAATCAAAAATGAAGGGTATGACACTAGTTTTTCCAAAAGTGGTTATAAGTAGTGTCATAGGCATTTACCCCTGTAAGGCAATGGGATGAACACTGATTTAACCAAATGTGGTTATAATAACTAATGGAATGCAAGAAATTAATTTTCCCAAAGGTAATTATAATCAGTGACATATACATTTACCATAGTAGGGTGGGTGGAGTGTGAAAAATCATGATTTACCCATAAGCAATTAAATAACTAACATGGGATGAAAAAATAATGATTTGCCCATAGGTAGTTATAATCATTAAATTGATCAGAAAATAATCATTTTCCCAAAGGTAGTTATAATCATCTACATATTTAAATCACATGATTTAAAATGTGTTTACCCGAAAAATACAAGATGTACCATTGATCAATAAAAAATAATTTACCACAGTGGGGAAAATTGGCAAGGATAACATATGCAAAAAATATATGAAATGGATTTATGATGAGCTAGAATTGAATAAAAACACATTTCTAGAATAAATTTTAGTTAAAAGATGCATGTTCAAATAAATATGGGATATAGGTATAAAAATAATTTTGTTAAATATGTCTTTGTAGAGGCCAAAAAAATGGTCTAGTTATAATACAACCCAAAAATAAGGAACATAAGATCAAATTATGCATAAAATAGACCATATATGTGAAAAATACACTTCTTAGATCATGTAGAATGAATTATACACTCTAGGGGTAAAAAAATCAATTTTTTGGCTTTCACCCCTTAGGTGAAAAACAATTCATTTTCACCCTATCCTATTGGATTTTTTGAGATATTGTTTTCTATATAGTGAGCTAAAAAATGGCCCACATAAGAGCTATACGTCACATTTCATAACAAGTGAGGGAGTACATGCAACCACCCTAAGATGGACCACTAGTGAGTAACTTTAAATTCATCATTGATGTCATTTTTCATGTATTTATTTCTAGGTTTAAGGTCAAAAAATAATGAATTTATGGTTTGAATTTTAGGCCAAATTGTGGCTCCACCAAGTAAAATGACAACTTCATATAAAGTCACCATTCCTAGAAATGACAAAAACACCAAAATTGGGTGGAAATCACCAAAATGGTGATTTCTCCCATTTTTAAGTGAAGTCACTATTTTTAGGAAAATGAAAATGGTGATATGGCTTTAAAAAGTATAAAATTTCTTAAATGTTTACTTTTCCACTTAGGAAAACATTGACTTCACCCTAGAAGCCAAAATTAGCTAGTTTATGGACCCAACAGGGGTCCAACATATTGGATAGGTTTATTTAAGCTTAGTAAACTAGGTTACACTCAAGTAACTTTATATATTTAGGTTGATACTAAATTTTATGTGATTTAAAGAGTGACTAGTTATCCTAACATTCCAAGAGTAATGTTTGCATTATCTATAGACCCCTCAAGTCTAGACATAGAATATGGTTGCCTTATTATAAATATTGTACCTTCATGATGTGGCATAAATGCTAGTCATCTAAGAAAATTAGGCATAATGATTAAAATTGGTTTGGAATTTACAAAATGAGACTTCCACATTTAACTTGCCTAATGGAGAGGTAATTGTGACACTTGAGGATACGTGATGTATCCTCAAGTTTTCGATGTGTAAATGGTGACTATTTTAGACACCACCAACATAAAAATAGGTATTTCTTGATGACTTGGTTAGTTACTAGGGTATCCCCATGTTTCAAGGGAAGGTTGATGTAGACCTTATAGAGATATATACAGACATCTGACTTGATGGTTTACCTACCATATATCCATCACCACCAGCCCTTATTTACAAGGAGGTAGTTATTCTCATGGCCATTGTTAGTGGCATCATACTACCTAAAAATATAAATTAGTACTTTCATATTGGACTTGTAAATGTAGTACAAAGTATGTTTGATGATTCTACATGCTTTGCTTGGTGACTAGCTATCCTATCATAACTTTATAAGGATCTTCATATGATAGCATATGATGGTGGATGAAGCATCAAGGATTACACTCTTATAATCATCTATGGATAGAATCACATTTTTATTGAGTTATCAATAGGTCTATTTCAATTACAATACCTAAAGGGGTTGTTGGCATATAGTTGGGCTCAAACAAGAGTAGGTAGGTGCATGCATAGTGGATATTCCATTCTATCATTATATGTTTGATGATATTACATCATATTTTTTCATTTAGATGCCCTAACTCAAATACAAGCTATAGTGATTCCAAGATGGGTGTAATATGTATTTCATGATGGCCAGATGCTTTCTACCTAGGAGGTATTCCCATATTATTGAGGAGTACCACCCTAATCAGGTACTCTAATAGTTAATATTTACATAAGATGTACATAAGGGGTTGAGATGAGAGATTGGTTGGGATAATCCTATTATTTAGATGAGTGTGGATACTATGAGTTATTTGAGTGCTCCTTGAGTTTCCTAGGCTTATGCATGAGGAATTGTATATTCAAGGGTCACTCTAGCCTAAATACACTAGTGGGTATAAGTATTCCCTCTAAGGTTGATAATTATTATATATGTATGGGGATAAGTTCCCATGGATATTGAGGAGATAGAGGTTGATACATTGAGTAATAGAGGTAGCACTTGGTAATATAGTGATGGCAAGGGGGATGATGATGATGATGGCTTCAATGGTGGGGGAGATGGAGATTGAGATGGGGATGATGAGTGCGATGGATATTATGGTCCATATTTGATGGTGATAAATCCTACCACAATAAGGTTTATAATAGATCAAGTAGATCCATGTTAGGTAGGGCCTTTTGGCACAACTATAATAGTTAGGGACATAGGTATGCTATAAGTAGCTATCACCATTCAAATAGGGGATATTGTAGGCTTACAATGGTAGGTGGCAAATTTGTAGATCACCCTAGATATGTGAGATGATGACATGACTTGGATTTAGTCAAAAATCAATCAAATGAAGGCCAAGATAGGCAAGATGGTATAAAAGTAGAATTATCTCACCATAGAGAGGTATCAAGCCCATTAGTGATAGAGATCAATAATTGGACACTATTTATAGGCTCTAATGAGAGTGGAATGTAGTTTGAGGAGTCATGAAACATGTTATATTATCATAGATGCTTATGGAGTGTCATCAAGCTAAGGATGAGGCCTTTTATTACTAGTGAGCCCATGAGATGACCATGCCTAGGGACTATTAGGTTTTTTTATTTGAGGTCTAGGATGCACAAAGGGTAGTTAATACATATAGTCAGTCTTACACTAGGACCTATATTATAGGTACCTTAAGGTAGTCCATCCATTAGTTATGACCACCACCAGTAGGATCACTAGAGACACTATGACCACCTCTAACCACATGTCCCATGGACACACAAAGTCAAATTTGATTGCAAGGATCTTGGAACTTTATCATTTTGGCATAGTTTTAGCATATGAAATTGTACTTATTTTATCAACATTTTAATGTATTTTGAGGCATAATTATGATATGTATATATCCTCTATGTATATGACATTTGAGATACATTGAAATTTAGTTTTGGGTCCTTTATAGTTGATGTACATGTATATTATATTCATCACACACACACACACACACACACACACACACACACACACACACACACACACACACACACACACACACACACACACACACACACACACACACACACACACACACACACACACATTCATGTACGCACATGTGTACATGCACACATGTACACACACACACACAAACATGATTCCATATTTTTTTATCTTTTTTATCATTGATTAGCATCGATTAACATTGATTAACATTATGGATGTTTAACATATTCATGTTTATGCTTATGTATGCTCTATTCATTTATTTTTTATGCCATGTTTATGAATTATTGATATATTGGTTATCATATGATTATGTTTTATGACTCATATATATATATATATATATATATATATATATATATATATATATATATATATATATATATATATATATATATATATATATATATATATATATGCTTATTCATATATGCACATCTATATAAACACATAATAAATCTTGTTTATTACTCATGGATTAAGGCATGCATTTGGGTATTTGGCTAGTTTTGATATATCTAAGAATTAATGCCATTATGTTGATCTAATAGTCTCTTGATGCATGATTTTTACTATATCTTGTGATATTATTCATCATACTTATGAACAACTAAAATGACAATATATACCCTAAGCATGGAAAACTTAGTTTAAGTGTAAATATAAACAAACTAGGATTAAGATATGAATAATCAGATTCTAAGTGTAAATATAACAAATAAACTAAGTGTAAGACTAAAAACAAACATGCACAACCTAATTATATGATATGGATAATCAAGACTTAAGTGTAAGAAAATTTTAATAATCCTATGGTAATAAAAAAGAAAAAAAAAGGGGAAAAGGGAAATAAAAACAAAACAAACAAACAATAACTAAACAAACATAAAACAAACAAATAAAATAAACAAACAAACATAAATAATAAAATACAAAAAAACTATAAAAATGAGAAAACAAAACTAATAAACAAATAATAAGATGACAAACAACCAAAAACAAATAAACAAACATACAAAAACCACCAATAAAGAAAAACAAAAAATTAAAAAACACAAATAAATTATAACAAAACACCAATAAACAAACAAACAACACATTAATAAATAAATAAACAAACATAACCCATCAATAAAAAATAATGAAACACCAATTAACAAAAATAAATAAATAAACATGACAAAAACAAACACAATAACTAAACAAAACAATATAAAAAAGAAAAACAAATAAAACAAACAAAGACATAAAATAAACAAATGGATAAATAAAGCCAAAAAAATAAAAAATAAGTAAAACAAAACAATAAAAATAAATAAAAATTCCAAAACAAATAAAATTGTAGTAAATAAACTATTTTAAATACACACAGGTAAATAAACTAAGTTAAAAAAACAACAATACACAAACAATAGTTAATCATAATGTCAGTATAAATAAAATACAAATTATTCATGCATGTTTAATAGAGGTATTACTTTTATTAATAAAGTGACCCCTAAGCTAGGTATCAATGATAGATAAAACAACACAAGAACAAATGGAAAATGATTTACTTAAGGATATAGGTAACAATAACATAAACATTTCCCTTAGGCTATAAGGGATAATGACATAAATAAGATGGAAAACATTTCCATAGGCTATATGAGATAATGACATAAAAAATACAACAAAAATTTCCCATAGGCTATAGGAGACAATGACATAAACAAGATGGCAAACATTTTCCCTGGGCTATAGGATACAATGAAATAAAACAAATAAAATGCGTGATATAGAAGAAAATGAATGGGTAGCTGAGTTGACTCTAGATGCACTAGGAAAGTGGATGTTTCCTACATAGTTTTATGGACATTAGGTCCAGTTTGAACTTCAAGTCAAATTTAGTTCTCCTAGGATATGGGATAGAAGAAAATAGATGATAAGAAAACATGATTAACTTGTAGAATAAAATGGGAATGATATACAAAATGGCAAGTGCATAATAAAAGAGGGGGATGATGCTCAAAGTAATTAAAACATCAACAAAAACAAATAAAGTGAGAGATTATGGTTTAGCCTAAAACCACACTAAAAGATAAGATACGAGTATCCACTAATGAACTAAATTAGCAATTCATAGTGTTTACTACATCTAAGGATTGGAATGAGAATGATCTTTCAAAATGGTGAGAGCATAGAAAATGGTTACTCAAAAAATGGTGAGATAATTCAAACATAAAGTACTCAAAAAATGGTGAGAGCATAATATCCAAGTGGTCATTAGTGTATCAAACTCAAATTCTCAATGCGTATAACATGAACTCATAAAATGAAAAGACCATACAGCTAAGGCTAATAAGGATGGGGAAACTAAAGAACAAGTGATTAATTGTGAAATAGTTAGGAGTTCCTGAATCCTTAAGGCAAATAAATGTTTGAAAAATAAAGGAAGGAGATCGAGCTAACCCAAGATACCCAATGTATCCAAGTGTTGCCTACATAGCCCATGCAGACCTCAAGTCAGTGTAATTCTCCCAAAAATTGGAGGAAAAAGACCAAGTGGTCTATAAATGAAACTAAATATATGATATGGACAATCCTAGAAAATTTTGATAGATTTATATCTTGCATATAAATTCTAAGCCAATTTCATGATTTTGTGATTTTTATTATTTTTTTAGGATTTTAATGAATGTTTAGGGGTTTTTGAACTATTTAAAATGTTTTTGCAATTTTCTAGGCATTTCAAATCAATTGAGAATAATGATATAATGAATGGTCCAACTCATAAAATGGTGATATCATGGCTAAAGGGGTGATTAATCTAACCTCCATGTGAATCAAGCGCTACCTACATAGTCCTATAGGACCTCAAATCATTGTAATTTTTCCTATAGTAGTGATAGTTGGGAAAATGTTGTTTTCAATGTTTTTGGTGTTTTTAATATCTCAACTCAATCGAGAATCATGATATACAATGCATTATAAAAGCACAAAATGGTGAGATCGTATGGTGTAAAAATGCTTGAAAAATAGTGAGAGCATGGAAAAGGGGTGACTAAGCTGACCTTAATGTAAATCGAGCACTACCTGCATAGTCCCATAAGACCTCAAGTCACTGTAGTTCCACCTACAAAAGTCATCTATCTAAGTACCAACAAGTTTATTAATATGCAAATGGAAATGTTAATGGCAACAATGATGGTAAAGTGATGTGGTAATGCATTGTAAAGGTGTTGTTCCTAATTTTCCCATAGGCAATTTTAATTAAGAAACAATGGTAAAAGTTAGTGGTACTAGTTTACCCATAGGTGGTTATAATTAGTAACATAAGTAGTGAATGTAACAATAAATGAAGGATGCAATTTATAGGACCACTGTCATATGGATTTCATATATTTCCATTCAAGTGTTTGATTCTAAAACAATTGATGGAATTGAATCTATTATCAATCACTAAACATGCCTAAAGTAAAAATGAATCACAATTAAGGCCAAAAATGATAGGAAGGATTAGGTAAAAAGAACTGGCTGGTAAGGGGTTTATGGCATGGTAGAATGGTATAGGGTATAGTAAAAATAAATAGGTACAATGTGGCATAAATTAAATAATCCTTGTAGACAATAATCCAAGTCACTTAAGCATAAATTTTTTTGAGGTATATTAAGTTCATTAGCTCATCTAATTCTATCATGGTAAGCCTATATGATCCATAACCATAGTAAGGAATAACTACATAAGTACTTAACCAATTTGGTTGGAACTTTCCTTTTTTCTTTGTCTCAACATTGACATTATTTTGATTTTATTTTAACACCAATTCATCAAGCTCAAATTCATGATGATTAATGTTCCTATTATATCATCCTCTTAATCTATTCTGATATGCCTGAAGATTATTCAAGATGGTTATGTGCTTTCCATCAAGTAAGTCTATCTCCTAAAAGTGAGATAATTTATAGTATTCATCATCAATGATGTGTTACAGTTAAATATGAAGAGAAGGAAACTCGACCTTGATAGAAATAATGGCCTTAGTTCCATAAAAAATTTAATAAAGGGTACCTCTTGTTAGAGTACATAATTCATACATTATGCCTAAAAGGTGATAAATATCTGTAAGTGTCAATTGTGACCAACATCATTGACAATCTTATTTAGAATATTGATAATGATTTTTTTAGAAGCTTCAACTTGGTTATTTCCTTTTGGGTAGTAAGTAGTGAAGAAATGTTGTTTTATATACTATTGGGTAAAATTTTATTGCACATATTTGTTTTTAAATGATCCACCATTATTAGATATAATATTAGAGGGGATATCATAATGACATATGAGGTGGTTGAATATGAACTTAGGTATCTACTTACTAGTGATGTAAGTGAGAGGAATGGCTTCCACCCACTTAGTGAAATACTTGGTAGTAGTTACAATGTTTTTATGGACATCTGAGGATGTAGGATTAACTTTCCATATGATGTTGAGTCCCCATAATGAAAATGACCATGGTGTTGTAAATGGTTTGAGTGTTATGATTGGAGCATGAACAAAATTATCATGATTCTAAAAATTTACACACCTCTTCACATATATGAATGTGTCTACTTCCATTTTTGACCAGTAATAACCAATACATAGTAATGTTTTGTCTAATATTACCTTGTTAGTGTGGGCTCTACACACTTCTTCATGAACTTCCCTCAATGTTAGTCTAGATTCTACCAAAGGTAAACAATGAAGAAAATTTACATCATATATTATATAATAAAAGGTTGGTCCAAGTAAGGTATAATGAGGGGATTTAATAATGAAGGATTTTTTCTTCTTTTGTGATAGGTCAGGTGTCATAGTTTGGTTTTAGAGATAGGCATATATGTTTGAATACTAGGGATATATGGGACCAATAATGTCAAAAACCATATCGATAACTAATTGTTTATGTGATGGAAGTAAGAGATGCTCTAAAAGAAATTGATAATCCCTTGATCTATCTATGATATGAATCATAGAGACAATAGTGACCATATAATCAATTTTTATGTTATTGGATCAAGGAATTATTTCACATTAGAGGTTGGCAAGATGCTTCTTGAGATTATTAACCATATCTCTATATGGTTTCAAATTATCATCCTTGGTCAGGTATTGGTCTATGACCTAACTGATATTTATTTAAGAATCACCATGAACTAGTAAATGTTGTATTTTCTAATATACTACTTGATGAAGCCCTGCAATGAGTTCTTCATACTCAGCCATGTTATTGGTATAAGGAAATATAATATGAAAGGACTTAGGAATGAGATCCACTTATTGTGTAATAAATAATATTATGGAACCTAATCTATGAGTTATTAATGAACCATCCTATTACATCTTCCATTTTCCTACTTCAAGAGGTGCTTTTACTTCTACAACATTCATGATGGCTTCATTTGAAAATCCAAATATGAGAGGTTGAGTATCATAAAGATGAGATTTTTCAAGCTTATGTATGAGTACTTGACCCTTAATTGCCTTTTGATTGGCATATTCAATTTAAAACTTGCTCAAAAGCATGATCCATTTTTCCATGTAGCCCTATAAATTTCTTTTGGAAATTAGATATTTAATTAGATCTACTTTGACAATAATGATGGTTTTGTTGTTCAACAAGTAATGACACAAATTTTGGGCTATGAATACCATTTATAGACAAGATTTCACAATTAACATATAATTATGTTCATACATAACTAATTTTTGGATTAGATAATACACAACATGATCTTTACCATATTCATCTTATTATGCCAAAAGTGCCCCTAGGGCATTTTCAAACACTAACAGATAAAGTAACAATGGCTTGTTTGGTGTGGGTAGAAATAAAATAGGTAGATTGGCAAGATATTCCTATTGTAGCATATAATATCACCCTTATCAGATATTTTTTTAGGATATCTCACTCCTAGCTACAATATTAGAACAACCTTAGGTTGTGGGTATCTTGTAGTGAAGTTGAACCTCTGGAGAAGGACAACTTCCTCTTGGTAGATCACCTAAACTAATACTTCTACTTAAAAAAGAGATAGAGAGCGGGTATAGGGTAACTAATATATATAAATTAGGTAATTCATAAAATTAAAAGGATATTTAATTAAGATTTAAATAAGCACTAATTTAACATAAGACAATTTTTCTCATGTAACCTCATAAACTAGCTAATTTGCATATGTGTTTCATGTACTAGGCTCACAAAAAATACATGATGCAAAGAGGAATTTCAAAATTCACACCAAACATCCATTAATGCGAAATAAATCAAGTTAACATCTAAAACTAACTTTAAAACACCTAAAAATATTAAAGAAATAAGGATAATGAACATGGAAAAACACTTCTTCACAAGGCCATCATGAACAAGCTTATTGAACATAATTCAGAGGCAAGAAATAGGTAAATAATGATCTTTATTATTTCAAAATGTATTTCTTAAAAAATTTGATAGTTTTTATCCTTTTTAAATGAGAATATCTTCCACAAATGGGAGAGAAATGGGAGATATAGGAGAAAAGGGGAAGAGAGAGAGAAGAGGCAAGCAAACAGAATTCAATAAATGAGACATAAAAATACTCCATGGATTCTAACCCACATTTGGGTTAATTAAAACTAATCCACCCTCAACAAATTAACCTTTATTATCCCAAATAGTCTTCAAGCCCTCTCATTGGCTTAGAAATACACTAGAAGACAAGAATTTCTTAAGGATGATGATGTCTCCAAGACTTTGAAAATGCATTGATTTCTCCACTTTCACTCTCCAACCTTCAAATCTCTCTCCCTTGAACTTCTATGCCCCCATCCACTTGCCTTATAAAAGATGCTTGGGTAAAATTCAGTTAACTTAGCATAAAATAATTAACTAACCATGAAAGTTATCTTTTATGTTTGATTTTTAAGGTTATTTTCTATTTTCAACTTGACTTTGCTCCTCTAGTCTACAATAAACTCCATGATACCTACAACTCTCATAGACCCCATTGATGGAGGTCACAAGCTTGAGTCACCTTGAACCAGTTTCCCTAAAAACTACTCCTAAGGCCATTTTCCACCCTAAAGACCACTTCTAGACCTATATAAGAATTTAAAACATCTCTATAATGTTTATGATAAATAAAATAAAGGTTGTAAAACCTTTAAGACCTGTAACAATGGTGGAAATCACCATTAACCTTAACACATTTCACAAAATGTCAAAAAACTAGGTTTTTAACCCTTAAGCTAAGGAACCATATAAAATATTTTAAATATATCCAAGTACCATAGAGTAATTTTTTATTCCCCATTAGGCCTCTTCCATGGATTTAGATCATTTATCTCTTTGAATACTTGTAAAAATATGCATTTTGAGATATTTTGGGCCTCCTAAGAACCTAAACGTGTTAGATTCTTATATAAAATAGGTGTTTCATGAGTTTTAGGAAGTATTATAAAAATTATAGGTGATTTCCAAGCAATTATATACCATTTTATTGACCTATGAGTTCAAATACCCAAAACTAGTTAAAATTTCCCTTTACAAGCTCAAGTAGACTCGCCTTCAAGATGATTTTTCATACAATGAAGACACAAATTTCACCAATTATTATTTTTGATATATTTTAAATATACCCCTTCAACACCCATGAAAATATTGGGCTCCTATGTGGAAGGTGTGAAAAGATACACATGTAAAGATGATTTCTTATAGGGTTTGTAAGCATTCAGGATATACTTACACTCTTTATGATTGTTCATAAATATCAAGACCTTAACCAACATAAATACATAATTAATTTAAATTAAATATGGTTATTTACAACATAATATAATCACTTGGACCAACTCTTTATGGAATTAAAGAAACGAGCATCTGAAGATGGGCTAAAACTGGGTGTCTTAGGCCTAAAAAATCAAATTTCTCTAAAGGACCAATTTGAAATTTCCAATAATATTATTTTATTTAAAAAATATTCATGTAACATAAAGCATCTTATAACATCTTTCCAATGATAAAAAAAACTCAACTTTGCCTTTTGTACCTTTGAGACTGCCTATGGGGATTTGAGCTTGCTTGTGGGGTTTGCATGAATTCTGGAATATGGACACTCTTTAACAGTTTTAAATATTATTAAAAACATATTTAAATTATTTTCAAATACTTATTTAATATTTTAAACCTCAAACATACCTTAAAACTCTAAAAATTATGCATGCATGAATAGTGGCCATTATGAGACATGGAGGCGACTATGATATAACATTAAGAACTTACACTAATCACATGAACCTAAAAATATTATGGATGAATATATTAGGTTATTATAACCAAAATTACCAGGTTTAAAGTCTTTTGGATGTGTACTTTGTCTTGTAGACCTTTTTTTACCAAAATTTACCTTGAACTACCTACATGCTTCCTCCATGCCTAAACTTGTCTTTCTTCAAAACATTTCATGAAAATCATGAATTTTATAAATTATTTAGGAAAATATAGGTTTAAAATATAATATTATACCATTTTAAGACTCTCCAAGTCCTAAACTTCTTCTTGTCACCCAGAACTGACAAAACTTCATTTGGCCTCCAATGGTTGCCTTCTTGAGTATCTATGGAATGTGTAATACAATGGGAACTTTCACTATTTTTAGGACATTTATTATTTAATTTTATGATTTTTTAGGTCATTTATACCATACCAAATTTTTTTCTTTGACTCACCTTGTAGATGCCCCAAAATGGCCAAATCCTCCAAGGCATACTCTAATATTAATCATGATTTGACATATAATTAACTGTACTAAAATAGTGAATATTTACCATTATATAAAAACCTAAAAAATTATTTTTAATGAGTATATTATGTCATAATGATCCTCTCTACCAAATTTTGTGATTAGATCCTGCATATTTTAGCCTGTAGGCCCATTTTGGCAAAAGCTAATGACATGTGTCTGCTCGGTCAAAATTCACAACTAATTTTTTATTCCCTCTAACTTGGTTTTAGATATAATTAGGTGAAATTTATTTAATACCTTACCTTTAATTATTCCACCCTTCATTTTTTTTTAACCTTTCATGTCACCCTATACCTTTCCAAAAGACCTCTCATGATTATGTTTCATGTTTGATGGTGATGATTTCATGGGAAAAGGAAGCCTTAAATATAAATTTCATATTAAAATAGATCAATATTTCTCTCAAAATTCTTTAAATATTCATTCACCCTTCCTATAACATGCTTAGTCCTTGTAGCAAGGCAATTAAGCCTCAAACAACCAACCTTCGTACAAAGGTATGTACTTTATCTTCATGTTTAAGCATTTCTTTAGTTTTATTGAGAAGCTTAAGATATTTTTAATTTTCATATGAATATGGACAAAGGTATTTACATATGTATTTTTTGACTTGAGATAAACCTAAGTTCACACTTACAAAAATAAGATTGTGTTAAGCATCTTGATCCTTAATAGTGTTTAGAGTCCTTCGATCCTTCATGCCTCATTTCATCACTTGTAATGTTACTTCATGACCTTATCTATTTTATTTCCTTGAACATGATCCTCATGATATTGAAGATAGGTCTCCCCCTATAATCTTGACTATAACTTGACTATGCTTATGTTTGTAGTTCCTTAGATAGATAAGGAACAATTTTTGAGGGTTTGAGCTACCTAGATAGGCTTTACTATATATAAGGATTTTAATACCTTTTTTAGTATGATGTGACCTCTTTATTAACCTCAAAAAACCTATTGAAAATGATCTAGACCTTGAAAACCTCCCTTTAGGATTGTTCTCTTAGCTTTACTATAAGTAATCCTTTATGAGTTATAGGTGGACCTTGATATGTATGAAATTGACTGAGTGTTATGCCCTTAGAATATTTTTTATCCTTTGTCTAAGACTATATCTTCTCCTTGCTTGTCTTTGGATCAAACAATGGCCATGACCTTAGAAGAGTCATTGAGCCTGTCAAGTCAAATCTTGCTAGTTAGTGGCCTAAGAATTAGGTGGTTGACCTAACAAAATAAGTTTCAATGAGCCCCATTCACAACCTCTTGATGATCTGATATCATGTTATTATTATGAAGTGTCCTCTGACTATACCATAGTCATCACTCTATGATTCTAGCATTGACTCTTCATTCTATCTTGACTAAATGTTTATATGAGACTATTGTAGGTCACTTTCATGATGACTAAAGGTGTATTTTAATCTTCCTCATAAGCCATCCTTACTATTTGGTATGCTTTACTTATTCATTTATTATTCACAAATTGGACTTCAATTCTATACATGTCTTTGGAAAGTCACAACTAGCCTTCTTGAATCACCAAAGGGGGAAAAGGACTTGACTACTATAAGACTACTACTAGGTGTCTTTTGAGCCTATAGGTGTTGATAGAGGTCAATACCCTACATTTTAACCCTCCTTGATGACCTTTGAATCATTGATATGAAATTATCACTTGCATGGAGCCACTCATGGGTATATGCTCCTACATTATCACCCTGAGATGTGTAGCTTACTTGGAAGGTCAAATCATGTAGAAGTCACTAAAAACTTGTGAAAAATTTCATGATTTGGGAACCTTCAAACACTATGATACTCTAATCACACACCCCTTTTTTTCATGGCTTTTTACCTAGGATAGGGATATAAGGTAGATGTATCTAGATTCCTCAAGACTCCATAAAACATTGTTATTTATCATCACTAAAAGTGCTTAGGCCTCTATTTTGGGGTTTTAGGGAAACAAGATCTTGAATCTCTATTCTCTCAAATTAGATATCATTCTCAACTTTTATTTCTAATATAATTATTAAAACAAGGTTATCACAAATCTTTTCAACTCCATATCAAATTTTATGCCCTAAATCCACACCTAAGGTACACTTCCTTGGAAATCACCCCTCATTTAGGCTTAATTAGCCCTATTCGAAACTCTTATCCACCAAATATGTAATGTATAGACTCCAATCAACCCAAAACCTATTGAATCCCTTAGATCACTTTGAAATACATAAGATTATAAAATTTTGGAAAATTTTGAGGGTTAAATCTCTTGGAATCAATAAAACCCAAGCTTAGGGCTTCTCTCATGCTCTTTCTGAGACTCTATTTTAGATTGTGGGGGATAAAATGAGTTCTAGGCCTCAACTATCTCTATTTTTGGATCCATTAGATAGGTATGAATGGGTTAGACCTGGGATATTTTGAAAAAGTCATAATTACATTACATATCTCTAAAACAAAAAAGTGGTAGCTTGCTTCCCTATTTTTGCTTTGATGATGGTTTTTGAGTTTTAGGGGTGAACTAGGGAAAATGAGAGATATTTTGGTATCTTACCCATGCCCCAAACTATCCTTAAAATTTAAGGTCCCAAATCTCAATTAAAGTACTACTATCACCCCTTTCTCTTTTGGCACTCTAGGCCTCTCTTAGATCTTTAGGCCTAAAAAACTAAAAAATGGATTTTTTGTCCTTTGCATGTATGATAACTCTTGGGAAATGTTTAATTAACCTTTTATAATATAACATGATGTCCCATGAAAAATTTGAGAACTTTAAACCTTGGTTTGGGTGTGAAGTTCTTTTGAGGTTCAAAACTTTTAGAATACACTAAATGATCACAATAAAAAAAAGTGAAACTTGGAGGCCCTCAAACAATACTCTCCTCTATTCACACACCCTTTTCATTTTAAAAGTATATTCCCATATGATAGGAATATATAGGATAAATTCATTTAGATTTATTAAAAACCCATGCAACATTATTATATGGCATCAACAAAAGGACTTAGGTCACTATTTTGAGACTTTTAGGGATTTTATCCCTAAATCTCAGTCCTTCATCTAAAGTGGTTTCTCAAGGATGAAAACTATTATGATGCTTTTATCATGACCACCAAGGTATATTAAACCTAAAAAATCATCATGGTGATATCAAAAGATGTTAAACTCCTTCATGACCATGCTCAGGTCCCTTTGGTAGCCTATAGAGGCACACACAACAATATATAAAGAAGTAAAGGTGGCATATAGACTATCCATATAATGTGACCTTATATTAGACCTTAAAGGAATATACAAATACCTAAAATTGATGTTTCCCACCATGAATATATTAAAACAATTTTTTTTGTTTCTAAATCAATGTTCTTAACCTCTTGAAGGTTTTGATGCAGTTGTAGGCAAGATAGTGAGAGAATACATGAACTATATACATAGAGGATCATACCCAACTCTTATACTCCCTAAAAAATTTTAATTGGAATATAAAAAATTGAAATGCTTAAGACAAGATAAATTATCCTTATTCCAATGTGACATTCTTCTTTATAGTACTTATAGATGTACATTAATGGACTAACTGTGTATAGATGTTACATATGACTATCACAGTCCATATTTTAATTTTTTAAAGGGATATTTTATTGATTTTTCATGAAAAAATAATTTTTTAAGATAATTTTAACTCTCCATAAAATTGATATGAAACTATTTAGGACCTCACATACCTCATTCAGTTGACTATGTATGGAAATGCAAGAAATGATTGCTTAGCCTACCAAGGCTTATATGAACCACTAAGGAATTGGGAGAAATATCACTTGTGTTTTTTTTATGTGTCATAAGTATGAGGTGGTAAATTAGACCTCAATCCTAGGTTCTACTCTAAAACTAATCAAATGGCCATTTCACAAAGATAAGAAGGAAAATAGGTTTTATGAAATAAGTACCTTCCTAGAAGGAGTTAGTTATTGAAAAAAAATTTAATATGCCTTATTTAAGTCACTAAAATCTGAAGTGAAGAAACAAGGGAAAACCTAGATCATATTTGGATGAGTAGACCATCTAGACACCCCTAAACCGTTAGTGATTATTCATAATTATGGGGGTATGAAACATATAAAAATTTATACAAAGTGGAATTATATTATGATACCTATAACTTACAAAAATATTTATGCCCAACTCTCTCTCCTCTGACTATACTGAGTGAAAATCTAAGGCTCTCCTATAGTTGTCCCAAACTGCCCAAAATGGTTTTTCCTTAACATGAAGAACTATAAGTCTGAATATGCAATCCAATATTTGGGAAATATTTTTTAGGATTTAAATTACCTTTAATTCCTCCTTGAAACCTTATAAAATTTTTGGACCTCCATTAATGGTAGAAAACCTATTTCATGCCTAGTTTGCAACTAATAGGTTTTCCTTACCTGTGTTGGTTTTTATGCTTGAATCTAATTTTAGGGGAATATGAGGGGAAATTAGGGACACAATTAATTTCCTAATATTAAATTTAATCCCCTTAATCAATAATAATATCCAAAAACCTATTCTACCAAAGCTCCAAAAGGCTCAAAAAATGCATCCTTTTACTCCCAAACTTCTTCCCTCTACTCCAAATAACTTAAAATGATCTTGAACATGTATAAAAGGGTAAAATTATACATATGGATGTGGTGTGAAGTAAAAAACAATTTTACTTCCTCAAAAATTTAATGTTTCACTTAAATTTTCTATTTTGAGGACATTTAAGTCATCTAATGCACTTTTGGAGGTCTTTTGGGCATAATATCTTCTCTAGGCCTCATTTTTGGCTTGTTAGAATCTTGAGACTTTGTTCAAACCTCTTTCATGACCTTAAATAATTTAATGCCATCAAAAAAAATTGGATGCTTCATTTGTATTTTTAAACCTATTTCTAGGCTTGTTTCTCAAAATCACTAGAATCACCTTAAAACTTGATTTAAGTGTTTCAAAAGCTTGAAATTGACATGTGATAGGGTCATGAGGTTTGTCTTATCCTTCCACCAATGGATCACCCACCCACTCAAAACTTTGCTCATCTTCTCACGCCACATCAAGACATCCCAGAATATTGCATTGCATCATCAATTCAAGACAACAAAATCACTAGTCATGGGGGTAGAAGGTTACTAAAGGGTTCAAGAGAGTGGCCTTATCCATCTAGGAAAAAAAATTTATGTAGGCCAATTTTGGCCAACAATTCCTTAAGATGATTGAATTATTTATGGAACTCTTCATTTCATGAGAATGTAATTCCCTTATTTAGTAAGTGTGTAAACATATAGCATTTATTAACCAACTATGATATGAAGCATTAGGTTGATTGGATCTTGCCCTAAAAACTACAAATCTACTTCAAGGTAGATGGTAGTGGTATTTTTGTAATTTATCAAAATTTGGATAGATTTATTTTAGTGCCCCTATGATATATAATTAATCCTAATATTTTTTTATAAGTTATGCTAAATAAACACTTCTTTGGATTAAGCCTAACATTGTACTCACAGAGTCTCTCAAAGATTCTTCATAGTATGGCTAGATGATTGGCATAGGTCTTTGATTTACCTAATATGTCATCAAGATAGTCCTTAATAATTTCATGCATTATATTATTTAAAATCACTATCATGACTCTTTAATATGTGGATCCTAAATTCTTAAGTCCAAATGGCATCACCTTATAACAAAACATTCCTCATGGAGTGGTATACATTATCTTGTGCTGATATTCTAACATAATTCTAATTTGGTTATATCCTAAAAATTCATTCATAAGAGGAATTATTTCATACTAATCCATTGATTCAACTAACATTTCAATGTTAGTAAGAGAAAAGTCATCTTTTGAGTAGGCTTTGTTGATATCCCTGAAATCAATGCAAATTATAATAACTTCTAGTTTCTTGCTCACTAGCACAATGTTTTAAATCCACTTTGAAAATTTGATTGGCCTAATGTATTTTTCATCCAATAGTTTCTCCAACTCTTTCTTGACTAGGACAATAATATGATGATGCATCTTACGCAATATTTGCTTAACAAGTTTAGCATTAAGTTATATAGTGATATGGTGTACAACTAAGGTGAGATCCAAACTTGGCATGTCTGAATAATCCCATGTAAATATTTCAATAAAATCCATTCGAAGGGTTTTAAAAACTTCATGTTCCTCCTTAGTGAGTGACATTCCTAATTTGATCCATTATGGGTCCTCTAGAGTCCCATTATTAACCTTTGAAGTATCCTCCAAAATAAGTGTAGAACCATCATTTAAATATTTTTAAATGACTTAAACTAGTTGACAATGGCAAAGTCCTCTACCTAGACTTGATCATCTAATTCTCCCAAGTAGGTTGAATCAAGATCTCCTAATGTTGGTAAAGGCCATGAGATAAATACCTCAAGGCACTCTTTAACAATCTATGCAAAAATTTATTACTCCTTGATATTGATTTCTAAACCATAAACATGGTTTAGATTATAGGTCTCATGTGATTCATAGGAAGAGGGGTGAACATCCCCATCTAATGGCACCATAAACTAGTTTTCACCAAGACACTAACATCTTTCTTTACTTTTACCTAGTTAGAAATCACCTCAAAGAGGTTTTAACCTTTAGACCTAAATGTTTTATATTCTTTTTTTTTTTGGCCAAGGAACTTCACCCTTTCTCCAAAATAGGTAGTAAGATCCAATCTAATTGAAAATCCTTGCTTGTGATCTCCAAGAGGATTGTGATTCCTCAATCCCATAAATTCACATATAGGCCCATTGTTTTTAGACTTGTCTAATGACATTATTGACTTTTGTTGATCCCAATCTATTAGCTATGTTTTATAAAGGGTTATTGGAAAATTTTGATGCATAGGGTTAATGGTGTAAACTATATGGGGGTTAAACAAATTTGTAGTGGGAAGGTCATCATAAATGTTACAATCAGACCTTGTATTACTATTGACATCATCTTCTCTAGTCAATAGTGTTGGAACTTGAATAAGATATGAGGGGTTACCCATAGGTGGTTTAAATATAATACTATGGGCTCCCTTGTACTTGGTCATTGATATTGGTTTGATTGTATCTTATTGATATATCCCCAAGACTCTTCCTTCATAAGCTAGGTGATCCATAATTTGGTTAAGACTAAGATACTTTTAAATTTGGTAATATTTATCTAATTAATTAGTGTAAATCCATTAATTATCTTTGGCTAATGGATCCTATTCTAGGCTAGAGGTTGGTTTTAAAATAATAGGCTTGTTTAGCTGAGATTTTCCCTTGGTTTACCACTCCATATGAGTAGTTTTGGCCTTAGGTCTTCTATAGGTTTTTTGATTTTGTGTAAATTTGTCAATATGGAATTCATTATGGGTACTATATTCTTTGAGACCTTTGTTAGTTATATATAAGTGATTGGCAATATTGGTTGGAGGCATGGCTGAGGTAGAATGTAGGTTATTTGGGTCAATATAATTAGTTTCAGGTCCTAATTCAATGGATTTTCCCTTTTTGGCTCTTATTTCATCATATTTGGGTAGAATATTCATGTCAAATTGATAGGTATAACTCTTATATTCATAATCAAGGCATTTACAATATTGATAAGACTAGAAATTAGCTGGTATAGTCACTTCCATTCTTGAATGTAGAAATTTTATACGCTGATGCAATGTAAAAGGTATGGCCCTAATTTCATGTACATAGGGTCAACCCAATAACATATTGTATGATAGTTCCAGGTCTAAAATGTTTCATAGAGAGTCATGAGTCAAAGGCCTAATGACCAATGGCAAGATAATAGTACCTTGAGATTCTCATTCTTCATTATCATATACCTTGATAATAATTGTATTTGGATGCAAGTTGACTACTATATATCCAAGTTGTTTGATCAACTTCAAAGACATGATGTTGAGTCCTAAACCATTATCTATAATTATGCATTTAACTCTATAATTTATTATACCAACCTCAATGAACAACATGTTATTATGTAGAGGACCCAAAGATGACATGTCACTTTTGTTAAAGGTAAGATAATGAGTAGGGGCCAAATGTCCTACCATGGCTTGGAATTTGTCTAGAGTGATGTCATTTGGCATGATGGATTGGTTTAAATACTCATTCAAAATGTCTTTGTGGATTCTTGATGTATGCATAAAATCCATGATGGATATATGAACAGGTGTCTTTTTTAGTTGTTCTATAATATCATAGGTCTTCTCCTCAAATTTTTAGGTGGTTTATTTATGATAGGCATGGAAGGGTGAATGGGCTTAGTCATAGTATTTAGTTTTAGTCCATTGATAGTGTACTTAGATCATCAAGTTTTGATTATGAAATATCAATTTATTACTTGGCTTTGGTAGTTGGGTGGGTAGAAAATGAGACCTAGAATATTAATTCTAGGTCAGTGTTAAGTTTGGATACTAACATGGTCTAAATAATAACTATCGACATAAGGAGGTTGATAGGCATTTCTTGGCTGATAGAAATTATTGGACAAAGGTCTATGTCTATTGGTAGTTGGCCAAAGGGTTAATAGTGATAGTGGTAACATAATCATTGATATGTGTCCTAGAACATTCTTATAGGTATACACAATGGCATGATGTCTTCCTTGGTTGGTTTGGTCAATTTTCCTTGGTTATGTTCATTATGTTATTGTTGTGGTTGACATTGTTGCTATTGAATTTGTGGTGGATTTCTCTATTATTATTGTTGGTAGTGTTGTATGTTGTTATTATTATTATTTTAGGGAAATTAATTATGATACATTCCCAAGTTACAATTAGTCATAGGAACATGGGTGTCTCTTTCTATCTCTCCATTTTTAAATGCTCGAGTTGGATACATCACCATATGGAATGTCCTATAAAATGGTGATACTCAAAAAAATCATGTTCTTCATACCAATTAGGAGAATGAATCCCTTTAGGTAATCGATTTGGTATTAGCCAATTGGTCATATTTGATTGGATTAATCTTTAGAACACAAATTCAATAGGCTCACCAACGTCACTAAATAATCTATCAATGAGTGGTCTTCTCCTTGGAGGAGGGGCTTATAATTGGTTTTTATTTTGTGGTTATTGGTTTTATGGAGGCCTTAGCTAAATGTATGGAGGTGGTGGTTGTTGAATGGGTGGAGGTAAATGAACAGTCAATGTTTACACCATCTAAACATAGCATGATTTAGTGACCCCATTGCTAATGACATATTTATTATGGTTATAGGGTTTTGGTTTCTCATTATTATTGGAATTATTTTTCTTTGAATTCAATATTTGGATTAGGTTTTGATTATGGTTCCATCCTTGGTTATGGTTTTTATTCTACTAGATTTGATGTTGATTTTGGATCTAGTTAGAATAAGATAACTTGATTATCCCTTTGTTGACAAGGGATTTATTAATATATATTCATTTATCTATAACCTCTTCCAACATATGAGCACATTGTAACTTGAGATGGTAATATATCTCATTATGTAGGCTCCTAGTAAATATCATGACTAATTATTTATATGGTAGATTATGAGTAAACCAACTCGCTAGTGTTCTCTAATGTTATAAGTATGTAGCAAAACTTTCACCAATCTTCTATTTAGCTTATCTCAAGTCAAAAAATATAATCTCATGATTGAGATTATATGAAAAATGTTGTACAAAATTCTCAAAAAGATTATCAAAGTCAAGTACAAATTTTTTTAGTAATTTCAAAATCCATTTTATTAATTTCCTAAATATGTATCACAAGTGCCTAGAGTGTTCAAAAACACTTCTCATTTTAGAATTCTAAGAATTTAGAGCATGATTTTTAGTTTATGATAGTCACATTGTCTATTAATGAAATAGAGGCAAAACAAGTGGACTATTTCACAATATTTATAATGTTGGGTGGTTGGGAGCCACTATGGCCAAAGTCAATCTATTAAAAATATGAAGTATGTTAAGTTAAGAAAGGTGAATTGTGATGAAGAACTAATCTATGATACATATTTACAATGAAAATTAAGCTAGAGTGATCTAGTTAACAAAAGAGCAAAAAGAAAGGTAAGGTAGAGAAGAGATGTTGTTGATCTTCATTCTGAATACCATGACAAAGTTCAAATATCATCTAGGCATGCACTTAAACAACATATGACATAAAGTAGCATAAGCTCAAATCTTATAAAGATCAAGAAAATGTCTAAGGATGGTATGAAATAATGAAAATAAGAATCAAGTTCACATTAAAAATTTACCCCTAGAAGCAAATAACATTATCCCAAATGCAAAAAGAGTAAGCAAATAAAATGAACTATTCCCTAAATGACATTGTATTCCAAAATGAGAATTGAATGCCATTAGCTACCTCTATAATATTCCCTATGGTTGTGATACTTGTCACTACCATATTCATCCTAGCTATGTTGAAAATTCCACTTTGATCATGCACTGTTAGATCCTTTGAGTATGAATCAATGCAATCCATTGATCTTTAAAATGTGCTTGATATTTAATTCATGGAATGTAGGTATGCCACACATCATATTCACATTTTTTCTTGAATTTTTAATGTTAGCTATGTGCCATCTGATCATCTTCATATGAGCAAACATGGATAGTTGGATTTTGATCTATAGGGTTGAATGCCATTGGCTACTCAATATTCATTTATCAAGAAGTTGACACTTGTCACCCTCTCACTTTTCCTAAGGATCCATTAAATTATTGACTCAAGTCACACCATCAGATCAAGATTGAGAAAGCAAGCACATACCATTGATCTTGAATACAAGCTCATCTTTAACCCTTTTATCATGGCTTGACTTTTCAACTTGGATTACGTGCCATTATATCTTCTCATCTGAGTGAAATCACACCATCCAATAATTATCCATAGGGGTGAGTGAGATTGGTTCCCATACTTAGTCCTCCCATTTTGATCTTGCTTTGTTGGATTAACTTCAATCAAGCAAATTCAGGTCATTGATCATGTATACAAGCATAATATGTAAGTCAACTCAAGAATAATATAGGACTTAAGCTAAGGTCTTAAGCTAAGGTTTTAATCTAAGTCTAAGACATATTAAATTGACCTCATGAATTAAAAGTGAATTTTCATAAATATTTTAGACCAAGGTTAGAAACATAATAAAAAGGAACCCACAAATGATAAAAGATAAGTCATGAGTTTTTAGCCTAGGGTTTAAAAATTTAGAATAAAACTTTATGACTTGTCTAGGATATACAAAAGGGAACCTACATTAGTTGGACCATGTTAAGATAAAATATAAAAAAGGGGTTTGGGATGTAAAGGGACCCAACATAGATTTTTAGACTAAGGCTTGGTTATGTTAAAAAACATGACTAATCCTTAGGATAAAAATAAAATTAAGTCCATGGAATAATTAATTTCTCCCACATAAAATGTTCCTGCCAAATTTGAATTAAAAAGGAACCTATGTTAAAACCTTAGACTAGGATTTTATCAATTCAAATATGAATTCACTTAATCAATTATAGATCAAAGGCTATAAAAAACATTAAAACACAAAACCTTGAGTATTACCCATTTAAAATGAACTCCATTAGAGCTATCACCAGAAACATAAAGATCAAATGTTTGAAACTTTAGAAGGGGAGAAACCATGATTATCTGACAACATGTCCATTAATCCAAATGAGAGTTATGACCAATGTGCAAAACATGCTATATATATTCTGATCAAGTGAATTTTCAATTTTAAGATATAAATTTGCATAATAGAACACAAGGGTCCCCATTTTTTAGAAATGGGGGTATGTTGACCTCAATAAATAGAAACTTCTAGGCGAAACATAGAAATATGTTAGAATTCATATAATTTGATTTAGACTAACAATTAAGCTAATTATTCTATTTGATCAGGCACCATTATTAAGATCATTTTATGGTTAGAACAAATCTTTAAAATGTAGATTTAGGATCAAACATCAAGACATAGCCATGTTATGTGTGTGCTTTAATTCCACTTATTTATTTCCATAATATTTTGAGAACAACTTATAGGTTCATGGATTTAATCACTAACACTGACTTTAAACATGTCTGGATATTCATTAAGAACCATGATTTAGCTCAAGGGAGGCTTGGGCATTACTCTGTTGCTAGCCAAGCATCATAGCCTCGATAGAGATACCTTTGGCTCCACTCAAGACCTTGCTCCACTACTATCTAGGAGTCCATATCCTTGATATAGATTACCAAAATCACCTTTTCTTAGAAATATCTTGAATTTTACGATAAGGTTCTTATTAATTTTGTATTTTTTCAAGTCATTTTGACTTTTTAGCAAAGGTTAGGAACTAGGTTAGCTAGGTTTAGTGATTTGGTCAAGTGTTTGGTCTTTAGATAATCATCCTTGGTTGTAAACCTTATCTCAAACAATTAATTTTTTTAAGTTTAAGCATGATAATATCCTAATAATCTAATATTTCACTCTACATGTCGAATCCTTATTAAAACCAAACTCTAAATAGAATAAAGTTTATAATCTCAATCAATAATTAACCTATTCATTATTCTTTACTAGTTTATCTAAACTATAAAATTAACCTATAACATAAATACATTCCTAAACTATGAGGTTTTTTAAAGCAATCATATGAATCTTACGCTGAGGGCTTGTCCAAGAGGACTAATTGGGACAAAGGAACAAAACAGAGAAAGAAAATACACCAAACAAAAAGCAAGCAAATAGAAATCATGGAAATAAATAAATATATACAAACATATGTATAAACAAGGGATAGGAAGGAAAGAACATAAAAGAATTAATCAAGACTACCTAAACTAACTCTAACTAGTCTTACAATCATTCCATGAAGACACTAGGTGGAATAATAGAGAAGTAGTGCTTGAGGTATTTCCCATTGGTGGGCAGTGTGAACTCTACTCCCTATAAGTCTTTCAACTTGAAGGTTATATCTCCAAGTATCTCAGCTATCTGGTAGCGACCTATCCATAGAGGTGTGAACTTCCCATGCTTACCCTTAGGCTTAGATGTCTTGCCCCAAAGAAGAACTAAGTTTTCTTGTCTAAATACCTTTATTTTTGAATGTTTATCAAACCACCTCTTGACTATGGTTTGGTGTCTACTAAAATTGGAAAAAGCCTCTTCTCTTACATCTTCCATATATATGATGTCCAATAATCTTAAACTTGAAAATTATTGGTCCTCTTACATGTACTCTTACATGAACATGTATGTTGGTAGCTTGAGGGTGATGGGGAAGATGGGTCCTCGACCATAAATTAGCAAGAATGGTTATTATTTAAGATCTTGTTTGATTCTAGTTCTATATTCCTAAAGGACATACTTAATCTATAAATAAATTATTTAGATGTTTGCATAGAATAATTATATATCACATATAATAATCAAATATAAGAGATCACATAACAATAATTAATAGTAGAGCATAATATAAGATAATATATCAAAGTCACTTTGAGGGGGAAACCTCCATAATATTGCAATAAGAGAAGAATGCTTAATGTTATGATCAAATACTAACCATTACCTCCTATATATAGTATACTTATCCATGGTTATTCCATAGGCTAACCTAACTAAGAACATAGAGAAATGTAATAAGAATATAAAAGAGGTATGTAAGCCACAAGTCAGCCACACATATCCCTAGATACACCGAAGGTTAATGGTGTAGCATTCCCCTCCCCTCTAAAACAATGTTGTCCTCAATGTTGAATCAACTCTATATGTTATTACACAAAGGATTCATCCTCATAGGTGGCATCTTCACATGGTAGATTCTTCCATTTAATCAGGTGTTCCTTAATCACTCTAGATTGTAGTTGCTTAGTGTGCATTTGAAGGATCACCTTAGGATCAAGAATGACTCTCACTACCTCATCCAATTATAATAAATTAGTTTGAGTATAAACTCTATGTCCAATGACTTTCTTTAGGAATGATACATGAAATATTGGATGTATACAAGTAGATGAAGGAAACTCTAACTTGTATGCCACACTACCAATTTTTTGTAATGTCTGATAAGGCCCATAATACTTAGGGGACATCTTTTATCCTTTTTATATTTCTTCAAGGATATTTGCTTATATGGATACAATAAAAAAAAGGACCCGATAACCAATTTCAAAATTCCTCTCACTCTTGTGTTGATTTTCATGTTACTTTATGAGATTTCGGGCCATGGCTAGACTTTCACACAAACTTACAAGGACCTCCTATTGATTGTAAATATGTTCCTTAACTACATGAACCTTAAGATGGAACTTCAAGGTTGAATTTATGGATGTAGGATGGTATCCATACAAGGATATAAAGGGAGACATTTTGGAAGAACTATGAACATAATTATTATACTACCATTCAAAAAGTGGCAACCAATGAACCAATTTATCCTATTTATCATAAACAAAACAATGGAGATATCCTTATAGACATTTTTTTACTACTTAAATTTTTCCATTTGATTAAGGATGATATGATGAAATATGAGACAACTTGGTGCCCAAAAATGTGAATAATTTAGTCTGAAAATTACTAGTGAAAATGGGATCTCCATCACTGACAATGATCTTAGGAGTACCATGCAATTTTTAAACTATATTGAGAAAATTAAAAGCTAATATACTAACAACAAACAACTATTATAAAGAAAAAATGAGCATACTTATTGAGAGTATCCACAATAATAATGATAATATTTTTACCATCAGATCTTAGTAACCCTATAATGAAATCTATAGACACCTCTTCCCACTACTAGCTAAGGATGGATAAAAAATTTAAAAGACATAAGGTTTTGATGGTCTCACTTTTATTTTTTTGATAGATCATACATTCAACCACATCCCCATAATTCTTTCCCAAAAAAATACTTCTTGATTCTATGATAGGTTTTCAAAAATCCTAAATGAGCCCCAAGTGGAGTTACATGAAGTTCCTAAAGGATTTTATGTTCAAGAAGATAATTCTTACATAGGTATAATTTGTCTTTATACCATAATGCATTACCATTCCATGTGAATTTTTTAAATCCACCCAAACCTTTCTAAAGATTTTGAATCAAATCATGGGTAGAATTATCCTTTTCCCATTCTAATCTTGCTTCCTCTAGCCAATTTTCTTGTCAAATGGTCATGTCACATAACAATGCCTCGACTGATTCATCCCTCCTAGATAGTGCATCAACCACCACATTTTCCTTACATTTCTTGTATACTATTTCAAAATCATAGATTAACAGCTTATTTATCTATTTTTTGTTCTTATTATGACAACTATTATTCCAAAAAATATTTTAGACTATCATGATTATTATTTACCTAAAAGTGATGGCCCATCAAATAAGGTCTCCATTATTTGACTGCATGCATAATGGCCATCATTTCCTTCTCATATATGAGATTGAGATAATTTTTACCCTTCATTTTGTGAATTTAAAATTCAATTGGTCTACTTTATTGCATGAGGAAATCACCCATACCATATCCTGATGCATCACATTCAACCAAAAAATTCTTAGAAAAATTAGGAGTGGCCAGTACTAGAGTGGTCCACATAGCCATTTTCAATTGTTTAAAGGCCTTGTTAGTTGTATCAGTCCACTAGAAGGAGTATTTATTAAATAAAGACATGAGTGGGGATACAATGCTACCATAATTTTTGACAAACCTATGATAATAACCAATTAGCCCCAAAAATCCCTTGAGTTGCCTGAGTGTCTTAGGAAATGGCTAGTCCACCATTTCATAAATTTTTTTAGGATCCACTTTCACTCCTTTAGTGATAAACCATATGACCCAAATACTCAACCTTATGAGCTCTAAAAGTACATTTGGAAGTTTTGGCATACAACATATGTTGTTTTAGAATTGAGAGTACCTATTTCACAAGTTTTAAATGTTCTTCCCAATTTTTACTTTAAATGAGGATATCGTCAAAAAAAATTAGAATAAATTTCCTCAAAAATGAGCTAAAAATAATAGTCATAAAAATCTAAAAAGTGGATGGTGTATTTTTTAGACCAAAATTCATAACCATAAACTCATAATGGCCCTCATGAGTTTCTAAAGCTCTTTTGGGTATGTCTTCATCATGGATATGGATTTGATGATACCTAGAACATAGATGTAACTTGGTAAAATAAAGATCACCATTCAATTCATCTAGTGAATCATCAATGATATGAATAGTAAACTTATCTTTGATGGCATACTTATTGATCTCTTTGTAGTCAAGGCACATCCTCTATGTGTCATCTTTCTTTTTCACCATAACAACTAGTGAAGAATATTCACTTTGGCTATGGTGAATGATTCCTACATCTAACATCTCATGTACCATATTTTCAATTTCAATTTTATATGCATAGGGATACCTATATGGTCTGATATTGGGTGATTTACTACTAGTAATAAGTTTTATGGAATGATCATGCATGCAGCTAGGTGGAAGTCCTTTCAACATGTCACCAAACATAACATAATGGATGTCAATCACTTGTTCAAATCAAGAGGTGTAGATGGTTGAGTTGGTTGGACTTCAATGGAAAAAAAATGAGATACAAATCCTTTAGGATGATTATCTTAGTAATTTTATGGGAGATAACAAGTTGTGGAGATTTATCCCTTAATTCCCTTAGCTCAAATGTCCTTCCCTCAAAATGAAAGTGCATGAATAATTCCTAAAAATTAATCTCAATAGTGCCCAATATGGTGAGCCACTAAAATCCTATAACAATGTCTATTTTAACAATGGGAATAACAAACATAGGATAATCCAATAGGTAGTCTCCCATATCTAGCTTAATACTATGGCATTTTCTTGAAAAATTGATAGTACCATCATCTACAATCATGACCTAATATTCTAGAGTAGGATAAATGAAAAAGTTTAAATGAGTAGCCAACTTACTATTGATGAAGTTATGTGTTCTCCCAAAATCAATCAATACATTGACCTTCTATTTCTTAAGTAAACCCACCACCTTAAAATTTTAGGGAGTACTAATACCTGAAAGGGAATGATATAAAATAGTATGTTGAGATTTTTGGATTCCTCTTCATATCATTCTACATCCTCACCAATTACCTCCTCATCATCTTCATCATCATTAGCACCTTTGATGTAAAATAACTTATCTTTAGCATAATAATTTCCTTTTCTCCATTTACTATCATAATCATAACATAACCTTTTGGCTCTCTTCTCCTAAATTTGATAAGGTGTCAATCTAGTAGGTTGAGGAAATGATGGTGCTACAAAGGTGAGATCATGACTAGTAGTGAAAGTTTTTCATTTAACCATCTCTTTTTCTTCTACCATACATTCCCTTGGGATAGTTTCTGATATAGACAATGGGTTAAACATCTAAACCACCAATTAGATGTTATCTTTGAGATCACCCAAAAAAATATTAGTCAAATTTTCCTTAGTGATGTCTTCCACCCATAAGGATAGATTTTGAAATTGATGAGTATAATATTTCATAATTCTTGTTTGACACAATTTGGATAACTAGCTAAATTAGTTATAAGATACATTACTTAGATAATGAGACAATAAATAATTAGTGAAAATATACCATGTAACAGGAGCACCATTATTTTTCTTTTGAGCACACAACCATCAATACAAAATGAACTACTCAAGTTACATATATAGAGATGCCACTCTCACCTTCTAAGAACTATGAGTTTGGTGTAGATCAAATAAATTCTCAATTTGGGTAATCCAAGTGAGAGAATACTTACTATCAAACTTATGCATGTCCACTTTTGGCAACATCAGTTTCACACCAAGACTAGAGCTATTAGTGTTGAGAGGAGGGCCTAAAGGATGAAGAGGAGAGTTGTTTGGTTCTAACTAATATGAAATGGAAACCAATTGTGTAGTGATCTAATGAAATTGTGTTTACACCCCATTAATCACTCTACATATCCCTAAAACATCAGTTTGAACTACAACAAATTCATCATACCATACCAAGATCTTTATGTCAACATGAAGATGAGAAATCAATGGATCTAAAGTTCTAGATTCCATGTCATCCTTAAATGAATTATTAGGAGTTTATTTCCCCCATTTTTTACCCTGAGTAAGAGGACCCACCATGCACAAACCCTAGGAGGGTTTTCACCCAAAAAAATTGTACCAAGAGATGGTACCAGTGTGATTACCTCACTAAAATGAATCTAATGATTACTTTTTCACACTAGGGTGAAAATTTTTGGCAACAAAAAAGTGTACTGATAGAATATACCATTATGATCATCTCTCTAAGATGAATCCAATTATTGTAAATGTGCAAAGGGAAATTTTTTTCTAGACTTTTTATTTTTAGATATTTTTTTCGAAAAAGCATTTCAAACAATACTACACTGATAGAAAAAATTAATTCTTCCTAGATTTCAAGTTATGTTTTTTCACCCTTCCAATTGTAGAAGTCACACTTCACCAGATCCAAAAAAAATGTGGCAAAAAACTTTCACAAATCAAAGCTCTAATACCACTTGTAAGGAAATTACTTAGATTTTCACACATAATAATTATATATCACACAAAATAAGCAAAGATAATAGATCATACAATAATAATTGATAGTAGATTATAATACTAGATAATATAATAAAGCCGCTTTGAGGGGGAAACCTCCACAACAATGCAATAAGAGAAGAATGCTTAATATGATGATTAAAGACTAACCACTACCTCCTATATATAGTCTACTTAGCCATGGTTATTCCATAGGTTGACCTAACTAAGAACATAGAGAAATGTTATAAGAATATGAAAGAGGTATGTAATCCATAACTTAGCCACACATATCCCTCGATACGCTAAAAGTTAAGGGAATAACATAAGAAAATTATGTCATGTTCTGAGTTTATAAGTTGTAGACTTATTTATAGCCTTCATCAAGTTCTTATTAGTTAATTCAGATAATTCATTACCTTAAGGATAATGGTTTGATGAGAAATTAAAGATGATGTTTTTATCATATGCCTATTCTATCATCTCTATGAATATAAAATTAGATCCATTATCACATACTAGAGATACAAGTGTCCTAAACCTAGTACATATGTTTTCTTCTAAAAATCTAATCACCTCTTCAATATTGCATTGTTTAGTTTCCATTGCCTCAGTTACAGTAGTTGATAGTAGTCATAATATACTTCTGACCATTAGAGGAGCTAAGGTTAAAGAGCCCCATAAAATCCAAACCCCATTGAGTAATGGGTTTATCAACCATTATTTCTCTTTGTGTCATTTCTACCTTAAGCTATTTAGTTATAAATACTTGACATGAATGGCATTTTATCACATGCTTATGAGCATCCTTGGAGATTATAGGCTAGTAATAACCAGCCCTTAATATTTTGTGTATTGTATTCCTTCCAAATGGATGTCCACTTCCTATTATTTCATCGAAGGTGCTCATGATCTCAACTACTTCACTCTTGGAGACACATTTCAATTAAATGCCTTCAATTTTTTTTTTTTTATATTTCCATCCTTGATCATAAAGTGAGTTACCTTGAGCCTTAGAGCCCTCATTTGTTCTTTACTTAACCCTATAGTACAATACCCATTGATTAGTAAGTGAATAATGGGATCATACCAATCATTAGGTCTAAAACATTTTTTTTCTACCTGCATAAAACTTATCTTGGGGTTAGTACTGGAAATCAATTGGATCAAACCCAAACACCTTACTAATTTGGAAACTTGGAGCACATACATCCACTTACCTCTACTTTCTCCTAGTTAATTTTGCCTTAGCATGAGCTTAGTGGTAAGGTCTGGTAGAATTACATGCACCTCATTCCTAAGGATATAATTTCTAAACTTTTTTATTTCCTTAACTGAAGAACATGTTTATTTGTCAATCAAAGAATAGTTTAAATCAGCATTTTTAAGGTTAGTACTCACGAGAGATATTATATGATCACATCCATTTATTTTTTAATTTAGAACTATAGCATTTGTATGATCTAAAGAAAAGGAATAAATATAAAAATCTTTAGTGAAATCTTGACTTATTAGTATAGGGTTTTATCCAATTGCCTCCTTGATGTATTTGAAATCCTTATTTGTCTCTTCATTCCAAGTGATCTTATCCTTTTTCATCAACATGTCATTTAAAGGTTTTACTATTTCTACAAAACTAAAAATAAAATTTCTTAAAAAATTTATTTTACCAAATAATTACTTTAATTCTTTCCAATTATTAGGGGGGTCTATATTAGAATTACATCTACTCTATTAGGGTCTATAGATATTCCCTCCCTAGTGATAATGTGTCCTAATATTTTTCCCTTATTACCATAGAAAATACTTTTCTTTGGGTTAGGAGAGATCTCATACCTTATGCATCTTTCAAATACCTATTATAGGTGTATAATATAATCTTTCCTATTTTAAGAAAATATAGTCAGATCATCCATGTATATAATAATGTGTTTACCTACAAGACCTTGGAAAGCTTGATTTATAGCCCTTTAAAAAGTGGATCATGCATCTATAAGTCCAAAATGCATTCTCTTGTAGTCAAATGTGCCCTACTTAATAGTAAAACAAGTCTTCATCCAATCTTCTTGATCTACCAGCACTTGGTTATACCATAAAAAATATCAAAAAAGGACATAATGGAAGAACTAGAAACAATTTGTATTACTTGGTCAAGAGAAGATATGGGTAATTATCTTTCTCAAATTCCCTATTTAGATTTCTAAAATCAATACATAGTCTAATTTCACCATTTTTATTCCATATTGGGACTAAATTAGCCACCCAAGTGAAATACATAATGGGAAACACAATCTTGGGATCTAAGAGCTTCTTGACCTCTTTGTATATCAGTGGTTCTAAGACTAGGTTGATAGGCCTCTACTTTTGTCTAAAAGGTTTGCAATTTTCTCTTAAAGGTATGGTATGAGTTATGACTTTTAGATAAAATATCCTTGGGTCATCATAGGACCATGATATGATATATTTATATTTATTTATAATTTTCTTGGCTCTTTTAAACTCAATGTTTTTACAATATGTACCAATATTAATCAGCTAAGGTTGACCTTCAAATCCAAGATCAATTACATTATAATATTTCCCACTTACTTTGGGAGTCTTGGTAGCCTTATCTATTCTATCAAAATCAAAGAGTCTCTCTAACGATATCATTCCTTTGGGGATCTTATTATCATTCAACTAAATGACCTTGTAATCATGTTTGATTTCTATGTTTTCATCACCAAGGAGACTGGCTTCATCAATAATGTGACCTTCAAACACTCCTAAGCTAACCATAAAGTCTATGATCTATTTATCATCACTAAATATGTACAAATGATTGAAATTATTTATCATTGAGGGACATGGGATCAATTTGATTGTAAAGTGTTTTAACTTGTAAATTTTATTGGACATAAGGTTGGCTACAGCTAAATCAAGTTCAACAATAACCTTGTTATCTTCCCTTGGGGTTGACACAATGTTAAAATCATCAAAACATTCAATTAAGTCCCACACTCTAAATTTATAATTCTTGAGATAGGATAACTTGCATTGATATTTACTCTTGACCTTATTGACCACTAGTTTAGAATCACCAAAAACTAATAGTTCCTTGGCCTCATGCTTGATTTCAAATTGTAATCTAAGGATAAGTGATTCATACTCAACCAAATTATTGGTGCATGAGAACTAAATTTTTTAAGAGGCATTTTAGTATTTCTTAATGGGATTGGTTAATACCACTCTTGTTCCAAAACCTAATCTACATCTAGCACCATTAAAATAAAGCTTTCATAATCTAGGCAACACATGAGAGGTTTTAGAGTTACATACCTTTGTGGTGTCAAGAGTGTAAACACCAAGATCTAATTTAACCATGTCAACCCTCTCATTGATTAAATTATACTAAGTGATCATATGCTTCATTTTAGATTACCTTTCTATCCTAATTTGGTTGGGGACTCCCTTCCAAGGTAACCACATATGTGAATAATCTATTGATGTATAACCATTCAAGAACCTATTCTAGTCTTTGCTTAATATAATACCATAACCATCAAGGATGTCCACCACTTGGATATCAATGAACTATTATATCCTTGGCTCTAAGGCAATTTGCATGTAAACATTTAATAATTCACCAATCACTTTAACTCTTGATTTATCTAATTGAGTTACAATTCTATCATATTTAATAAGATTCAAACCTAATTATTCAAAAATACCCTTAGGCATAATATTTATAGATGCACCAAAATCTAATAAACAATTATACAAATTTTTACCAAAGATCCTAACTATAAGTAGGAAAGGAGGAACATCTACCTTACTTTTGTGTATTATAAAATTAACATGTGTAGACTTTTGAGACTTACCAGGATTTTTAGACAAAGATTCCTATAATAGATATCTCTATTCATTAATATATGTCAACTCATGCAAGGTAATGTTATTTTTGATCTTCTTCATGTCCTCTACTATATTATACCCAATCCTATTGGAAGAATTATATATATCAGCATTAGGTTTAGAAGTACTTCCTTTAGGATGCTCTAGATTGTTGTCTTAGGTAGTATTAGGAGGAGTCTCAAACTTGTTTGGAGGATTTGAAGTGGTTAATGGTTACTTCTACTCCTAATTTATTATAGGGTAAGTCTTCTTCAAAAAAATTTAAAAAGCATGAATCTCTTCAAGAATATCCTTAGACTCATTATCCTCTTGGAAATTGAACTCAAATGTTTCCACCATGAGAGTTAAATTAGTGGATATCGATGACCTTAATGAAATATATGTACTTGCATCATAATCATTGTTAGGGACAACCTCAAAAGTATCTAATTATTCTTGGAAGGATTTAAAAGCATTAAAATTTTCAACAAAGTATATTTCCCCATGCTTAGAAGTGCAATGAACTCTACCATAGTCATGTAAAGTAATATTAGTAATATTTGTATCAAATAAATTCTTGATAGTAGATGGCTCATTATTATTCTTTTTGTGGTAACTATCATTCTAAAATTTGTTAGTGGGCCTATTTAACCTTTGAAAATAAAAATTCCTACCAGAGTTCTCTCTAGTATTGCTTACATTTTTTGTAACTAAAGGAATTCAATGCCAAAATTTTAAACCATCTTGAGGATAGAGTCACTCTCATTATTTGGGGCCTCATAATTATGAACATGATTATTAACATTAGTTATAAGAATTAAAGCTTTATGATCCTAAGGATGAGATCCATTGGAAACATTATTCAAGAATCCTAGGTTTTGAGTAGGGTGAACATGTCTCAAAGGTAGTTGGTTCAAGATTGGAATTTGGTTTAGGATAGGCACATTTTGGTTGGCATTGGGAATAAGATTAAAATTGCATAAATGTGGATTGGAATTAGGGATGGAGTATGCCAATTATCCTTGGTGTTTTATCTAGTCATTAATGATCATAGCCTCATCATAAGATAAAGCTAATGTGTTCATGGGTCCAATAGCTCTCTTTATAAACACAAAAGTTATAGGATCCAAGGCATCCTTACATATTTCTAAGGCTAAAGCTTCATCATTTCTATAAGTATATATGTTCCTACTAAACATTATTTGTAATCTAATAATCAAGGCTCTTATGGGCTCATTTGTATCCCTTTTCACTATGGTGAATTGCTAGTATAGGACATAAGGACTAATGATTTTACCAAATTGGTCAATGAAAATATTTTTAAAATCAACCCAACCAGTAATATAATTTTTAGGGAAGTTTAGAAACCATTCATATGTAGCATCTTAAAAATTAAAAGGAAATAGTCTACATGTTACATATTCATGAGTCACATTAAATAATATTAATGTAGCCTTGAAACTCTTAATGTGTTATTCAGTAGTTGTAATGCCACTAGGATTAAATGTTGGCAAATACTTTGTAGGATTATGAGGAAGGTCATGTACCACGCCTATCACGTTGATATAAGAACCACCTGGCTAAGTCATACCTTGATAGGGATTGAACATAGGAGTACCATAAATTGGTGATGTTGGCAAAGACTTTGAAAGCCTATTCTTACCTTTGTCCCACCTAGTTCTCCTATGAACTTCTAAAGAAAGTATAGGTTCTCTAGTCTCTGAATGTGAACTTGACGTGATTCTTGGTAATTCTAGCTTATATTATTTGAATCCTATTTGAAATATGATGTGTTAGTCTTATATTTATAGGGGATAATGATTAGAATTGAAAATTAAGCATATTTTGCAAATATATATATAAAGGATGATAAAGGATAGAAATATTTAACTAAGTTAACTCAAAGATGTGTCTAAATACATATGTATGATTGATATTTACATGTTTAAGCTCAAATAAACTCAAATTATCAAAATATATATTTATATTTGATCAAAACAACTATTTCTAACCTCAAACCTATTGAATTGACAAAGTTTAAGCCATCTTTACCATAGTTAGGTATATCCTTTCAAATAACATGGATATTTGTCTAAAGGAAGAAAAAATATGGGTTAAATACCATAAATATAAATTATCCTTACATAATTTAGCAAAGGATGACACAATTGTGTAAAGGTTACACCAATCTTTGAACACAATTCTCAAAAATGAGCAAAGATACTTTAAATCTACAAAGATATAATGAGGTCCTCCTAGCACCAACAAAGTTACCCCTGTTGATTGCCTAAATATGTATCATAGGTGCCCAGAGTGTTTAAGAACATTTATAATTCTAGAATTCTAAGAATTTAGTGTATGAGTTATAGGTTGTGATAATCTTGTTATCTGTTAATGAAATAGAGGCAAAGCAAGTAGACTGTTTCACAAGATTTATAATGTTTGGTGGTTGGGAGCCACCGTGTACAAAGTTAGTATATGAAAAATATGAAGTATGTTATGCTAATAAATGTGAATTATGATCAAGAACTAAAATAAATCCTAATCTATGATGTATATTTATAATGAAAATTAAGCTAGAATGATCTAGTTAAAAAAAGAGCAAAATTAAAGGTAAGACAGAGAAGAGATGTTATTTGTCTTCATTATGAATATCATGACAAATATCATCTAGGCATGCAATTAACCAATGTATTACATGAATTAGCATAAGCTCAAATCCTATTAGACATTAGGTAAATGTCTAAGTACGGTGTGAAATAAAGCAAATAAGAATCAACTTCACTTTAAATATTTAGCCCTACAAGCAAACAACATTAGCCCAAATGCAAGAAAAATAAGAAAATGAAATGGTGTTAAAAATTTTAATTAACCTAGCATTAGCACAAGTTAATAGCTCTGCATTCAGATGTACAC
This sequence comes from Torreya grandis, assembly GCA_037957365.1. NCBI lineage: Eukaryota > Viridiplantae > Streptophyta > Pinopsida > Cupressales > Taxaceae > Torreya > Torreya grandis. The sequence continues at coordinate 731,999 of JARHVA010000440.1, read as the reverse complement.
CTCAAAAATTCATAAGAACCATTCAAATCTAGAAACCAAAACACACAAATGAGAGAGGCCAAGATTTAAAAAAAAAAGCATAAGCAAATCCACACAAATTTTGTAGATTTTTTTCTTATATTTATTTCTCAAAAGTTAAAATTAACTATTGGATTTAATAACTCCCCTTGTTTTTTATAATTGACAATACTCCTTTTATAGAAGGTAAGATAGTATATTAGTTAATCATATCCAATTACAAAATTATAAGTGTAAGGACAACTATATTTTTTTACAAAGTTCTATAATACACTAGACTTTTCCTAATGGACTAACCTATAGGCAATGTGATTTACAATTTGCACATGAATTTACAAGAAGAATATTCTATTTTTGAAATATTACAAAGTTTCTACAAAAAAGAATATTACAAACTAGTTTCAAGGTCCCTGTGTCGATGCAATCCCTTATTTTTATTGAAGAACCTTAATTTCCTTCTCATGCTACTCATTAATCAACTTCGGCTTAACAACAAGCTCCATGAAGATTTCATCTTCTTGGTCTACCAAGTTTCTAAGGTCTCTATCATTTCTTCCCAAGGATTCTTTAATTCTCCTTACTTTATAAATATTTTCCTCTACTATTAGGATCATATCCATGACCCTACTATTGTCCAATCCATATTTGTCTTGGCTTCTAATCTTGAATTCCTACATGACTAGGGTGGTTTTGTGTTTGAAATATTCATCCATGATGAGGCTCAAGGAGCTGAGTGTAGTTAGTTTTATGATCATGGTCTCCAAAAAGTGTTTTATCCTACTTAGCATTTCCTTGTTGTCCTCCAAGAGACCTTAAAAATACTTAGACCAAGTTCTAAAACCCTTAATATTACCCAAAATCAATCCCATGACTAGGTTGAGATGAGCTAGGCTAATGGTCTTGAAACCAAGGATTTGATCTTCTATCAATATATTGGTTAATTTTTTCATTTTATCTCTTGAATTCTACCATTAAGTGATTAATATTTTTTTTTTGCATCATGTTGGCTCAATACATTTTTCCTGGACCTTATTAACTTTAGATAATTAAACATGTCATAGAATGATGTTTCAAACATCTTAATCATAATATCAAGAACTGACAATATAACTTGATTCTCTAAATTCTCATTTTGATTTTGTAGATTCTCCTTGTGTTTTTTCATGCCTTTAAGGGTAGCTTGGAATTGGGTTGACTGTGTTTGGACCAATTCAAAAACATTTTACTCAAAAATAGGGATTTCTCCTAGTTTTCGTCCTTACACTAGAGTCAAGCCAATAAATGGTTCCACTTTTTGAAAAGTGAACTCTTCTCCTTTGACCATGGCTTTCTTCTCAATCACCCTCTATAGACTAGTAGTTGTTGGGTCAAATTTGACACCAAATGAAGACTTTGATATCTTTAGGGTTTGGGTTTCCATCTATTTTTCACTTAGCTCCCATGGAGATGTCATCCTTTATTCCTCTTCTTTTTGTAGAGGAACTATTTATGGCTTGATTTAATCATAGATAGTGATGTGGAATATCTTTGTAATTTCCTAAAGATGATGTATAGCAGGTATCTTTTGTAATTTTCCATATAAAAACCATTCAGGGATGATTGGGCCCTAGATTGGGGTTTCTTCATTGAATAGGCTGACCTCACTCAAAGGATGAGTGAAGAATAACTTGGGCCTCTTGCTTCTTATTAGGACCAATGCCAACTTAGATTTTCTATTTGGGGTATCCACTATAACTATCACAATGCCAATTCTTTCCCCTTTTCTTCCTTTACTTCCTCATCTTGAGCTTCCTATTCATCAGACTGGTAAGCACTAGATAAAATTGTAAGTGCATCCTCAATTGTTTCCCCAAGTTCTAATGATACCATATCAATCTATTTAATTAGTGACCCTTGTTCTGCTACCTAGGTTAAGGAAGATGAAATTTCATTAGGAATTCTTTCCTCTAGCCTTTGTTCAACTCATGCTTCATCCTTTTTCACCTCTATTTGTGGTTGAGTAGGAGAAGGTTTAGAAGATGTACTACCTAACAAGTTATACTATCTTAGCCCTAGCTAATATATATCATCACTTGGATTTTTCTCCCTTTATAATATATCCTTTATCTTGATGTTATGTTTCTTCAATCTTTCTAATACCTTAAAGAATGAAGAATCTTTAGTGTACATTAGGTCATAAGGTCTAGCCTAGTGCTCATAGGTCATATTGATCCCTTTTGCCTTCAAATGTTTCTCAATATTTCCATATGGATCCCATTACCTTAGTTCATCATGTTGTAATTTTAAAGAGGTCCTATGTTTAGAGGTATCCCCAATATTGACCCATTGTAGAAACACAATCTATCCAATCATTATGGGGAGGGTGTGGAGTATTCCCTTCCTCTTAGTGTTGCAAAGACCATCTATACCATTGCATATTTGGTATACTACCTCTTGTTCAACTAGTTTGACTAGCATGTAGACTAGTAGTCTAAGTGGGGTATATTATGTTCCTTTAATCCTAATTATAATGAAATATAGATATATTCATATCTCTCCCATAGATTCAATAGTATTCTTGATTATAGGGTTTAACCTCATCATTGGGATCCATATGATAGCCTCATTTAAGGCTAGATAAACATAATCACAAATAAATCGAATATGGTCTTTGTATTTGAAAATATGAAACTTTGAATAATACTAGGAGAATGTCTATTTCCCATTAGGTGACTATTCTCTAAGGCCTAAGATTGTGGTAGTGGTAAGTTGGGAATACAATAAGTAAGACATCATATATAATTGGTTCCTAGTTTTGTTCTTAATTGTAGAGAACTACCTCCTCAAACAAGTGCTAATCATCTCTCCTAGAGGAGGGATGATTTTTTCCTCAACCATGAAATAAACAAAGGGGACCCAGAGTTTGTCTACATATGTGGTGGTTAGATTCCCACACAACCAGTTCATTAGAGTCATGATCATCCTAATCTCATGTTTGAATTAGCTAATTGGGATGTTTTCATTGAAATCATAAAACACTTGATTCCCTAAATATAGCCATGGGATAAGGATGGTCTTTAGGTCATTCTTTGTGGCCCACTCATTGATTGTGGTTACATCTACTTGGATTTTGGGAAATTTATAGTATTTATCAAAGGCTATAGGAAAAATATAGGAAATTTTCCTAAAGCTACACTCATGAACTATCATGCCTTGATTAATTTTAGTATCTCTAAAAATAGGAACAAGAATATCTAAGCAATGTAGTACCTTAGGTTTTGTTGTAGAGAAATGGAGATTTGTCATCTAGATTGGCACCACATCATAGTATCTCCTCCTTGCATACATGATATTTTCCTCTTCTTTGGTGATGGCATGTTTCTCTTCAATTGTCCAGAATAGCTTAGACCAATTATTGTCTCCCATGTTTAAATCCATGGCATCGAACTCCATGTCCTTAAAAATTCTCCCTTCTTCATCTAAAGTCAAAAAGAACTATGTATCTTCCCTAGCTTATTTTTGAGCTATCATGACTATGATTTTAACCAAATTACTCACTAGTGGACTAATATTCATCTCTAGATTAAATTATTCTTATTCTAATGATAATTCACTCTCTTGGGATCGATTCATGATCAATACAGGGTTGAATTAAGGCTTTTATGTGAGCTAGGGTTTTTTTTCAAGTCTTCTCAGAGGCCTACTGGTGGAATCTTGTCAAGTTTGTATGAAATTTGTGCCTTATATTTGATTTGTATATTTGAATTTATGCCTTTTCCTTTTTAAACCCACATGATCTTTGTATTTTTCCTTTTCTTCCTTATGGAATCATTGTGGAATCCTTATGGCATTTTCATGGCACTTGCTCATTAATTTTCAAAAAGTGATTGTTTTCCTTTGAAATTTATGTGTTGATCTTATACCACCTTATATTTTTACAAAAATCAACATGGTTCATTTATCTCAATCCTAAGAATTGAATTCCATTGGCTACCTCTATAATGTTCCCTATGGTTTTGACAATTATCACTACCGCATTCATCTTGGATATATTAAAAATTCCATTGGCTACCTCTATAATATTCCCTATGGTTTTAAAAATTATCACTACTACATTCATTCACTATTAGATATTTTGGGTACAAATAAATGCACTTCATTGATCTTGAAAAGGTGTTCGATATTTAATTCATGGCCCATTTGTGTGTCACATGTCATCTTCATATTTGTCTTTGAATTTTCAACACTGGCTACACATCATCCTATCATCTTCATATGAGTAAACATGGACCATTATATTTTGATCCATAGGGTCAAGTGCCATTGGCTACTCAATAGTCCTTTACTAAGAAGGTGACACTTGTCACCCTCTCACTTGTCCCAAGGCTCTATTGAAGTCTTAACTTAGGCTACACCATCTAATCAAGATCAAGTGAGAAAAAATGTACCATTGATCTTAAGGATAATATTGGGATTTAATCTTTTTATCATGGCTTGAATTTTTAATTTGTATTACATGCCATTGGATCTTCTCATCTGAGCAAACTTATACAATCCAATCATGATCCATAGGGTTGAGAGATATTATTTCCTATACTTAGTCTTCACATTTTGATCTCACTCCTTTGCATTAACTTTTCCTAAGCAAACATGGGTTGTTGATCCTACAAATAAGCACAATATGTAAGTCAGCTCATGATTAATATAGGACTTAAGCTAAGCTTTTCATTCATATTAATAAATCAGAATAAAGATTTAGGCTAAATTATTAAGCTAGGTCCAAGACATATTAAAGTGACCTCACTAATTAAAAGGGACTTGGCATAAATATTTTATATCAAGGTCAGAAACATAATAAAAAAGACCTCACGTATAATAAAATATAAGTCATAAAGTTTAAGCCTAGGATTTAAAAATTTAGGATAAAGTTTTATGACTTGTTTAGGATATACAAAATGGACCTTGTATTAGTTAGACCATGCTAAGATAAAATAGAACAAAGGGGTTTTGGATGTAAATAGACCCAACATATAATTTTGAAACTATGGATTGGTTGTGTTGAAAAACATGACTAAGACTTAGGATAAAAATTAATTTAAGTCCATGGCATAATAAAACTACTCCCACATAAAATGTTCTTTCCAAATTTGAATTAAAAAAGAACCCAAGTTAAAACCTTAGACTAGGGTTTTATCAATTCAAATATAAATCCCCTTAATCAATTATAGACCAAAGGCTAGAAAAACATTTAAACACAAAACCTCAAGTATTTCTCATTTTGAATGAACTCCATTAGAGCTATGACTTGAAACATAAAGATCAAATGTTAGCAACTTTAGAAGGGGAGAAACCATGATCATCTGATAACATGTCCATTAATCCAAATGATAGTTATGACCAATGTGAAAAACATGTTATATATATTCTGATCAAGTGAATTTTTAATTTTAAGATATAAATCTACACAATTTGACGCAATGGTCCCCATTTTTCAAAAATGGGGGTATTTTGATCTCAACACATTCCAAGGCTTGTTTATCTCAAATCCTTAAAAAGAGAAGGAGAAAGTATATGTCTTTATATGCCACTAGTTGGAAAGCAATAAATATTTATTTTAGATTCTATTTAAGTTCACCTTTCCCCTTATATTTATCAAATTTGTGTAGCTTATAACCTTAAAAAATGGTATTTATATATACTACATTTTAAATGGATAAGAGCATATTTAATCTAGTTTGAATTTATTTATTTGTTTTCCAATATATATAGATTAAATTACATCCTTCATTTATTAGAACTCTTGGACAAGGAAGTCATATAGAGTGGACTATTATTGTTGAGGTTGCACAATCAAAGTTGTATTACCTTAAAATGGGTAAGCATTTAATGGAATGTTGGTTGAATTAATTGGATGACCAAGTATATGTATATGTGTGTTATAATTATACTATTTATATGGAATACATTGTTATTGGAATACATTCTAGTTCAAATTGAATACATAACCTTGGATAGAGAATTGTTGTTATGGTAATAGTGTTTGGCTCTATGAGATGTGATAGTATTGTTAGGTTTGGGAGGGAAATTGTTACTTGTTGAACCCTATTTTATATAGTCCTATTTTATATAAGGAACATGTTTTTGACTAGAACCCTATTATTGGAGGTTTTGAAATTTGGACCCCTATTGCACATGTGATAACCATTGGGTTAAAGGAAACTATTGCCTAACACCTAGCATCTATTTTACATAGGAACCTTGTTTTTGGTTTAAAACCTATTGTTGTATTGGTACTTGTTGGTGGTTTGGCATTTTTTTTATAGACCAACTAGCACTTTTTGACCAATAGAAATGTGTTTTGGGTTAGGAAATGTTTGTGATCATTGAGGTATATTGGTTTGTGCCTATTGTGGTAGAACATTAGGTTTCACTTATTGAGTTGGCATAGTTTTATGCACTTGTTGAGGTGGTAATTTGGTCTATTTTTAGTTCATTTCCCCTTGTTTCACACTCCAAGAAGTAGCTAGTTGAGGAGTGGAGGTTATTTGTTGATTTTGGGAAATAGGCATGCATATCCCCTATTTTTTCAATCCACTTATGGCATTAGTTAGATGAATATATTATGTGTTATTTGATGGTAAATTAGACCTAATTTGGTTTAAATTATAATTCATGTGCATGTTATCCACAACATTTTTAGTGAGGTCTTTCATTTGAGTGATAGTCTCTTCTATCAAAATTGGGACATTAAACATGTCACCAACTAGAATGATTTAGCTAAATGGGTATATATTTTGGTTTTAATATACTAAAGCATCTATTTTTTTCCATATATATGAATCTATCTCAATAATATATATGTTAGAAACAACCATTGCATTAATATTACAAGCTAGATTAAGATAGTTTTGGTATGCTTTTTAGTCTTATTACATTTGATCATCCATAGGACCTTTCCCTTTTACAAGGGTACTTTGTATTTTATATGAAATTTAGGATAAATATTTACTTTAAATAGGTTATACCTATTTTAACTATTGGATTTGAGGTGCATTACTAGGAGTTCTATTAAAACTACTCAAAATTTTGTATGGGAAGTTTGGTGGAAATTTGACTCCTACTTAGATGGCTCTAAAGAGAATTTTGTCTTTTTTATCTAAAAAATGATGATCAAATAATTATTAATCATAACTTGTATCTATTTGTGTCTTAATATAGTAGGGCTCTTTTCATTGGCTCTGTTCAATTCTAGGCATCACTTGAGCAAGATATTATGCAATTTGCTCTTATTCTTGGCCTAGATAATAAGGTGCATTCAATAAATACAATGTTAGTTGGTTTTAAATTTATTATATGTATTAAATATTATAAGATAGATAAGGATACATATCATAAGCTACATCATCATCATATAACTCTTGAACATAAGGGTCATTAGACATAAAGTTCTTATAGTATGGATTATACATAGTCTCACTATGTGTGTAACAAGGCATGTTTGGATATATGGCTAGGTATCATGAAAAAAGGGTCTAAAGGGTAACAAACAACTCAGGTCTAAAAACAAATAACCTTTAGCTTTGTAAAAACGTCCCAAAGGATAAAACAGCTAAACTAGGTAGAGGTAAAGAAAAAATAAACTCAAAATTAGTCTAACAAATGATATTGATTTGCCCAAAGTTGGTTAAAATCAGTGGAAAAGGTAACACAAAAGCTCAAAACTCATATATGGCTAAGATACTAATTTTACAAAAGGTATTTATAAACAATGACAATACTATATAGACAAGGTAAAATAATTACAAACTATGATCAAATGATAACAATGATTTTCCCAAAGGAGGTTATAATTGTTTAATTTGAAAAACAAGGATAAAATTAAAAATAAATAACTCAAACAAGAACTTTGAAACAAACTAAAATAAGGAAATTAGATTAGATAAAATTGATAAAACAACTCAAAAATAATCTAATGCTAAGGCAGTTGGCTTGGAAGATACTCTGTAGTTAGCTCTCTAAGACTCGATATTTAACTCACAAAAGACTATTTTGAAAATGGAACTAGAAAATGTTTTAACATGGCACAAAAAACTTCAAACAAGACATATGACAACAACTTGGCTCAAAGGGACTCTCAAACTAGGCAAAAGATAATAAACAACTACTAGGTCTAGGTAAGGGGTCTTTTATATCAAATATGAAATCAACCCAAGCAACACAATCCAAAAATTAAAGTTATACCACCTAAGCCCAAATTAGATGAGATTATGGCATAAACTTGATTAATTTAGGATTTTCATTTTGAAAGATTGAATTTCAAATTTAATGCAAAAAGACTCAGATGTTTTAAGGCCAAAAAGTCTAGACTAAAATAGGCAATGCAACCATGCATTTAAAGTAAAAGATATAACAATGGTGTTGGAACTTGGTTTCAAATAGGAAAAGTGTTTTATAATGATGTAGGAAACATAAAATTGTTCCTTAAAATAAATTGTAATAAATGGTTTTGGATTAAAAAATCTAAGGCAAATGTTTGAGATAAAATTGGTAGCATAATAATGCCATGTTTAAATAAGTTACACATAAAAAATTTTGGAATAAAATTCTAAATCAAAAGTGTGAAATAAAAATGGAAGAGTAACACTTCTTAGGCCAAAGTGATGTGAAAAAAATGTGATGGTTTTGAACTTGTTTTGACTTGATAATACAAACAAATGATTTTAGTCTAAAACAAACATGTAAATCAAATAAAATAAAAATAAAACTAATGGCTCATCCTATCCTTAAAACTAACACAGGTGTGCATATATTCTACCAAAGTTTCCACCAATATACCAATACTCAAAAGGAATTAAGTTTCAATCCAAATATTAAAGAATAGGTGTAGGTAAAGTTTTTATGCCCCTTTCTATTTGTTAAGAATTGGTATATGGCATGAACATAGAGTGAGGATCACTTATCATTTGACAAAAAATTCTATGGAAAGTGGGTTTGACTAAAATTTATAAATTTAAAAACTCACTAAATGGTCCCAAGTGTCACTAACACAAGGGTGTAATAATGTCAATTAGGCTCCTGCTTGCTAGCTTAATATGCAAAGGTCTATTCCTTTTCACAATAACTTCATCTGTGTACTTCTTATTGAAGTTTGATGTTTATCAATACCTAACCTAGGTTTTCTTTAAGATGGAAGAGGCTAGTCACTCATCCCATTGACAATCCCAATATCATGTGCCCAATTTATATACCCCACCATAGATTGGGGTTGGTATGATTATGGGAAATGAAACCCTAGGTCAGAGCACACCTAAATAAATTGTGAGGAGGTAATGAACTCCATCCCATAAGCCAAATTTAAGAAAATAAATTGGAAAGACTTTAGACGTCATTTTTGGGTCACCCAAGTCACCTAGAGCTTGGGGAGAGCATTTATGACACCATTTATGACAAGACTAAACAAAAAAGGTAATAAACCAAGTAGTTTTAGTCACCTAAGTTCCCTATAGGGGATGGGGGGAGATCATACACACAATAGTTTTTTGATACCACAAATAAAGAATTTAGTCTAGGAACTTTGAAACTAGCTAATAAACAAAGAGCAAACAAAAAATGAAAAAGCCCTTAAGATATCTAACTAAAGTGAATGCTATTTTTAATAGAGGAACTCAAATGTGATTAAAATTTTGACCCATTAACCTTACTTTCACTTTTAAAAACTTTGAAAATACTAAGGGACAAGATTTATTAGGTTGATTTTAAGCACCAAATGAAATTGTATGTGAGATTTGGAAGTGTCTAAGCCTCTCTCTTTACCTTGGTTCCTTCAAAATCATTAGGGGATTTTATTGTCTTTAATAAAAAAATTAAATCAATAAAAAACATTTTATTTTGATCTCTCAAGTTTTTGAAAACAAAGAGCAAAGCCATCATTTATGCAATATATCAAAGCTGTTATTTTCCTAATAACATAGACACAGACTAATTTTCTACAAAGTCACCATTAAATAGGGAGAATCCACAAATTAAATTTGGTAAAGTCATAGATTATAGGTTGAAAATAGGTGAAATCATTTATTATAGGCTGAAAATAGGCAAATTCATTGAGACCAAATGGAATTTTACTTGATGAAGTCATTATTTAACAAGGTTAAAGCGATCATTTCTAGATAGTAATGTCATCATTTATTAGGTCAAATCCACCATTTCTAAGTCAATTTTTATGCATAAACAAATATCATAAATAGAGTATGAGAATTCTAAGTTATCATTACATATGGGTGAATATGTCGATTACAAAAAAAATAGAATGATTGTATTTCTAAGCACAAAACTCTAAACTTGAAGATTTAAATTCTTTAATTAGAAAAACTAAAGATTGCACATCATTTTCCTTGGTCATATAGGATGTGTGGTCCTAAAAATCATTCCATTATGTATCTTATGAATCCAAAGATCACAAATTTTTTTATTAGTTCCTTACTATTCAAAATGATAAAAATTTCACAATAATACACTAGAGTTAAACACTCTTGCCTATGAACTAGGGGAGCATAACACAATGCACAAGATCAAAAAATAAAGATAAAAATAACACAAGGAATTTACCTATTTTGTCTAATTTTATCTCCACTTGTTGGAATAAGGATTTTCATGCTCTGTCTATAAAATTAGAGACTCTTTTCAATGCTTCTCTATGGTAGTAGCACTTCTCCAATGGTCACTTGTGGATTAGTGTGAAGCTTGGCATAAAATGAGCATTATTATAGTATTATCAATGGTTTCTTGAAGATATTACAATAAAATAACCTTACACACAAAATATTGTTGGAATATTGTGTGAGAACTTTTATTTATAGATCTAAGAACTAATTCTAACCCTAATAAAGTTAGGTTAAATTATAACTTTGGTTGAGTCAAAAATAATGTAGGTTGAGTCAAGTTAACCTTGGGTTGGGTTAAAGCACTCATGAAGTCTTGAAACCTCATTTTTATATATTTATGAGCCATGGAAACTCAATTTATATATTTTTGAGGTTGTGACCCACCTTTTTTAAGAATATTTAGGAATTAATAAATCACTTTATTAGATCCTTTGACCTTTGAATTCATATTTGGATAAAAATTCATTTTTAGATAAATGAAATTAACTAATTCAACTTGGAATTTTTACTTAGTTAATTTAATTAATATTTTAAATGTAAATAATCTTGTTTATTTATTTTTGGATTTTGGAATTTGTTTTAAATTAATAGCTCGATGAGCCAAAAGTGTCAAATTACTAGGTTGTAATTTGACTAGGGTTGACTAGGTTATGGGTGCATATAGGGTAATACCCTAAATAACTAAGACCAATCACATTTTAAAGAGATTAAATCCCTTATGCAGATGAATTTGGGCAATTTAGGTGAGTTATAAACTTAATTTGTGTCATTTGTTAGAACTTAACCTAAATCCTAGTTTAGGCGTTAAATTGGCCAACATTGAGTGTCTACAATTAATTATTAGTTATACCATACATGTGAGTATTTGATATGTTATTGGGATGTGTATACACATAATATTTTAAAACTTTTATCACTTAATAACATTTTGTATCTTACAAAAACCAATCAAGTTTCAATCTCTCTAGGTGGATGCCTTAAGGGGTGCATCGAGAAAGGGGTGGGCAGACCATTGATGATTCATTAGATTGTTATACCTTTTAACCCTTTCCATATACACACTTATCTCCTAAAAACATTTACCCTAATATTATTCTTATATTTTTTACCCATTCCAAACATTTTTCATATTATTATCCTCCTTTTTCTTGCCTTAACCCCTTTTTTCCAGTTGACTATACTAGGTCATTTGGGTTGACCCTATACAATTTTTAGCCTTTGATTATTGTGTAGGGTTGGTTAGGTCAAGATTTTAATATATTTGGGTATCTTCACTTGAGATTTTTTTTATCCCTTTGGTTAACCTAGCCCAAGACCTAGTGATTTATCTCTTGAAAACATATAGGGCCAATTGGGTCAACCTCATATAGCTAACACATTAAAAAGGATTTAAGGCAAGATCAGCCTATATATACAATTTAATTTCCAAACATTTGAATATAGATAATCAAATAATAATAATATAAAATAAACATCTACTTATTAAACATTTTACTTGAAGAATAAAGCTTAGGGTTCCATACTTTCTTTGGAGATATAGATCTTGTCTTATAAAGAAGTCTTTTGGATGCATAGATAGGTTGTGTAGCATAGATATTATTTATATTTATTATCATTACATACCACAACAATATCTTGTAAATCACCTTGTCCAAGGGAGAGATTGAGGGTCGGTGGGTTTGTCTTCAAGGCAAGTATTCCTAACTTTATTTCTCCTTTATAAGAGTATATAGATAATATAGTTGTGCTTCTCTTCCATGTATTATAATTCTTTATACATTGATGTGAGTGTGTGTGTGTGTGTGTGTGTGTGTGTGTGTGTGTGTGTGTGTGTGTGTGTGTGTGTGTGTGTGTGTGTGTGTGTGTGTGTGTGTTTATTTTTAATTTTTTAATTTCTAACCCATACTTTGTGCCATAAGTTTTGGTGAGAACTATATTATATTTAATTTCTTGTTTATTAGAATAGAGTGAATATCAAAACCTAGGACTCTTTTAGGGTTTTTGTGTGATTGTGTTAGACTATAAGATTCAGAACCCTTCCTATCATGGTGTATTATGACAAGTGATCCCCTAATTAGTTCTAATGCATACCAATATTGGTCATGTCCCTACTTAAAAAATGTATTCCCAATCTGAAGTGTAGGTATGCTCTATCTTCTCCAAGCTAGGATTGATTTATAGACATGATACATTTTTTATTGAATACATTATGGTGAACCTAACGTGAACTAACCCTTGTAGGATTTATTCACTTATTTCATTGTTTTTATCATATATTTTCCATACTTTTATTAATTTTCAAATTACTTGCAAAATTTATCTTATTTCAATTTAGAATCTGTTATAGGCTTTCTAATTTTCCCTATCTATTGTACTGGGTCAACCCAGTCAACTTTGTACATTTTTCTAGCCTCTATTCAGTATACTAGATCAACCCAATCCACCATGTGTTATTTGTAGGCCATGTTCACTCTTTTTCTAGCCTTTATGTACTATACTAGGTTGACCTAGTCAACCTTGTACTATTTTTAGGCCCTATTTTTTTTGTTAGGCCAACCCAATCAACTATGTACTATTTATATCACTTCTTATATTTTTATTCTTTTTTACACCTCTTTCTTTTGTGATTATCTTTTCTTATCTCATCATGATGACATTTGTTCAGCCTTTTTCAATCAAGAACATTGCATAAATAAGGATTTGGATAATAACCTCACTTATTTTATTACTTTATATGAAATTATCCACTTTCTTCTTTCCGCTTCTCCTAAACCAAAATGAATCACTACAAAATGTAATATAATTGAGGTCATTCATCTTAATCTTATTCCCAATACCAATGTTTGGAATAATCCTCCCACCAAACACTAATAATCCTCTTCCTATCAACACTAATACCCCACATTCCAATCCACCTATTGATACAACTCAACTTATTTCACATTTAGTTCAATAAATGAACATCATGCAAAAAACCAATCAATCTCAAATGATGAACATGCAACAACATTTATTAAACATGACTAGTGAACCACCTCAAGTTACCATGTCTCAACCCAATCCAAATTTTGTCCCTCTTCCTCTTAGAGATGCCATTGGAAATATTATCCCTCAACCTCTAATGAATCACAAAATGCTTCGACACCTTGAAAATGGACCTTTATTCCCATTCATTACATCCATAGATATTAGAAAAAATTCTCCAACTATCAAATATAATGGGACTAAGTACCCTACTATCTTTGTTAAGTCTTTTGGTAATATCTATAAGGAATGGGTCTAAACTAACACCTTTTCTACCACCAATATCTTAGCCAAAACATTTTTGGGTGATGCACTTTAATGGTACAACCAACTTCCTAAACATTCCATATCACAACTAGAGGATTTAGTCAATTCTCTAGTGAAGGAATTCCAACATGATGACCTTCCTAAAAATTATCTTAGCCATTTCATCAATTCCAAGCAACTTCTTAATGAATCTACTCACACTTTCATCAAATGATGTAACTCTCTTGCTCATAAAATGTACTATAACATGAATGGTGATACTCTTTTAAAACTATTGGGCACTACTCTTAAACCTCTCCTTTAATAAAATTTTTTAATCTTTTCACCTAAAACTTTAGATGAAGACTTAGACCAAGAAAAAAGGTAAGACTTTATTATGACTCAATTTGAAACACCTCAAACAACTACTAAAGAACCTTCCCAATCATTTTCTCATAAAATTGATTCATCTAAGCCTCCCCAACCTCAAAATGGAGCATCTAATTCAACTAATTTTAACCCAACCCACCCTCCCTTAATTCTAGAACAACTTAAGAAGAAATTGACACCTTTTAAACCCATGATCTTTGATCCTTCCAAACCTCCTCCAAAATGGTACAATATTGATAAATTTTATTGGTGGAATGTTATTATAGGTCATTCTCATGAGTCTTGTCATGATATTCACCATTTTCTTCTTTATTCCTTATTTTTTCCACATTTCAATCTTGATATTCTCATAAAACAATGTTATCAAGACTATCTTCAAGATTCTCATATTCAATATCAAGAACCAAAATCACATCAACATCAACTAACTAATGAACAATAACAATTATCCCATACCCATACCTCATATTATAATTTTTTTAAAACCATATTTGATCTTTCTTCCTACACCAATAAGGAAAGGATATATAACATGAACAACTTTAAACATATCATTGCATCCATTAAACTTCAACTTCTTAGGTCACATGAACCAAAAGAGCACCTAGTTCAAATTCCTACTCCAAATCATATCATACATGGTCCTCCTTTACCTGCTAATACATCTCCTACCCATCATATGTCACATTCAACCTCCTCAAAATATAACAAACCAACACATTTTCCTATCTTTGAATGCATCTACCAACCCAATACAAACCATTTTAATAGTTTAATATTACCTCACTCCACCTCACATGTTGGGACATCTTGTAATGCCCATCCACATGTCATTTTAGAATTTGGGGGATTTTACAATGCTCATACCTACATCCACTTACCCATTAGGGCATATTTTGATGCCCACTCTTATTCTACAATACATAATAATAAACAAATTCAGCTTCAAGAAACCTTCTTAGACATATAGAACTTATATTTCGCATGCTCATATTTGTTATAGACATTAGCATATATCTTAATTGTTCTTTTTATCTCATGTTTTTATATACTTTCTTTATTTTACTTTTACTTTATAAGCATCATTATCTTCCTTTATGTTCTTTGGTTTTATTACACATTATATTTGGAATTTACTTTCATTTTTATCCTCATATATTTCTTTTATCTTTTTATGTTATTATTTGCCTTAGTAGTTTTATGATTATTTTTTCCTCTATTTATAATTCACCCTCGTGGGTTCCTCTTTTGTGATTTTAGAGTATAAGACCATGAATAAGACCTGGCCCTCCTCACAAAATTCTACCTTTACTTCTTTTCTTATTTTATTATTTCACATTTTACTTTTTGGCACCCTCATGGGTTTCTCTTTTATGAGTTGTAGAATTATACCATGGATAGGACATGGATTTACTCATAAAATTACCATTTTGTCATTCCTTTTATAATAAAAACATCACTGATTCTTTTTCTCAACTTTAGATTTTGCTTATTTTCATAAGATGAAATTTTCATAAAAATATATGTTAGAATGGTTTCCTAAATTTCCCTCATTATTATGATAAGGATGTAGACACCAATATCGTGTCAACCCCCCTTGGTCCCCTTCTAAAAATTAACACTCCTAACCCACACTTGCACACCTTATTAATTTAAAAACTAATTATTTTAAATTAATTACCTCACCTTGGACACCTCACCTAGATACCTCACCCTAAGACCATTTTTTAGCCTGTGAGTCAGCCTGAGACTAGGTCCTCCAGACCCTAACTACCCATGACCTATTCTCACCCCATCTTAACTCCCTAACCAACTCTCGTGCCTCATAAGCCCTTATTCTGACTATTCTCCAATGGAAAAGGCACTTGGCAGGTGGAGAAATGGGTAAAGAGCTAAAAATAGCCCTTTTACCTATTCTCTCTCTGATGACATCGATCAACCCACAGCTGACATCAATAGTTCTACATCGATGCCAGCGGGATCACTGACATTGGTTACATAAGCCAAGCTCTAACATTGAGCTAAGGCCACCTTTTCACACATTTACACGCACACTCTAAGATTTCAAGCACCAGAACTCAACTATCATTCTCCTAGCTACCAAAGCTCTACATAAATCATTCCAGAGACTGGATTGAAAGATTTTACGAGGACCTCGAGCGACTAAATTAAAGCAATCTGTGCTCACTTCATTGGCTCACAACACTAGTCACATCAGCCATAATGGGAATCACTATTCTGACACCTCTGGTTCTTCACCCTATAAAGCTAAGTACTTTAGTTTTCATTTGAGTGTTTTAGAATATATTGTCAATTAGTTCTCATTGATATTTCTAAATACTATCAAGAGGCCAAAATTCTTCTATGGAGGGGTTGAAAGGCCTTCCCCTTGTTCTCACCCCCTTTTCACACCAATCCTCTACTTATATCCTTCCTCAGACCTCATTCACCTTCTCACAACCCTGCACCAACCTCTAAACTTCCAAAAACCCCTCTGTCTATCCCAAAAATACTCTAAAAGTCATCCAAGGCTGACGATCCCAACTGACATCGGTAGACCAATCGATGTCGGCACTTTTAGCCAGACTAACATCAGCAACCCAACTGGCATCAGCACCATTTACCTGACTGACCTCGACAGACCCACCAACATTGGTGACTATGTTCTAAACTAGAAAACCAAAAAGCCATCCAAACAACCCATCTAGACCAGACAAAACCTTCAGTCAGCCTTCTGTAGCATTCTGAGATACACAGACTGTAGGGAATAGGTACACACCATCTACTTTTCTATTTCTTTAGTTATTTATCACTTCTTCCTTTACAATACTTTTATCTTTAAATAGTGGACTGCCATCCCTTAAGGAGCTTCACACTTATGGGACCGAGCGCATAACTTGATAGTCCACCATAGTCTCTTCTAACATCTTTCTTGTTTAAGTTTCATTCTTATTGCAGGTGTTTCCTCCATAGCCAAAGAGGAGCTCTCACAAGGCTTGGATACGGTGCACACTAAATTTGGGTAACATCAAAGCCATAACCTCTTAACCTTAGTTTCTTTCTCAATTGAATGTAATTAGTGAAAATCTAGAGAAACATTTTGGCACGCCCTGTGGGACCCTTGGAGTTTTCCTTGGGTTTATTCTTCTTCTTTTAAAAATCAAATTTTCATGTAGATGTATTAGGAAAATATTCACTTCTTGCATCCCCTCTTCTTTGCCTTTATTTCTTGAGAAATAAAAAACTTAGCTTCTCTTACTTTCTATTTTCTTTTACATAAAGTTAATTAATTCTTTCTCCCTTTTTTTGCCTCTTCTATCTTCTTGTTTCAAAAGGAAATCATTAGCAGAGGTTAAAAAGAACATCTCTTTTTCTTCTTGTTACTTCTTTCATGCATCATAGAGTAGTAAAAAACTCATACTCTTTACCTCTTCTCCATTTGTTTGCATTTGAATAACATATTTCAATTTGGGTTAAAACTACTGCATTTCATTCTTGCTTGGATGCACACTTAGCCCACTTAGTAATTAAAGCATTATGAATGAATCATAGTGCACGAATGTGACACAACCAAACCACAATCACTTCAAATCAAACACATAAACTTACTTGAGACAAGGCCCGTCTAGGATTTCATCACCTAGTGGATACCTTACCCCACCCAGTGATCCTACTTGGATTTCACCACCAAGAGGAGGACCCACTCTGTTCTCTGGCAGAGTATAAACTATAGGGAAGGTATATTTTGGCTAAGCAGCCCAGCTTAGCTCTAGGTTCATGAAGTGAGGGGATCAAGCCCTAACACTAAGCCACCTACTAACCCTAACACAGATATATTTGAGCACCATAACACAACCTGAAACTAGCCATATACTTCATCTCTAAGAACTATTCTACAAGCCCAACACCCAACACATTCTCTTAAGGCATAAGCCACCACAACTTTAAAAATCATTCCTAGGAATCTAACATTTTAAAGGTTGCTTGCCTAATCATCTATTCTGCTAGTTTTATCTAAGTGTTTGAGCTGGTAAGGTCATACCATTCTAAAGTCCAAAATAACTCAAAATATCTTCTTCTTCCAAAAACTATCAATCTTCTGTGTTTTTGGAATTACACAAAAACTGACATCAATTTCTCCACCGATGTCAGCAACCAAACCTTCACTGACATCGGTTAACTGACCGACGTCGGCAACATTTTCTAATCAATATTAGTTAAACAACCAACATTGATCACTGTTAATAAATAAATAAATAAAATTTCCAAACAACAAGCTTAAAACCCAAATTTATTACTGTTTAACACAAATTCTAGCTTTCTGAAACTAAAACACATAGTTTTTGGAACCTAAACCCCTTTCACCTTGGATGGTCCTAACACGCAGTCAAGCCAAATTTCTTGTTGACCACATGAGTCAACAGCCACTCCCACCTTTGCCCTTTGTGCCAAGTCATCTAATGGAGTATACTTCAGACACTGAGCATACTCCTATCCAACCTACCCCTGATCAACCTCCTATTATTCCCAAAGGGGATCAAGATTCTGAGAGATTCCTTGACCAAAATGTCAAGGCTCTCCAACATTATCTCACTAGAAGCCAAACATGAGATCCTTCAGGTAACCCTATTTATGGGATTCCAACTTCTTTGGTTGAAGTGGTAATGATATCAATAGTATCCGCTACCCAACCTACGGTCACTTAGGCTACTGCCTCGACCAGTAACCCAACCATGGCCAATGTTCAAGATTTGGCCTCCCCTTCTATCCTTTCTTGCCCTACCTCCATCAAGGTTTTTGTACCCCCTGAAATGCAAACAATTCAACCAAGTTTGACACCTTTCTAGAACTTGATTGTCTCTATCCCATCCACTCTTGCACCTATAAACATGAGAGTGACTACTTATCCTTTAACTAGTGTCACCACCATTCAACCACCCTTGGCAGCATCTAGTCAAGTTGTGCCCTCCAACTTCATGGCACAAGCCCCCTTGGCCTCGACATCGGCCCCTATGACAAACTATCAGTATGTTACACCTATACAAATGCAACCAAGTACGTCATACACCCCTTCTAATGCCTTCTAGGTACCCTATAACTTAGGGGGTGCCCCTCATGCCAATCCATCTGTCGATCTAATTAAGATGTTGATGGATAAGATGTCTAACCTTGAGACATCTATTTTAGGTTCAAGGAGTGTTTTTTCATACAAACAAATCTATAATGAACCTATCCGCCCTTCAGTTCCTATTCGACCATACCCTAGCTAGTGGGAACTCCCAAGATTTACTTGCTTTCAGAGTAAAGAGGACCCACAACAACATTTTTGAGCATTTAGACATGCTTGTTACCTCATAAGACATGATGATGCATTATTTCTTTGCACATTCCCTATGTTACTTTTTGGCACTACCCTTGACTGGTATAGCTCCATTACCAATCATTCTCTCTTCACCTTCATTCAACTTGCTCAGTTATTCCTCAATCATTTCTCAATCAATATTACCAAGAAGGTCTCCATCACAGAACTTTATTCCATTAGACAATTTGAGGATGAGTCAATAGCAGACTTCATTGCTCATTGGAGAGGTTTGATCAACCAACTCTCATTCTCACTACCTCAACCTAATCTCATTGAGCTCTTTTCAAGAGCATGTGCCAAGCACATCTTATCCACTCTGTGGGTTCAAACTTTCTGCACATTTGATGAGGCTTTCACTATGGCCTGAAAGCTTGAACTCCACGCAATCGAAGAAGATAGGGTCAAATTGCATCACAAAAATACCAATGCAAAACCCAATGACCCTTCTTCTTCCAAACCCTCTTCTTCCCACCCCAAGTCCAAGGGATCAGTGAACACTATGGTCCTTAGGTCACCATCTTCTACCACAACCAACCAATATGAGCCCTCCACTTTGCAAAACATCACTAGACAATTCCAACAATGGTATGAACAGTGATGATACACTCCAATAAGAGAATCATATGCTTCCATATTAGATAAATTAGTGAAGCAGGGAGTCCTCAACCTCCCTAAAATCCAACCACCTATCCAATTTGATCCCTCATGAGCCATCCCTGCATGGTATAGGGAAACTAACTTTTGTAACTATCATCGTGTTAAGCGTCATGACACAGATAATTACAAAACCCTAAAAAACATTGTTCAAGACATGTTAGACAAAGGGGACCTTGTTTTGGATAACCCTAATGCATTGGCCAACCAAAACATGGATGTCTTTAGGTAACCATTTCCTAGCCATCCCCCAAGTCAGAACAATGTTAAGACCATGGTCGATGACCCTCAAGAACGCAACATGCGCACGGTCAACATAGTCTTTCCTTTCATTCCTATCCAACCTCTCCCACAATCTGAAGAGGTTGGTCAACCCATTTCTCCACCATGGGTAGAAGAGCCTATTTTACCCATACCACCCCCACACAATGAATATCTCCCTTTGCCTCACCCTCTTCCTCATGTGGATGAACTTGTTTCACCTGTATCACCCCCATGACATCAAGCACCTCCTCTACCCATTCATCTACCTCATGAGGATCCCATATTACCTATTCCTCTTGCCCCCACCTTCCCTCTTCTTCCACCATTGGAATAATTTACCATTCATACCCCATGCCCTCATATAGAAGGGGCCATCATCCCTCTACTTTACCCTTTAGAGGAGCCTTCCTCTCCTATTTTTCCTCCACCGATGGAGGATAGTCCTCCATCCACCCCCCTTTCACATGTAGGAGAGTCTACTTTGACCTCTCCCATATTGGAGGATGCTTTGATGGTACCAATGCCAATGGTCCCACCCTTATCCTTCTTATTACCAATGGAGGATCATACTTTTCATGCTCCTAGACCACACGTGGAAGGCATGATCATCCTTGCACTCTATCTGCTTGAAGAGCCAAATTCTCCAATCCCTTCTCTATTGAGAGAAGAACTTACCACCTCACCCACTCTGGCTGAGGAAGATTCAGTGTTGGTTTTCTCTCACCTTTGGCCCGAGATCACTATGTCCAACACATTTTTGCTCTCACAATCACCCAAATCCTCTAAAGGACTGAATATAAGGCCTCACACGACATCATCTAAACCCTTCTCTTGATTGGTAGAAAACTTAGGATTCCTCCATTATAAGAACCTAGAGTATGAGGCATTCTAAGAGTGACTTAGGGCTCCTTATCCTACACATCCCACTTCACCTTATACTTCTAACCCTTCCATGATGATTTACCCCAAAATCTCTGATGAGGATCAGGTTTCCACTTCTAAATCATTAGAAGCTCAGCCTTCCACATCTAAATCCAAACCCTCACAGGCATCCACCATGCTGAAATAGATTAGATCTCTCGATGTTCACCTTGTATCAAACCTAACTCACCCACAAGTGAAGTTAGATTTGAACCTCACCCTGCATAATAGTGGTCCTTGCACCATAATAAAGGAGGATGATAAACCACGTCAGTCTACTCTTCCCCCACCTTCACCATTGCCCTATATCTTAGGTCCACATCCTTCCACTTTAACAGGGTGCTCCCTATTCTAACACCTCACACAGACAAATTGCCTCCATTACTCCCTCTACCCATCAAAAACATATTTCCTCCAAGAAATTAGACACCTCTCATCAAGAAAGTGCCATCTACATGTGTGGCCACACCACCAACCAAAAAGGTGGTATGAAAAACTCCCCCTATAACTCCTAAATAGAAGTTGTCAAACCCTACTAAAAAAATAAGCGTAGACCCATTAGTGGGTTCCTATGCTTCACTATTAAGCTAATTATTGTAGTCTTCTAGCATTGTTCTCCTTCCCATTAAGCCATACCAACCTCTTAGATCAAAACCATCTTGGTTCAATGACACTCAAATCTGCATGTATCATCGCACATCTAGGCATGATACTAAGAGTTGCTACGCTCTTAAGGTTATCATTCACCAACACCTAAAAAAGGACACCCTTCTCATTAAGGATTATCTTGACCACCTTTTTGACAAACTATTGACACCATCCCATGCCTCCCAAACCTCCTCACTTGAATTGGGATCCCAACACGAGATTATGGTCCCTCTACCACCTTCTCCCCCTTTATTCAAAATCAACACTATTAATGTGGCCACCAGGTCCCAAACCGTAAAGGATAAAGGAAAAGAGTAGGTTTATACCCCTTGGACATATCCATTAACCAAGCCCTCTCCACCACCAAAGCCCAAGATTTCTATCTTGGGCACATCTCAACCAACATCTTCGGGGGCAATTCGTGACTCCATGGTGAAACAACTTCACCAAACCCCTGTGAAGATGTCTTTGTATGACCTAATAAAAATCTATTCACAACATCACCAAGCCTTGATCAAATTTTTACATGTAGTGGATGTCTAACCTGAAGACCCCCAACTACTAGCTGCTTTAGTCAAATCGTTACCCACCGTTGCCTCCATCACCTTCAGTGATTCTAAAATTCCTACCTACAACTTGGAAGATCAAGATCCCACCCTCTTTATCATGGATTACATTAATCAAACTCACATTAAGTAGGTTATTATTGATGGAGTTACTAGCATCAACATCATTTCTAGCCATGCATATGATCAACTAGCCCTTCTGAAGAATTGCATGTCAAAAACTGATGCAATTCTTTGTTCTTTCAACGATGCCACCGCCACTACCATTAGCACTATGGTCTTGCATATTCATGTTGGCCCACATACAATTCTAGAACTCCTCTATATCATCAAGGGGGAGTTATAATATAACATGCTATTGGGATGACCTTGGATATGTTCCATGACCTGTGTCCCTTCCACGTTGCATTGTTGTGTCAAGTTTGAACACGAGGGGCAGGTTCATGTCATTCCTACTGACCCTTCACCCTTAAAGACATGTAACATGACCTAATGACCTACTAATGTTCTCATCCCTTTGAAAACATCCACCCAAACACCACCTCTACCTACAGAATCCTTGACAAGCTCGCAGACACCGATCACACCTATGCCTACTCCTCAAGTGACCATGAAAGACCTATGGAAGATACCTTCCAGCACCTTTCACTTGGGGAGTATCATTTGCTTACCCTTGACATGTTCCAAAATCTACAAGAATATGGAAAACTTCATCATCGCCTTAACTATGACCATCGTATTAGAATGGTCATCCCATATAGTCCTCTCAATCTCCAAACTAATCTCACTTATGGAGGGCTAGATCAGGCTCCTACTTTTGGAAATCCTCTCTCATCACCCTGACTATTCACTTGTAATTTCTCCTTCCTCAACAACCCTAGCTTTGCTCACACCTATCTTCATAGGTGTGCATAGAAGGGTTTTGGCTTTGGGCATTATGAACAAGGTCCCCATAAGCCCATTGAGATTCCAAATGATGAGGCAATCAAAAATGCTAAGAAATGACATGGCATGGGTTTTGAAGAACCTACAAAACCCTCTAAGATCCCTCACCATGAAACTGTCATAGAGCATTCTCCTCCAACCTCACCTATTCCCCCACCCTCACCTATGGAGTCAATGGTCTCCATCCCTCTTAGTTCTTTTTTTCATAAACGCCATTCACTTGGAACCCCTAACCTATCAACTAGGTGAGGCATCAAGGTCTCTTCCTCTCATTTATCTAGACATGATAGATGATGAAGCTTCTAGCATCAACATTGTCCAATGCCTGGATGATGATGCCATACTCACTTATATGGGTGCAGATGACTCCATACAATGATCACTTCCTTCAAAAACATAGGTTATGTTAAATGAATCAATTGTTGAAATTAATCTCCCATCTTCTGATGTTCCTCACATTTTAAAGATTGGTCAATCTTTAGATGCCCAGGAATAAATTGACTATACCACATTCCTTACAGATCATAACAAAGCCTTTGCTTGGTCCTATAGTGATATGCCTGATATTGACCCTGACATTGTCATCCACAACATCATCATGAACTTTGAAGCTAAGCCTATCAGGCAAAAGCTTTACAGGATGCATCCTCACATCGCACTCCTTGTCAAAGAGGAGCTTCAACATCTTCTCTCCATCTCATTTATCCAACCCATTGATTATCCGCAATGGGTGTCAAACATTGTCCCTGTTACAAAAGTAATAAGGGGAATTCAAATTTATACTGACTATTGTGACCTCAACCTAGCTTGCCCAAAGGATGACTTTCCTTTGCCAAGCATCAACCAACTTATTGATCTTATGACTGGTCATGAGATGTTATCCCTCATGAATGGGTTTTTAGGATATAACTAAATCTTGATTTCCCCAGAAGATCAACATAAAACCACCTTTATCACACCATGGGTGACATTCTACTATAGGGTCATGCCTTTTGGCCTCAAAAATGTAGGCGCTACATACCAACGTGCCATGACTTATATCTTTCATGATCTCCTCCACAAAATCATGGAGGACTATGTGGATGACTTGTTGGGGAAATCTAAACTTTTCCATGACCACGTAACCATTCTCAAAACAATATTCACTCGCTTACTATAATATAATGTTTGACTCAACCCCAAGAAATGCATCTTTGGGGTTCTCTCAGGGAATCTTTTGGGTTTCATCATTTCTCTCTATGGCATTGAGGTAGATCTAGCTAAGATTTGAGCCATACTCAAGATGACCCCACCAACTAACCTAAAATAACATCACAGCCTGCAAGGGAAGCTTTAATCTATTCATCGCTACAACTCGTAGCTATACAACTGATGCCAACCCTTCCATCACCTCCTCAAGAAGGACATCTCCTTTAATTGGAATAAGGATTGCCAAGAGGCTTTTGAGGCTCTTAAATGCTATCTTGTCTTTCCACTAGTCCTTATTCCACCTAAAGATGACCAACCCTTCTATCTTTACATTTTAGCAATAGATCATTCCTTAGGTGCCATGATCATGCATCGAGATGAAAAACATCATGAGCAAGTGGTTTATTATATAATCTGAATGCTCATTGACTATGAAACTTGGTATACTCATACTAAAAAACTTTGCTTGGCATTAATCTTTGCCACCTCCAAACTCTACCACTATCTCCTCAACCACAAGACTTACATCATCACCCACACCGACCCTCTCAAATACATGCATTCCAAGCCATACCAAAACCAACATATGGCTCATTGGCTCATGCTTCTCACTGAGTTTGATTTGGAATTCATTCAACAAAAGTCTATAAAGGGGCAAATGATCATTGACCAACTAGCAGATGCCCTTTTACCTGATAACCAACCCTCTAACTATGAATTTCTTGATGAGTCTATCACCATGCTATCCATCGATGACATCACCTATCAAATGATAATGTTCTTTGATGTATCTAAATGTCAACTTGATGGGGGTGTGGGGGTCATTCTCATCCCTCACAAGGGTGAGCCCATGCCTCTACCCTTCAAACTCAACTTTGAATGTACCAATAACATGGCTGAGTATGAAGCCTTAGTTTTGGGGCTTCAAACTACCATTTTCTTGGGCATGAAGACAATCAATATCTTTGGTGACTCACAACTAGTTGTTAATCAAAATAACGGTTCATATCTTTGTAAAAACAAAGTTTTTCAATGATATAAACACCATGTTGACACATTGTTAGGGTCTTTTGACCGTTATCTCTTGCAAACTATTCCTCGCTCTACGAATAAGTTTGCCGACACAATGGCCTCTCTCACCTCACACATCCCATCTTCATTTGCTTCCTCGAGAATCTATGTCATGGTACACCATTTGGCATTACCCTCATATATCTCAATTGACATCAACTTTGTTGGCAATCTTAACTCTAGTCCACATGATGTTTGGTATAAACAACTTGTTGACTACTTGACTTATTCTATCATTCCTCTTGACCTCTCTAGTAATGGACAGTGGGCTTTTATCAAGAGTACTGCTTGATACACCATGCTAGGAGGTCTTCTCTACAAACAAGGTTTTGATGGCCTCCTTCTCTGATGCCTAACCACCACTGAGACATCTCATGCCATCAAACAAGTCCATGATGGGATTTGTGGAGGACGTTTCAGTGGTAACTCGGTTGCAAAGCACATCCTCCACCTGGGCTATTATTGGCCCACTCTTAACCAAGACTGTAATGACTATGTTTGGTGTTATATCAAATTCCAGCAACATGCTAACCTACTTCACATCCCTAGTTATGCTTTACAAGTTGCTAAGGATTTTTGGCCCTTTTCACAATGGTGCTTAGATCTAATTGGTGAGATTAACCCTCATTCGTCTCTTTAACATCAATTTATTATCACAGTGACTGAATATTTCACTAAATGGGTGGAAGCTATTCCCCTCATCTCCACTAAAGCTGATAAAATTATTGACTTCATTAACCACCACATCATCTATCATTTTGGTGTACCCCACAAGATAATCATTGATAATGGCAAATCTTTCAAAAACAAAACCGTCCAAAAGCTTTGTGATGCTTTTGGCATCAAACTCAACTTTTCCTTGCCTTACTATCCACAAGCAAATGGATAGGTAGAATCTTCTAACAAAATCCTAACTAAAATCCTAATGAAGGTGGTCAATGACACTGGAAGGGATTGGCACACTCACATTCCCTTCACTTTGTGGGCCTACCACACTAGCATCCAAACCCCTATGGGTGCTACACCTTTCTCCTTAGTGTATTAAACTGAGGCCGTCTTGCCTCTTGAAGTACAAATACCTTCTCTTCACATCTCCTTACATGACATGCTCTCTAATGATGACTTTCATCAAGATCAATTAACACAACTCGAGTTACTCGATGAACATCATCTTGTCGCTCTTAATCATCTTCATATCTACCAAGATTGCATCAAGCATGCCTACAAAAAAAATTTGAAAGAGCGAGATTTCAAAATTAGAGATCTCATCCTTAAAGAAAACCAACACGTGACCAATATGGAAAGAAACAAATGAGGCAAGTTTGCTCCTAATTGGCTCAGACCTTATATAATAATGCACAAGTATGGATTAGGCACTTATCATCTATCTTCTCTCAAAGGCCGGCTAGAACCTGAGCCCTTTAATGCCTTGCATCTATGACCATTTTATTGTTAACCAAGTAATCATTCACTTGATGTTTAACTTGAGCTCATCCCTTGAACAACCCCTATCATCCTCATTCCTATTCCTTTCAACCCTTTTTTCCCTACAAAAATTAGTTAGCCCTTTTTTTTAAAGCATTAATGCTTTGTCCTAATAAAAGGGAAACCCCTAAACCTCTATAATCTAGTCCATGACTAAAAGTTTAGTTAACAAAAAAAACATGAAAATGGGATGCCTAAAAAATATTAAAAGGTCATAAACTATAAATGTCGACTGCTCCCTCAAAGGACATCTACATTATTGCTGTAATTAATAGACTGCTCCCTTGAAGGATAACTATTCAAAGAAATCAAAACATACAAATCAAAATATAGACCACTCCCTCAAAGGATGGCTATGCCCAAATTTTGTTACAAAAATAGCACCCTCTCAAAATCTCCCCACATCGATCAGCTTCACATGACCATAAAACAAAAACAACATCCCCAAGTAGACTTCCCACATTGATCAATCTCCCCAAAAAAAAAATTGACTAACAAACTATTAAGTCATGGACTTGCTTATAGTTGTTCTCAGGGTCACCTATAAAAGGGGAAAATTTATCCCTGCTAAAAGGGGTTACGCTATCCTCACATATCACATAATCACACCTAATACCTCAAAATACCCAAGGTATTTTGAGCTCACTTAATGTCAAGTGATTAGGGTACTTCTCTAACAAAAACCAATGGTCAATGACATAATGAATGGACGGGGCTTTTATTTGCAAAAACCCTATCTATGTTATCATTATGGTCCTTGTCAATGAAAGAGCAATGCACCTTTCACTTCTTACACACCTTTGTCACATGCCAATTTATCTTTTAGGATGTGGTGTCTTAAAATTATATGCTCACATATTGTCATCTCATAATTTTCACTATAAAGTTATGACCAAACATTCAACTCAATTTTATCATAAATAACATCACATGTTTTTGATAAAATACAACCAAAACATTTTCTAACCACTAACATAACATCATGATTTATTTAATGCAAATACCAATTTGTGTTATATAAATTATCATAGCCCATTCACATTAGTTTCTATGGAAAACAATACACATGGAAACTATCAACCAAACACAATTTATGTCAAGCATATACCATCACCAATATGGAAACCTACTGAAGCATAAATAAACTCATTTCATATTTATCATACACCATCACCAATATGGAAAATTTCTAAGGATGAAAAACCACATAACCTATGTTACAACATACACCATCACACAATATGGAAAAGGCTATAACAAACAACACTCGAGATCAGTTATATCTTAGCCTGACTCGACAACTGACCTCAGAGATTAGGACTATCTCCTTAGACCATGACCACTTTCGAGACAACTTTGCCTTAGTTGTTTTGATTACATATGCTACCTCACAAATAGTTAGCAAATTATACGCACCCCTCACACCTATTGTCAGATTATGACCAAGTTGATCCCCAATATCTATGACATTTTCATGTTTTCCAAGAGCACTTCCTATCCCAAATACTTAAAACACAATGCCCATTAGAGCTATATCTTTGATCGATCTAACCCAATCAGTTACCACTAATAAGCTAGGGACCGGTTACTTTGATTTTAGTCCTCCTTAACCATTGGAGCTATAGCTTTGATTATTTTAACCCAATCAGCTACCACTAATAAGCTAGGGACCAGTTACTTCAATTTTAGTCCTCAACCATTGGAGCTATAGCTTTGATCATTTTAACCTAATCAGCTACCACTAATAAGCTAGGGACTAGTTACTTTGATTTTAGTCCTCCTCAACCATTAGAGCTACAACGTTGATCATTTTAACCCAATCAGCTACCACTAATAAGCTGGGGACCGATTACTTCAATTTTAGTCCTCCTCAACCTCTCTTGAGATAGTTTGACCTGCCTATCTAGTAAAGTGGTATACGTGCAATCTTAACTATTGTAGCATTCATATTCTAACCTCACCCTACCCATCCACTGCCTATCAAATCAGCACCTAATTTCAGATTACCTTCTCTCGATTCCCGCTTTGAGGGGGAATACCTCATCCCATACTTGGGGCAACCTACATCTATTTTTGTCTTGTAATTTGTTAAAACAAACCACAAGACAAAAAGGGGCAAATGTAGACACCCATATTGTGTTAACCCCCCTTGGTCCCCTTTTAAATGTTAACACTCCTAACCCACACTTAAACACCTTATTAATTTAAAAACTACTTATTTTAAATTAATTACCTCACCTTGGACACCTCACCTAGACACCTCACCCTAAGACCGTTTCTTAGCCTATGAGTTAGCCTAAGACTAGGTCCTCCAAACCCTAACTACCCATGACCTATTCTCACCCCATCTTAACTCCCTAACCAACTCTCGTGTCTCATAAGCCCTTGTTTTGACTATTCTCCAATAGAAAAGGCACTTGACAGGTGGAGAAATGAGTAAAGAGCTAAAAATATCCCTTTTACCTATTCTCTCTCCATTGATGTTGGTCAACCCTTGGCTGACATCAGTAGTTCTATGCCGATGCCAACAGGATTGTTGACATCGATTACATAAGCCAAGCTCTAACATTGAGCTAAGGCTACCTTTTCACACATTGGCATGTACACTCTAAGATTTCAAGCACTAAAACTCAACTATCATTCTCTTGGCTATCAAAGCTCTACACAAATCATTCCAGAGACTGGATTGAAAGATTTTATGAGGACCTTGAGCTACTAAATTGAAGCAATCCATGTTCGCTTCATTGGCTCACAACATCAGTCACATTAGCCACAATGGGAATCACTATTCTAACACCTCTGGTTCTTCACCTTATAAAGCTAAGTACTCTAGTTTTCATTTCAATATTTTAGAATATATTGTCAATTATTTTTCATTGATATTTATAAATACTATCAAGAGGCCCGACTTCTTCCATGGAGGGGCTGAAAGGCCTTCCCCTTGTTCTCATCCCCTTTTCACACCAATCCTCTACCTATACCCTTCCTCAGACCTCATTCACCTTCTTGCACCCCTGTACCAACCTCTAAACTTCCAAAAACCCCTATGTCTATCCTAGAAATACTCTAAAAGCTATCCAAGGCTGATGACCCCAACTAACATTGGTAGACCAACTGACATCAGCACCTTCAGCTAGACTGACATCAGTGACCCAACTAACATCAACACCATTTACCTGACTAACCTCAGTAGACCCATCGATGTTAGTGACTGTGTTCTGAACCAACAAACTAGAAATCCATCCAAATAGCCCATCTAGACTAGACAAACCTTTAGCTAGCCTTCTGTAGCATTTTGAGATACACAGACTGCAAGGAATAGGTACACACCATCTACTTTTCTATTTCTTTAGTCATTTATAATTTCTTCCTTTACAATACTTTTATCTTTAAATAGTGGACTATCATCCCTTAAGGAGCTTCACATTTTTGGGACCGAGCGCGTAGCTTGGTAGTCCACCATAGCCTCTTCTAACATCTTTCTTGTTTAAGTTTCATTCTTACTGCAGGAGTTTCCTCCACAACCAAAGAGGAGCTCCCACAAGGCTTGGATATGGTGCACACTAAATCTAGGTAACATCAAACCCATAACCTCTTAACCTTAGTTTCTTTCTCATTTGATTGTAATTAGTGAAAATCTAGAGAAACATTACCTCATCCCATACCTGGGGCAACCTACATCTATTTTGTCTTGTAGTTCATCACAACAAACCACAAGACAAAAAGGGGTAAATGTAGACACCAATATCATGTCAACCCCCCTTGGTCCCCTTCTAAACGTTAACACTCCTAACCCACACTTGCACACCTTATTAATTTAAAAACTACTTATTTTAAATTAATTACCTCACCTTGGACACCTCACCTAGACACCTCACCCTAAGACCATTTCTTAGCCTATGAGTTAGCTTGAGACTAAGTCCTCCAAACCCTAACTACCCATGACCTATTCTCACCCCATCTTAACTCCCTAACCAACTCTCATGCCTCATAAGCCCTTATTTTGACTATTCTCCAATGGAAAAGGCACTTGGCGGGTGGAGAAATGGGCAAAGAGGTAAAAATAGCCCTTTTACCTATTCTCTCTTTGTTGATGTTGATCAACCTGTAGCTGATATCGATAATTCTACACTGACACCAGCAGGATCACCGACATCAGTTACATAAGCCAAGCTCTAACATTGAGTTAAGGCCACCTTTTCACACATTCGCACACACACTCTGAGATTTCAAGCACCAGAACTTGACTATCATTCTCCTGGCTATCGAAGCTCTACACAAATCATTCTAGAGACTGGATTAAAATATTGTACAAGGACCTTGAGCTACTGAATTAAAGCAATCCATGTTTGCTTCATTGACTCACAACACCGATCACATCAGCCATAATGGGAATCACTATTCTGACACCTCTGATTCTTCACCTTATAAAGCTAAGTACTCTAGTTTTCATTTTAGTGTTTTAGAATATATTATCAATTAGTTTTCATTGATATTTCTAAATACTGTCGAGAGGCCCAACTTCTTTTGTGGAGGGGCTAAAAGGCCTTCCCCTTATTCTCACCCCCTTTTCACACCAATCCTCTACTTATACCCTTCCTCAGACCTCATTCACCTTCTCAAAACCCTATACTAACCTCTAAACTTCCAAAAACCCCTCTGTCTATCCCAAAAATACTCTAAAAGCTGTCCAAGGTCGATGACCCCAATCGACATCAGCAAACCAATCAACATCAGCACCTTCAGCCAGACTAACATCAACAACCCAACTGACGTCGACACCATTTACCCAACTGATCTCGGTAGAGCCACCGATGTTGGTGACTGTGTTCTAAACATAAAAACTAGAAAGCCATCCAAACAGCCCATCTAGACTAGACAAAACCTTTAGTCAACCTTCTATAGCATTTTGAGATACACAGACTGTAGGGAATAGGTACACACCATCTACTTTTCTATTTCTTTAGTCATTTATCATTTCTTCCTTTACAATACTTTTATCTTTAAATAATGGACTATCATCCCTTAAGGAGCTTCATGCTTCCGAGACCGAGTACGTAGCTTGGCAGTCCACCATAGTCTCTTCTAACATCTTTCTTGTTTAAGTTTCATTCTTACTACAGGTGTTTCCTCCACAGCCAAAGAGGAGCTTCCACAAGGCTTGGATACGGTGTGCACTAAATCCAGGTAACATCAAACCCATAACCTCTTAACCTTAGTTTCTTTCTCATTTGAATGTAATTAGTGAAAATCTAGAGAAATAAAGGAATAACTCTTTACTATCATTGTATCCCTTTTTTTCCCTTTGTCACATTTTTTACAATTTGAAACAGTTCAAATTATTCCATGTGTCATTCCTCTTTATTTCCTTTCCTTTCACTCCACATTGGATAAAACAAGGTCAAAGTAAAGCTAGAACTTTTATTTTATCTAGATTTATAAGACTTTTAGACCCCATTATCTTTGAATTTCTCTCTCTTAGAAACCTTGTCCCAATTATTCAAATGAAAGTCATCTTTAGCACCTGTGTTTGGTTT
The DNA here is from genome assembly GCA_037957365.1 of Torreya grandis. NCBI lineage: Eukaryota > Viridiplantae > Streptophyta > Pinopsida > Cupressales > Taxaceae > Torreya > Torreya grandis. The sequence goes on along the minus strand of JARHVA010000440.1, from coordinate 699,040 downwards.
TCCAATTTTGTATAGAGGAGGAATAGAAAAATCCATCAAGAAATTTAAAATCAAAATCATTTTAAACAAAAGGTAATGATATTCAAAAAATAAAATATAAATCTCAAAATTCAACATCACACCAAAAAAAAATGATTACAATCACATCTTCTATCTCCAATCAAAGCTCAAACTCCATAGTTGGTCTCACATAAAGCTGAGGTCCATTGGGGTGTAGTAAATCAATAGATTAAAATAATGGAATTCAACAAAATCCATGGTCCTACCTAATTTATCATGCAATTACCCAATCTTTATAGTATATTGATGGCTCTCTAAGGGGTCTTGAAGAATGAGGAATGCATTATGGGGAGGTAGGTCCATTTTACTTTTCATGCATATAGCGTTCATGGGATGATCTATATACTTCATTTTTTGACTTAAGACTTGTGTAGCTAAGAGAAGTTATTTATATTCCTTGAGGTCAAAATTCCTTTTATTTTGACAACCCTAATTTAAGTGTCTTGACTTTGATAAAGATTTCTTGTACCTTGGTTTTTCCTTCATTTATCTCTTCCACCCATTTTTTTACCCCCCTTGATAGATAAATTATGATTCCAAATCTATTTTCCCATCTTTTTAGCTTCCTTCTTATTCAACTCTTAAAAAACTTCTAGCATTACTTTGTTTTAGTTTTATCTATACTTAAATAAAAACAACATATTTGAGAAACTATGGATTACACCCTTACACAATTTATTTTCCACACCATCTCATTTTCATACTAGTCGTGTCATTAAGTGGTTATCTTTTCTTACATTATATTTTTGAACAAGCAATGAGTGTGAGTTTTTCATCCTTTAGCATCTTTTGATTTTTATTTACCCATCATGTTCTTATTTTATTTTTTTTCAAACTTCACTTATCTTACATATGAAATTTTCCATTATTACATGTTTCTATTTATGTATGCCTTCTTCATGTTTGTCTTACATCTTCAATTACATTTCATTTTCCATATTTCATGTTTTTATTTTTTCCTATCTTATATTATCTTAATTTTCCCTTTCTTACATATCTTTGTTCAAGTTTTCTTGCATGGATATTTCATTTTTCATTCATGTTTTACATGCTTCCCAATGTGATTTAGTATGTTCTACATTCCTTTTTGTCATTTATGTTTTACATGCCTCCCAACATGATTTAATATTTTCTACATTCCTTTTTTCCATTTATGTTTTACATGCCTTCTAAAAATGATTTAATGTGTTTTACAATCATTTTTCATTCATTTACACTCATTTGTCATTCATTTACACTTATTTGTCATTCATTTTCCCTCTTTTTATCATTCACTTGCCTTAAATATTCTTGCCTTGCTTTAATAATCATAATTTTCCAATTCTTCCTAAATACCCTCATTTCTCTTATAACTCATTCTTTTCCACTATCATATGTCTATATTATTAAAAAAATGATTTTTGGCTTTTTTTTGCACTAACTTTTATAGGTATGCCTAGTTTTATTTACATTAGACACCTTCACATATCTTGAAGTATACTTATTTATATACAACACTAAGGTAAGTAAAGTTAAGTGTTTTTCAATTCTATCTTTTCTTTTATCTTATTTGTTGACTACTGCACTTAGCATCAGTATTGTGTGTTATCATGTTTTATTCTTGAAGTACCATCTGGAGTTTCACTTACATGACACGTGATGAGATTCAAGTGGGGAATATGTATATGCATAATATTTTCAAACTTTTATCAATTACTGACACTTTTTATCTTTCAAGAACTCATTGATTCTCAATCTCTTTGAGTGTATGTATTAAGAGGTACATTGGGAAAGGGGTGGGTAGACCATTAGTGTTTCATAGGATTATTATCCCTTTTGACACTTGACATATACACACTTATCTCCTAAAACCATTTAACATAAGATTATTCTTCTATTTTTTACCCATTCCAAACATTTTTCATATCATTATCCTCCTTTTCCTTTCCCTAACCCCTTTCTCCAGTTGACTATACTAGGTCGACTAGGTCAACCCTTCACATTTTTTAGCCTCTGATTACTATATAGGGTCGATTGGGTCAACCCTATACTATTTTTAGGTATTTTAACTTAAGAATTTTGTTATCCCTTTGACCGACCTAGCTCAAGACCTATTGATTTATCTCCCAAAAACATACAAGGTCAATTGGGTTGACCCCATACAACTGACATATTCAAAAGGATTTAGGGAAAGATCCACCTATATATACAAGTTCATTTATAACCATTTGAATATAGAGTAGTGAAGAAGAATAAGAGTGAACTAACATCCACTTATTTACCATTCTACTTGAGAAATAAATCTTAGGGTTCCATACTTTATTTGGAGATACAGATCTTGTCTTATGGAGAAGTCTTTTGGATGAATAGATGTGTTGTGTAGCCTATAAATATTTTTTATTTTTAATCCTTACATAACATAAAAATATCTTTCAAAGCACCTTGGCCAAGGGAGATATTGAGGCTCAATGGGTTTGTCTTCAAGTTAATTATTCCTAACCTTATTTCTCCTTTGTAAGACTAGATATATAATGTAGTTATGCTTCTCTTCCATGTATTAGAATTCCATATACATTGATGTGACTATATGTATTCTATAAATGTTTAGTTTAGTTTGTTTTGTTTTTAACCCCTACTTTGTGCTAAAATATTTGGTGAGAACTAGATTATATTTACTTTCTTGTTTATTATAATAGAGTGAATATCAAAACCTAGGACTCTTTTAGGGTTATTGCCTGATTGTGTTAGATTGTATACTTTAGAACCCTTCCTAACATGGTGTATTGTGACAAGTGATCCCCTAATTAGGTCTAGAATATCCCCATATTGGTCATTTTCCCACTTAATAAATGTATTCCCAATCATAAGTGTAGGTATACTCTATCTTCTCTAAGCTAGGATTGATTTATACACATGATACATATCTGATTGCATAGAAGATGACCTTAGATACATACACTCTATGCATTACAATGTATAGTTCATGGGTTTATTAAATATATTCATGCCAATAAGGTAATTATAGATTCTATAATTCCATATGAACATCCAATTGAACAAGAGAAGTTTATACCCAAGCAGTTATTTATCAAACCTACTAAGGTTAATCTTCCATTAAAGGGTAAGTAGTATGCAATCTCCTTTCATAAGTGACTAGTACTTGAGATAACATTAAATCATATATACATAGTGGATTCCATAGAATTCTCATCTACTACTACATAACATATTCAGTTACCTAGAGTATCCAAAAAATTTCCAATTTATTATATTCAAAAGAAACCACATATCACTAAATGATGGGTTCAACAAACCATGATTCCTTATAGTGTTTCCTCATGAACATAGAGTCATATTAATCATATGTAGAGCATTGCAAATCCTACAATTCTATATATTACACCTATACACACTCTTTGAAAGTAACACCATTTTCTTGCACTAGGTTCTGTGGGGATATACTTATGAGCATCCCTTATATGAGATCATATGATAGTATTTCATTTTCAAATATTCCAAAAATACCAAAAAATTAAAAAATACAATAATATGTACCATTTCCATGTTTTATCAGCTCCTTCACATCTATGTTTTTGGTTCCATCTTGGTTGAGATAGAATTTCATTTCTTTCTATATATATATGCATATGTTTCACACATCTTTTGAGTGTGCTATATGAATACCCAAACCAATGATATATGCACATAGGAATGTTTGTCCTTAAATATACTCATGTTATCAATACATTGGGGGAATTTTCTTCTTTGATCATGATATACCTAGGTTATAGTATTTTGTGATCATTTTCCATTATCATGTTTGAGCTTATGTAATTACACATGCCTTTATCCATGGTTATATCTTTTGTAGCGTACTTGATATGATATGTACTTACCATCTCTTTGGAACACATATATCCAAGAAATAGTATGATATGCTTATTCTAGTTTTTTATGATCCCATGCTTTCATTATTTCACTTCTTTGAGCATATTTCCTTGCTTTCTCTTGTCTTGTTTGTTTAAGCATTTGAATATGTTCCATTAATAAAACTCCACATGCCTTTGTTTTCCTATTATGACATTTTAACATGTCATATTTTATTATATATGGATATTTAAATATTTCATTCTATACTTTGTGTAAATTTGACTAAGTCATGTCCCTTTTATTTTGTAGAAATTAAACATGCCTTTTGTATGAGGTCTCCTTGGACCATTTCCTTTTATTTTTATTTTTATTTTTATTTTTATTTTGAGAGATATTATGTGTGTGTTTGATTGTTTATTGAGCTTGTACTATTTTAGATTACGATAAAAGTAGGTTTTGAAGGGACCCTAAAACCCTTTAACAGAATCAAAAAAGATAAAGCATTAACAACCACCAGGAACAACAGTCCTGAAACCTACTGAAGAGTAGCATAAAATGAGGTTTTTCAGGGACCTCAAACCACAAAGATGTTATAAAATAGAACTGAACAGATCAAGACTTTAAAATTTTGCAAAATACCCTTGATTTCTCAGTCCCTTTGATTTGATAGAGACACCGTCAGATCCAACAATAATGACAGCCGTAGCCAAGTTAAGAAAAAGGCCATGCTCCACCACACCTTCAAACCCTAAAAATACACTGTTTACAGCAATGGCATCCTTAAATTTACAGTGCTACTCATCCTAGTCAGAGATCTAAGGGCTGAAGCTGTAGGAAGGACCATTCATATCCCTCTCCACTTCCAACTCCTCAGGCTCCTCCTCTTCTTCTACAACGGTCGCGACCTTTGCACTCACATTGTTGTCAACAGCTGTGGTAGCCTCCAATAGCACCCTGTGTGGCACCCCACGGCATTCGATGATGAGATGCTCATGAAACTTGGCTAGAACCTAGCCTAGCTCACTACGGTAGCCTCCATGAGCACCTTGTGTGGCTCCCCCATGGGGGTTTCCCCCATCCGTTCACTATTGCCTTTGCAAACCAGATCGGGATGGTAGTCCAACTCAGGCTAGAAATCTAGCCTAGGTTCCATCTATAATACGAAAATCTGAAGCAAAACTAAAGTTACACACAATAATAGATCTCACATTACAGTAACTCCATGCAGATGCTTAGGGTTTGGGGGGTGCATAGATGTGAGCCCCCCACTCCCTAGAATAACCTATTTAACTATTGGAATTTTTGATGTTAGAGATGTTATTGGTGTTGAGCTTGTATTGTTACTCTCTAGATGTGGCCATGATATATATAATACATCTTAGGACTTGATGTGATCACATACAATATGCTTAAATGATATATCTACCTAGACATGTTTTCCCCATATTTTACATGATCCATACATAGCTTATACAATTATTTTATCCTTTTTAGGTAAGGTAATAAATAGTTTACTTTATGCACCTTAAAAAGGGGGGCATATCAGTGGGATAATGTCATAGATGCATGGATTTTAAATTTTCATATTTTCATATTTGAATGGGGGCATGTAAAAAATTCATGACCTATACGTATTCAGTACTCAACATCTACATATTATAATGGGGGCTTGTTATGAAAACATGATCTCCAAAATTAAATTGGATCTCATAATATTTAGATTCATTGGAGGCATATCATGCAAACATGGCCTCAACACTTCCATAATTTTCAAATTGGTCAAATCTGTACAGCTCTATGATTCAAATACACATTTGTGGAAACATTTTATACATTGGTACCATAATACAAAGATTTTAGCTTGAGACATTTATGAGTTACATGTGCCATGAAAAGGGCACATTAAATTGCAAAATCAAATTAGTTTCTAGATGGATACTTATGGACTATTATTAAATGTCATTATGGACTTGTATCATACCCAAGATGGATTTTATGGACTCTTATTGATCTAATATACTACAATACATGGTTCACCTTTTTATAAGGTTGAGGTGATTAAATCACTCAATCTTACCAAGTTTATAAGTTAGACTTGATTAAATCATCTAAATTCACCATATTTATAAGTTGGAGTGATTAAATCATCCACCTTCACCAAATATATAGTTTCATTTGATTGGATAAATCACACTCACCAAGTTATAAGCATGATTGGGTTGCATAATTAAGATAAGCGTAATGGTTGTGTGAAAACTTAGATTTTCACTAAGGTTGGGGAATGTTGTCCTCCAATGAATGTGTGTGTGTGTGTGTGTGTGTGTGTATGTGTGTGTGTGTGTGTGTGTGTGTGTGTGTGTGTGTGTGTGTGTGTGTGTGTGTGTGTGTGTGTGTGTGTGTGTGTGTGTGTGTGTGTGTGTGTGTGTGTGCGCTTGTGAAAGTTTCAAATGTATCCTAATCTTAGTTGCAGTGTTTCATAATGAAGCATCTCTTCAAATCAAATTGCTAAAAAGAAATATAATTGCATCAACACATGTACTCCTAACCTTGATCTTTATAATTTAAATCATTTCAAATTATTTAAATTTAATATTTTATACACTAATTATATACTATAACATGCTCTTGGTTTCAGGTTAGTCACTAACAAAGCACTCAAGTTGGGTTCACACAAAGTCAAGGTGTGTTATACAAACCAGGTATGAATTTATTTTCCTTTAAAATAGAAATTTCATTACTATATTAAAGGGATAAATGTAGACACTAAATCTAAATTATACCACCTGGATCTTGTACACTTGGAAAATACCTATCTGATTTAACTTGTTAGGTTTAGGAAGTTTAATCCCTAGGTTGTTAAAGGGGTTGAGTATAGAAAATTAGGTTATAAATAAGTAATAAATATAACCACTAATTTTTAATATTATTAACTAGTTTGACCTTTCTAAAAATATCAATAAATGATCTAAATAAGTACTTAGATGGAATTTATAGAGATATAAGATCTGGAGGTTATAAACTAGGATAGGAGATGATCTAAGTGTTATGAACATGATCTAGGTATCATAACCCTTCCTAGATAGTACAACCCTAATTGGAAAGTAGAGCTAAACGTGATAGTTTCTCCTTTTCTCACTAGTTTCCTCTATGTATAATTATTTTAAGCTTCTAGGTACACTTGTGTTTGAGTCTATCAAGCTTATTCTTGTGTGCATGAGTTTTGATTCCCTATCGGTGACCTAATTTGACTAATTTTACATTCAAAACCTAGACCTCCATGTTTTTAAGTAAACTCATTGATATAAGTATTAAAGTTTGATGTTAGTGAGGTATGATAGACATCCTTAACACCTTGTTATGATGAGGGTTACCTAAAACCCGCTACTCTAAAAAGGGATCAAGACTGATGTATTTATCCCCACCTAAGTGTTTGTGAAAGTACAAGTTAAGTTATTATGATTAAAAACTTGAGTGATTTTGAGTGGATATTAAGAATATGAGTCCATGTATTCTAAAGCTTGGGATGGTTGTAGATGACTATATCTAGAAGTAGTGCAGAATAGGGATTGATAACCTTGATTGTGCTCAACTTGTTCTAAGTTAATTTGTGTTATTTACATATCATTTCCAAATAGTGAATAAAGGGATAATATAGTTTTTATGTCGGTCTTAAAATAGGTATAGGCCAACCCTAGGTGGTTGTTGTTTTGGAAAGATATCCATTGGTGACTAAAGGCAATAAAAATAGAATAACACCCAAATTAAGACACTAACACAATTGGTCATACTATCTAAATATGGTGTTAGTGTTTAGGTGCTAGAACTTGAGGCACTAGGGGACATGATGCTAAAGTGAGGGTCTAGGATTATTTTAGGGATGTGTGTGTCTTGCACAAAGGTTGGATAAGTGTCTAAATAGACCCTATGATATTTCTAGGGTTAAACAAGGTATGGGTGGTCTTAATTAACACTCTTATCACTCAAATGTCATTTTTATATGATTAAATTTTCCCCCTCACCTTGATTCTATAAATGAAACAAAATGAAATGACTACGATAAAAGAAAAATAAGCATACTTGGACTTACCTAAGAGGGGAAACCTATGAATATAGATATAAGTATGTGAAGCATACTTCATGACATATCTTGAAAATGAAACATATATAGATTAGTCTTCATTTAGGAGATATCAAAAGCAAAGACAAAATTTATTAAAGAGTTAAGAGAGAGGAAAGGAATGATTATAACTCATTGGGTATGTGAACCAATGCATAAACCTACTAAAAACATGAGTGTGTGTGTGTAAATAGTGATCAATCATTGAATAACTTGAATTGAGTTGATGTCTTTCTCAATCCCCATGTGGGTGGATGAAGAACTCAATATGTTTTTGAGTCCATTATTTCCCACCCTTGTTTGGTAGACTATGACCTATGAATATCTTGGATTGGACTAATGGTGTGTTCATCCCTCTCACATAGGTGGCTTAAGAACTCAAGTAGATTATGAATCCATCATTGCCTACCCATGTGTAGTAGAAGAATCTAAAATGAAACTACATTTTGTAACTAAACTATATAAGATGGATATGGGCCACTTGGAAATTCTAAAATGTAAAACAACATTAGGCCAATTGGGAATATTAGTTAGCTATAGGCCACTCAAGAATTCTAACCACTAAAAATAAAGTAAGGCATTGATCTGGTGTGTAACTTAGAACATGGTTTATAGTGTGTACAATGTAGAGAATGACAGGATTTTTTTCATTCCATCTCATTAAATAGTGTATAAGTGAGAATATGAAAATAATGTGTTGCACACATGCCCCCAAATCTGATATCTAAGTATATTGATTTGGGATTGATTTATAATAATTTGTATCTAAGTATTTACTAAAATAAGAATGATAATGATACACATGATACCCCTAATCTAATAAAACTAGTATGAATTTGTAACAAACTAAGTCAAAACTAGTAATCTATAATTGAACTTGTGAAAACTTGGACAATACCTTCTATACTTTTTGGGCCAATCTGGAATTTATTAAAACTAAGGCCACCAGATAGTAGTCCCACATCTTGGATAGTAACACTGATGTTGTTAGTGTTCCACTTTGGGAACTAATGTCAAATTGTTTTAATTTTTATGTAATTAAAATTGGTCTCTATGTGATTCTTTTCCACTATGTTTTCCTGAAAATAATTTTTGTACTCTATTCCTATGTGATAAAAAATGTACTTTGAGTGCATTTCGATAGCATGATATTTTTGACAAACCTCTGTGAATGCCCCCTCTTTTGAGGGTAGTTATTGAAACTATGCAATAACTATCTTCAAAATAAAAATCTCAATAAAATTTATGTATAGCTAGAGTATATATGACATATGCATAATAAACCAATATAATGTGCATACATAACATTAGAATATAAGATAATCTAATCATAAGTTTGTAATATATTATATCTAACATTCACAAGTCTATCAATATAGATATAACAATATAAGCATGTGTATAGATAGTAAATTTGAGTAATAAATTGAGTAGCTACCTATGGGGATGGGGCATGATGTCCATTAAGGAACCCAAGGAGGAAGGGGCGATGAATTTGGTCCCTCATGGAATCTAATACTAAAATTTTCAACAAGAAATATAAAAGTGTCATGACCATTATTCATACAAGAAAGCATACATATAAAACACATGAGGCATGTAAAGTAGAATAAGATGCCACAATACAAGGGACATATTCACATGCCATGAAATTTGACAAATCAATACATATAAGGACATGTTTAAATTCCCACATTGACAAAGAGTAATGAAGTTGGATTATAGCCACATAGAAGGATATGTTTAAATGTTTGCATACATAATCAGGATGGCACATGTAAGGAAATGGGTATATGTCCAAAGAATATATATAATGAAATGAAGTGGCAAAGAGTTGTAGAGTAATATCATATTCAAATTTCCTCAAATAGATTTAAAATAATAGAGACATTATCAAGTTGAAACTAGGAAAACTAGAAATGAAAATATACATGAACATATAATACAAATTTGTATAAGGGTAAACTGTACGTAAATTGAGTATAGATTAGTAGTAATAATTAATAAATATATGTAGTGTAGGATGATCAATATCAAGATATAGTAGTGTTAAATAGATGATGTAGAGTATATAAAGATGTAACTTGGTAATTGAAACTATTTATAGGATGCCCTCTATTTTAACCTTTTAGGACTTAGTATATGTAAATCATATGTTTTTTAAATATATAAGTATAATAAATCAATGTAATAACATGAAATTAATACAACCACTAATTTTTTATAGAATTTACTAGCTTTGACATTTCTAAAAATAGTAATAAATAGTGCAAGAACTTAGTTATAAAACAATAGAGATGGATGATCTAGAGGCTAAAAATTTAGGTAGAAACTAGTCTAAGTGTCACAAATATGATTCTAGTTTCAAAAAATCTCTTGGATAGTAACATCCTAATTGGATAGTAGCATCATGTGTCACTAGTGTCCTTGTTTTGGCACTAGTGTCCTCTATGTATGACTATTGTGAGTTTATAAGTGCACATGTGTCTGGATATGTGAGTTCTATACCTACATGCATTGGTTCTAAAACCTATCTATGGCATGTTTTTATTGAATTTATTACCAAACCTTAATCCTCCATGTTTCTAAGGCATGTGCTTGATACAATCTAAAAAGTGCATTTGTTAGTGGGGTAGCTAGACATCCTCAACACCCTTTTGTGATGAGAGTTGCCTACATACCAATACTCTGAAGAGGGATCAAGCTAAATGTAGTTCTCCCCACCTACGTGTTGGTACAAGTACAAATAAATCTAGTATGATGTTTAAATTGAGTGCTTTGAATGTGATTGATACTATAAAGCTAAGTAATCTAATCTTAGGAATGTTTTAGATGGTAGTATGCATAAGTAAGGTAGAATAGGGATTGATAATGTTAATTATGTGCAACTTATTTTAAGTTTGTATATATAATTTACATCTAATTTCTATCTAGTGGTTAGAGGGATAAAATTAATTTATATATATATATATAATGCTTGTGAAGGTGTTAAAAGAGGTCTAGGTCGACCCTAGGTGGTCTACAATTTGAAAAGATATCCATTTATGGAAAAAGGAGGGAAAGGATAATAACACCAAAATTGGGACACTAGTGCCATGTGGTGCTATTGTACCTATTATGGAAGTAGTGTCTAAGTGGCATAAACTGAGGCATGAAGGGACAAGATGTAATAATTAGGGTCTATGAGTACTTTAGGGATGTATAGGGATGCTTGTAATCGACATGAAGGCTAGATAAATGTGAAAATATGCCCTAAGATAGGTCTATGGTTAAGTTAGGGATGAGAGGTCTCAAGTAGAACTATTAGAACTCAAGTTTCATTTTTAGGTGATTAAAATTTCCCCTCTTTATTATATAAATTCATCAAAGTGAAATGACTAGGATAAATAAAAAAGAAGCATACTTGGACTTACCCAAGAGGTGAAGCTAGACCTAAGTATGTGAAGTATGTTTCATTACATGTCTTATAAATGAAACATGCATAGATAATTAATTACTTAATATATATCAAAAGAAAACACAAAATTGAGTAAATTAAAATTAAGTAAAGGGATAGGAAAGAAGAAAGGATAAATGCACATCACTAGGTATGCAAACCAATGCATAAACCTAGTGAAAACTGGTGTGTGTGCATGTATATAGTGATCAATTAATGAATATATTGGATTGAATTGATGTTTTTATCAATACACATGTGTGGATGGCTTAATAACTCAATATGATTTTGACTCCATCATTACCCACCCCTGCTTGGTATATCATGACCTCTAATTAACTTGGATTTGACTGATGATGTGTCTAACTCTATCACATAGGTGGATAAATAACTAAAGTATAATATGACTCCAAAATTTATTTCCCATGTGTATTAGATGCATATAAAATTGAAATTTTATGATATAATTGGAAATATCTAACTATTGGGTTTTTGTCCCCTCAGGTATATTAGGTGACTCCAGGCCACTTAGGAATGCCAACCACTATAGATGGATTAAGGAATGAAATTGGTATGTAACATATAATATGATACCATATGTATAAAGCATAGATAAAAACATGGAATTTATCATTCCATCTAATCAACTAGTGTGTAAGTGATGATACAAAAATAGTATGTCATGTACATGCCCCTAAATCTTATATCTAAGCATATGAATTCAAGACTGAGTTATAATAATCTATATCTGAGTATCTAAATTATAAATGGGAATGTTCATGCTATGCATGATGCCCCCAATTTTATTAAATTGGTATGAATCTAAGTAAAAATGAGAAAAAATAGTAAATATGTAACTAAACCTATGCAAACCTAAATTGTATCTACTATAGTTTTTTGGCCACTCTAGATTTTGATTTAAAATGAGCCAACTAGATAGTAGCACCATATCTTGAATAGTAACACCATTTGGTTCTAGTGTCCTAATTTTGGTGCTAGTATCATTATAATCTAATTTATGTGCAATTGTATTGATCTATATGTCATTATTTTCCCACTATGTTTACTTGAGTCTAGTTTCTATAATCTAAGCTTGTGTGTTGAAAATGTACTATGAGTGAATTTTGGTAGCCTAATATCTATGACAAAATCCTATGAATTCACCCTATTTTTTTTATGGGAGTTTTTGAACTTGTGAAATAACTATCCTCAAAATAAAAAAATGCTATAAAATGGGTGTTAGCCAAAGAATTTATGATGTGTAATAATCTAATATAAAGTGCATAAATAACATTAAAGCATAAGATAATCTGAACATAAGTTTTTAATGTGTGATGTATATCATGTCAAGAATTAAAAAGTGTGTCAAGATAGATATAACAATGTATAAATATGAGTAATAACTATCTATATAGGGGGATGGGGCATGATGTCCATCATGGCACTCAAGTAAGAAGGGGAGATGAATGAGGTCCCTCATTTCATCTAAAATTGGAGTATGTAATAATAAAGAGATAAGTGTGATTTCCATGATGCATATAATAAAGCATACATACACTACACAAGAGGCACACAAAGTAGGCCAAGGGGCCATAATATAAGGGACATGGGCTTATATCACTAATTCTAAGAAAAAAGACATATAAGGACATGCTCAAATGTCCATATACATAAATAACAAGCAAGTTTGATTAGAGCCACATAGATGAACATGTTCACATGTCTGCATACATAATCAATAATGCACATACAAGGACATGGGCACATATACAAATCATACATATTATGAAAATAAGTGGTGTAGAGATAAAGAGAAATGGCATATTCAAATGCCATTGAATATAAGAAGCATAGATATACAATCAAGTCTAAAATAGGAAATTTAGAGATGAAAGTATGCATGAACATGTAATAAAAATTTGTGTAAGAGATGAGATGTACATATATTGAGTCAAAATTAGTAATATCTGTAAAAAAACTAAGTTTAGCATGATCAATATCAAGATATAACAATGTTAAAACTATGAAGTAAAATATATAAAGATGTAACCTGGTAATTGAAACTATATATACGGAAATGGGCAAATGTGTCAAATGAATAAATAATGTATCAATGTATATTCCCCCAATGGGTAGACAATAACAAACCTAAATCGGTGTAATGGACTTAAGTCCTATAACAATCTACAAGCACTTGAGAAAAATAAGTGAAGCATTTTTGTATGATAAAAATTGACTATACTAAGATAACTATCATATGTAATGTCTAGAAAATATAAGAAGTGTAAACATGGAAATGCACAAAATCTATAATTTTGTATTTTATGAGTAAATATTTGAATGTTTTTTTTTTTTTTTTGGAAATTTTATATTGTTTTTGCATTTTTGGATATAAGATATGTACAAGTAACATAAAAATGAAACTATGTATAAGGAACAAGAAATAAGGAAACTATGTATAAGTAGGGAGGAACAATACTAACCAATGAGTCTCATGGGAGACTCATTATCACTGGGGCATGTGTCAAACATAAGAATGATATTCTCTCATGCCATGTGATTGTTACACTAGATTTAAATGGTGTTAGAGCATGAATTTAGGTATTATTCATCATCAAAATCATAATAATAATAGTAACCTAAAATGTTATAGGTAATTGCCTCATAATGTGGAGTTGACCTTTCTAAATTATTCTTTAGAATATTGATTGTGATTTTTCCCTTTGAAATTGTGCTCATTATATAAATATGGTGTTGTGGAGGCTCTTTTTCTAGAAAGCCTTTTTCTAGAATGCTTGTTGGATTAGCATGATTTTGACTTTACAACTTAAGTTATTTATATTTTTGTAACATTTCCTATATATCTAGACCTTTTGATTTGATAAGCTATATATGTGAATGATTTTCCTTAGGATGTTCAATAAATTTCAAACCTTGTTGATTGACATTTTGAACTACTAAACTAGGAGAAGTGATGCCTTGGGCCTACTTTCCCAAACCTTGACCATGATAATGAAATCATTGTAGATATTTTTTACCAAACCCATACTACTTTGAAAGTTGAGCCTCATATTATAGAGGTATATTTTCATCTATTAATTGTTTTAGATTAAGGTAATAATAGGTTTTGAAGGGACCCTGAAACCCTGAAACAAAGATAGAAAGATGAAGCATTTATGACCATAGGCAAAACCTAAAACCTACTACAAAGAAGTAAAAAAAAGGTTTTATATGGACCTGAAACCACCAAAAAGACCATAAGTCATGACCCAGGTTTTACATAGACCTGGCTACACCAAAGTCAAAAGATAACAAAAAACCAGGAAACAGGACTAGATAACACAACCAATTTGAAGAACCAGGGTATTCTTCTAGTTCTAAAATCATTTTCACTGCTTCCTTACCTTTCACAGCAGTATCTTGAATGGCAGTAGCCATTGACATGGATCCCTCTTGCATAGCTTTCTTTCGTGAGCTCTGTCTCGTCCTCTTGCTAGGCCCCTCCAAGGATTTGATCTCCTCATTAGCTCTTTTTCCAATATTAACAGCTGTAGCACATATATTGGATGTTACTTCCTCCATTTTCATTCTGCTCTCCTTCATGAGTTCCCTTAGGTTGTTCTCATAGTATTTGAGCTTGATGGGGATGTCTCTCATCTATTTTTCCATATTATTGATTTTGTTCCAAGCTGCCTTCTAGTTGTCTTCCATTATATCCATTCTCCTTTTGAGATCCATTATCTCCTTAAACATTCATGAATCGAGTTGGAAGATAGCCTCTGCTTGCAATTAACCCATCTCGTAGGTGTGTGCTTTCCATCATTCTACCTTTTATCACTCCATTCTTCTGTATTCTTATTAGGGCTGTTTCTGCCTTCTTCAATGTGGTCCTCTCTTCCCCTTTGATTCTGCTCCTTAGTTTCAGCTTGAACTCCCAAGTCCGTTTCTTGGTTGTCGGCCTGACCTGTGTTTTCCCTCTCATTTATCGAAACAGGGTCCTCAACAGGGTCGTCCAGGACTTTATCATCCTCAAACATTCATCTATTAATTGTTATACCTATGCTTTTTATACTATTTCTTACTTTGATTATGCTTTATAAACCTTTTATTATTCTAAGTTATTCTTTGGTAACCACTTTTGTACTATTTCTAAAGTTGGCCCTTTTTGAATTTGTAGATGTGTCATTTTATGTTGTTTGGATGATGTGTCATAGTTTGAGTCATTTGTATCCATTATCTATTGTATTTTATTTTTCAATGCTAAATATGAATCGATGTGGTGTCTATGCATTCTATGATATGCATAATAATATATAGATCTCCTCACTAGGTGTCGAGGAGGTAGATTAATCAATGAAGCTTTAATAATTTCCCTTAGTATCTCACTTAAACTCTTACTATACCCTTGTAATATTTTTGACTCACTTATAATAGGTGCATTGTGTTTTACTTTATGATTTGGATATGAAAGAGTGTTATGAACAATTTTCTAAGTGTAGATGTATATATATGGTTTACACTAGCATATTTTGAAGACTATGTACATGTAATGTGATTTCCCAATAATGTGACGACCTTTTTACTTAATAAGAAATTTTGATTCTATAATTATGAGATTATCTTACTCATACTAATAATTTTATCCCTTAAAGTCTCACAAGTGTAAAATCTAATTTCTTCTAATTAAACATGTAGGCACACATCCTATAGGGGAGAGGTATAGATAGGCTAGGTATGGGAATTAGTACTAATAGTATAAGATACTTCACCTTGTGAAGGAGTGATAACATGGAATTGGTTAGAGAGAAATTACTTATCACCCTTATGGATATGAGGAGGATAAAGATATTCTTTCATGTGAAAAAGATATGACATTAAAACTTGAAACCTAGTTCTTAGCTTATGTAATAAATCCTCTATATGTAAGGATTTATTTATTAATTGAATTCTACATAAGAGAACAATAATATAATATATATAATGAGACATGAAATGTATTTTAATTTATATAAATAATAATGTATACATGTGTTTATGTCTTTTTTGATTTTATTCTGAATTAAAGGAAACAAACATGTAAATGAAAGTATTAGACTTTGCATTAAAAAGTGATAAACTTATTTTGCCATTATTATCATGATTATATCAAATAAAAATCAGATGTATGGATCTAAAAAATTATTATGGGTCCTAGAATAATTGAAATATAAACCTTAAAGGTATATAGGGTTAGGGTTTGCGCATTATTTTAAGTTGGGTTCACCAAATGTTTTAATATTTTAGGACTTGTTTATGTAAATACTATGTTTGTTAAAAATTTGGGTCTAGTAAATCAGGGGAATAATATGTAATAAATATAGTCACTAATATATTACATAATTAACTAACTTTGACCTTTCTGAAAATAGTAATAAATAATGCAAGTAATAACTTAGCTAGAAAATGATTGAGATGGATGATCTGGAGGCTAAAAATTGGAGTCAAATACTAGTCTAAGTGTTGCAAATGGGTTCCCAATGTCAAAATCCCTCATATACAATATATACCTAATTAAAAAATATATTCATGTGGTTTTATTATCCCTATTTTAGTGATAGTGTCCTCTGTGTAGGACTATCTTGAGCTTCTAGGTAAACTTGTGTTTGGATCTGTAAGGTTTGTTATTGCATACATAGGTTTTAAATCCTTGTATATGTCATGTTTTGACTTAATTTATGAGTAAACCCTAATCCTCTATGTTTTTAGGGCATCTAATTGATACAAGCTTAAAAGTGTGTTTTTAGTGGGGTATGTTTGACATCCTCAACACCCCGCTATGATGAGAGTTTCCTACAAACCAATACTCTGAAGTGGGATCAAGACCAATGTAGTTATCCCCACTTAAGTTCTAGTGTAAGTGTAAGCTAATATAGTATTATGGCTGACTTGAGTGCTTTGAATTTACTTAAGACTAGAAATTTGAGTAATTTGAGTTTAGGAATGTTGTAAATAGTAGTATGCATAAGTAGGGTATAGTAGGTAGTAATAACCTTAATTGTGTACAACTTTTTTTGAGTTTTTATATGTAACTTGTATATGATTTCCATCTAGTGGTTAAAGGGATAAAATTATTGTATATACTCTTATGGTTATTTTGCAGGTGTTAAAATAGGTCTAGGTTAACCCTAGGTTGTCTAAGATTTGAAAAAATATTCTTTTGTGGAAAAAGGAGGGAAATGAAAATAACACCAAAATTGGGACACTATAGCCATGTGGTGTTATTGTCCCTATTATGCCATTAGTGTCCATGTGGTAGAACATGAGGCATGTAAGTCTAAGATGTAAGAATGAGGGTTTGAGAGTACTTTAGGGATGTCTAGGGGTGCTTGTGACTGCCACAAAGGATGGATAAGTGTGAAAATAGGCCCTAAGATAGTTCTAAGGCTAAGATATGGATGTGAGGTCTAAATTATCATTTTTATGTGATTATACCCCAAAATGGATGAATGTATCAAATGAAGAACTCATGTATCTATGTATATGCCCCCAGTGAGTACATAATAGCAAATCTAGATCTATGTAGTCAACCTAAGTATTATAAAAATATGTAAATATTATACAATAATAAGTGAAATATGTATGTATGATAAAAATTGACTTTAATAAGATAGCTATCATATGTAGTACCTAAAAATTATATGAAATGTAAACATGGAAATGCATATAATCTATAATTTGTCTTTTTTGAGTAAATATTTGAATGTTTTGTGTTTTGGCATATTATATTTGTTGGATAGTTGTCAATAATGTTGTGGTGATGTCATGGAGGTGTCTTGGTGAGTGGATGAAGTGCTTTGATAGCTTAAGTGATAATGATAAAGTGTGTAATGTGCTTGTCCTAGTGTGTTTGAAGTTGGCTTGGTTGATCTTTAGTTTTGACATGGCTAGAGATGATTAGGGATGAGTATGGAGTTTTGATCATGTACAAGGGGTCCTATCAAAATTTAATAATGCTTTGAGTGATCATGTTCATGAGTGGAATTCATCTGATAGTCCATTATTTTCATCTAGACATTTTGGGTCTAGTGGTATAAAATCTGAGTAGGCAGTTTGTTGACATCGTCATTGCCACGTGTGGATGAGTCAGGGGGAATTGGTCATATGGTTGTGATAAAATTAGTCCCTATTTATTATGTGTAAAGTATTAAGTCATGTGATAAAGTGTATTCATATATATGTGGGTGAAAGTTGGAACTATTAGGCATTTTATATAGTATTTTCTATGTTCAAATAGAACTAAGTAAGAATGTTTATGATGTCAACATTCACATGCCTAGAGGTTTTAAGAGGAAATAGTCACATGGGTTTGTTCATTATTGTTCCTAGTTTTTATGCACTAAATATTAAGTCATGCACCTAATCACAAAAAAATATATTCAAGTGAAAAATTGGAATCCAAAGTAGTTTGATATAGTTTTCCCATACTTATCCCAATTTTCATGAGGCAATAAAGACACGAGTAAGTATTTTGGTAATGGCATATCTTGCACGTGTGTACATTTCAAGAGAATCTGATCATATGGGTTTGTTCATTTTTTTGCCTATTTTATTTTTGCTAAATTTTAGATTATGAACTAAAGTGAATCAAAAGATATGCATGTGTAAAGTTGGCCTTCTAGATAATTCTTGACGTTGTTGGCTCTGTGATAGATAAATTTAAAGAGACAAAAGATATAGAGGTACAAAGTTGGCCTTCCAGGCAGATTACAATGGTTTTTATACTTAGTCTATTTTGCATGAAGATAAAGATCAGGACTAAATGGATATCTAACAGTGTTTAGGAGTTCATACATCTAGATATATGGTGTGTATCAATTCAAAGAGGTCAAAGTGTTTGATGTTTAAACTGGGTAAAGATCAAGCTCCTTATAAAAGGATCAATGAAACATGTTTATTCCAAGATGTCAAGATGATACAAGATAGTGCCAAGGGTTCATTATTTAACATTGATTAAAGATAAAGATCAAGCTTCTTCCAAGTATTAATGATGATTTAGTGATCATATAAATAGAGATCAATTATGTACACTATAACATAAAGACCTGGCTGATCTATAGAGATTGACAATGCATGTTGATTCAAAGTTACCATATTGCATGAGATGAGGTCAACTATTCTATGTTTAATGATTGGGAATTGGTGCATTATATGTTAAATTTCAAAAAATATAAATGGTAATTGATACATTTGAAATACATGATAGCATGATATACTATAAAATTAGACGATGTTTAACTTTGACCATTTAGATTTAAATATTCAAGTTTGTGAAGGAAAAACTAGTACTCAATTTTTATGCTATATCTTTTGATCTATATAAAATTTGATCATGGTGTAAAAAATGAACATGTAGAGGAATTTAAGGTGCATATGTAAATATAAATTTAAATATTGAATGTATGTACGGACTAAGATATTGAGCTCTAAAGTTGATTTTGTGTTCAATTGTGTTTTGTAAGTGACCTAAGAAGGATGTTTGATCTTGTGTTGATATTATTTTGATGTTTTAAGATGAAATATTGATCATATCATGTTTTAGAATCCATGAATATGTTATATGATAATTATTAAGGTTTGAATAATCATATGCAGTATTAAAAAAGGGTCATAAGTTGACTGTGTTTTCATTCATAATGGTTGTGTGTATAGAGAGTTGTTTGAGTAATTTATGATTAAGCATAAGGTTATTATGATGGGTTTTGGAACTTAAGGAGGACCTATAGATAATTTTTAATGGGTACATGCATTTTGAAAGTGTTCTTATGTTTTAGTTTGCTTGTAGAAGTGTCAAAGAGCTGAATGGGTCTCCATAGGACCTAAAAGTGACTTAGGCCTATTTGAAAGTGAATTATGATTAAGTGTGACCCATGTGAGATGCCTTAACGGTGAAGTCATTTATTTTATACAACAAATAAATATTTTGGACTTGATAATTCATGAATTATCTATATATATTGAAACCAAATGTGTTGGTTTCTAGACTTATGGAAGACTTTTGCAAGGTGTATGTGAGAGTTGTGGAATGAAGGAGAGGTAGAGTGCTCAGTTAATGAATTGATTAGTAGAGAATATTTATGAATATGTTTACTACATGTAGGTTATATTTATTATGTTATAAAATATATATTTTAGTTTTAGGATATGTGAAGAGGTCTAAGTGTGCATATGAAGATAGTTTGAGTGAAGGAGAGAGATTAAGGTATCCCTATGTGAAAGGCATGTATGAGATAGAGAGAATTTGTTATAGGCTTATATAATTATATATCTATTATTAGTGTTGAATACATCAGTACTAAGGTGGAAGTGTTCAAATGAGGGTCTAAAGGACTTGATCTTCCTTAGGGGTAGTTTCTCCTTATGAAATAGGTTTTTCACTAAATGCCTTTCATCAAGAGGATAAAATCAAAGTTTTTTGGTCTAAAGGAGTTGACCAATATCTTATTTTTAATTTTTTATAAGGAGTTAGTCCATGTGTTTCAATCTTGAGAGTGGGTTTTATTCCCCATGAGGGTTTCTTATGGGAACTATGTGTTGTGTGTTTGATCTTGTGTATGAATTAAATGAATGAGCTATCTCTTGTTAATGTTGGTTGATCAAGTTGATATATGTTGATTGTCTAATAGTTTTAAAGAATTGGAATTGTAATTGAAATATCTAGGCTCTCTAATTCACCCCCCTCTCAATGGTTGTACCTTTAATAATTGGCATCATAGTAGTTCCTTTGGTAAAGGCTTAACAATTTGAAGGTGATCCAAGGTATAATATGGGTAGTCATCAAGGAGGTTTCTCTACTAAGAAAGCACCGATGTTCAATGGATCCAATTATGATTTTTAGTGTGAAAGTATGAGTACATACATCATGTCCCTAGGGTTTGATGTATGATAATCTATTGTGGATGGTTATGTTTCTCTTACTACTCCTCCATATAGTGATATAAAAAAGAAGTTGTTTGAGAATAATTCTAAGGAAATGAATACTATCACTTGTGGTCTTTTAGAGACTGAATACACCAAGGTAATCCATTATAAATCTAATAAAGATATATGGGAAAAAATTAATATCACTTATGAAGGTGATTCAAAGGTCAATTTTACTAAGTTGCAGACTCATAGAAGGCAATTTGAAATTCTCAAGATGAATGAAGAAGAATCCATGGCATCATTTCTAAAGAGTGTTTATGAACATTATTAGAAGTGTTGGAGAGAACCTTGAAGAGGCTACTATAGTTCAAAAGGTATTAATGTCTTTATCCCTCAATTTTGATCCAAAATTATCTATTATAGAATAAATTCATGATCTTACTTAGTTGAAGATGGATCAATTGCATGACACTCTTACTGCCTATGAGATGAGGAAGAATGATGATATACCACAAAAGAAGGAAGCAACATTCAAGATTGATATGAATACAAATAATAATTTCCAAGGTAAGAAACCATAAGAGGATGGCAATTCAGATATATATGAGAATGAACTAATTGCTTTGATTTCAAGGAAATTGAGAACAGGTTTAGTCAAGTGTAAAGGTAAACTACCCCTCAAATGTTTCAATTGTGGTGAGATGGGACATTTTTATAATAAGTGACCTCATACATATAATAAGGATGATGACAAATATCATGATCAAGTTCATTATGATGGTAAGATATCATTCAAGTCTAATAAAATTAAAACAAAATTTAGAAGGTTTGACAACAAGAAGAAGTACTTTAAGGACAAAAAGAGTTTCTAAACCAAAGAAGATTGCATCTCATCAGATGAGAGTGAATTCAATGACTCTGAGTATGATCATAAAGATGATGGTATTAATGAATATAGAACCCTCTTCATGGTTGAGGAAGGTATTTTCTCACATAAAAAGGAGTCTACTTGGAGTGATTCAGATGATGATGAAGATGAGGTGGACTGTGAAACTAAATTGATGAATGCTCTTGAATAACTGAATATTGATAAGAATATCAATAAAAAGATGATATCTAAACTCAAATACTATGAGGAACAATTCAGTGTGTATGAGGAAAGAATAAAGGAAGACACCAAGGAATGAAGATATAATCAAGCATGTCAATTGTTAATTGGAAGTCCTATCTACAAGCCTAAAAGCTAAAGAAGATGAATGTTCAAGGTATGTAATTAAAAATTAGTCATTGAGATCTGAGTTAGAGAAGACATATAGTAAGGTGAAGTAATTTTTGAGATTTGAAAAGAGCTCAAGTGATCTATAAAATATTCTAAATGATCAAAAGCATGCAAGTGGTAGAAATGGTCTTAGATACAAAGAAGAACTAGAGAATATAACTCAAGACAAGATGAAGACTAATGTGAACAAGAAAAATATAACTTTGAAGACAAATCTTCAGAAAAGGAATGAAGGTGTTAGTAGAATGAAGACAAATTAGATCAGAGAACCAAATTCCATGAGGCATGAAAGTTTCAATGGTTAATATTACACTTGTAATCAGTTTGGGAATAGAGCTTGTCCATTTAAGGTAAGACAAGTTGAGTTTCCTTCAAGATATATCAAGTGTTATAGTTTTTATAAATTAGGACACATTACAAGATTTTTTCTAAATCTATTAAGATAGAATGAGATTATTTTAAAAGGTATGATGTGCTTTAACTATCAAAAGAGAGGTCATATTGCTAGATTCTACAAGTAAAGGCCTAAAAGTCAGAATAGGTTTAATCAAGCTTCTAGAGTGCAAGGAAGAAGGCTAGTCAACTCATGGAATCCAAAGGTGGTAAGAATGAATCATGATGATATTTCAAGTCCAAGTAATCTATTTTATATGGTGTAAAATTCTAAAAATGTTGAAGAGTGATAAGGGCTCTCATTATCTACTCATGTTGAGAATGAAGAGACCAAGCTCAAGGAGAAGACCAAGGTGTTGGTTGAGGATAGTTCTCAAGTAAGTATGGATCTAAGTAAACATAATTCCATTGATAAGCAAGTATCATTCAAATAACATCATTTTTTAGTACCTAGTGATGAGGTTCCAAGATGCAAGGTTGATTCTTCAAATGAAAAGGTATGTCAAGATTCCATAGTTGCTCCATGTTTTGTCAATTCTATCTTAGAAGATAAGGAGAGTGATATAAAAAAGGAACTAGTTGTCATAGTTTAGACTAAAGAGAAGAAGAAAAAGAGAAAGAATTATTATAGCTATAAGAGGATTCCAATGGTTAATGAGGAGATGTGGGCCACTCCTAGCTTCACTTTGTTTTAAAGGATTATGATGAAAAGGATGTCTCTATTTATGCTTCTTAAGAGACTCCTTTCAATGGAGAAGAAATTGTTGATATGGTGTTTTTCATATGGTCCTAGAAGTATAAAGATAAGTTTTTTCAATTGGAGTAGGTATGTGTAGGTAGAAGATATGTTGTGGTGATGTCAAAGTGATGTCATATCTATATATGGTCAGTCTATAGGGTCAAATTGAAGGTTTTCAAGTGGAAAAAGAGGATTTGTGTTTTTTCAAGATGATATTTTTGCATATTAATGTATATTGAACTTATTCCATCATGTTATAGGTGTTTTTGTGGTCTGAAGGTATGTTGAAGTCAAATTGGAGATTTTGGTTTGCTCTTAGGTTTCTTAGTTTATGCTTAAGAGTATGTAAGTCCTAAAATGGATTATAGAATGTATGGGTTACCAAAGATTTGGAAGCTCAATTATTGGTCCAAAAGTGTGTAATTGTTGTCTCCAGGGGTACAAAAAGTTTCATAGGTGTATGTTGACTAGAAGGAGGTTTGTCGACTCTATTTGTTTTGACATTCTAGAATTTTGGGCTATGCTAGAAAAGTGGTTTGCCTTATGAGTTGAGATTTGAAGATTATTAATAGGTTAAATGGGATAAATGGGTTATTAAATCAAGATTAATAGATATTTTAGGGTTTTTTTTTCAAAATATTCATGTTTTGTGAAAATGGAGACATAATTAGAAAGTTGGTTTGTGAAGGAAGTATATTTCAAAGGATGATCTAGTTATTTAAAATTGATTTGATTAAAGGGGAATGTGAGAGTCATCTATATATGAAGTTGTATGTCTTGAATATGTGTCTATTTAAATTTGTGGGCTTTACAAGTTCTAGGTAGGTCTATAAGGAGTCTAGACATGCCTAGTCTTGAAGATGTGATTTTTGCTCAATTTCTCCAAAAGAGCAAGGCATGATTATTTCAAGGTGAGTTTTCAAGTTTTTTTAGTGCATATTTCCTATTTTTTGTGTGTCATGAAGTTTTTTTGGTGGTCCTTGAGGTGGTTTGAGAGAGAAGGCTAGTAATCTTATATGGTGGTTCCTCATGGTGTATAGAGATCTAAATATGCCCAAGTGGTGAAATGGCCTATAAATTTTAGGGGGAGTCCCTCTCAGATGTTTTTTGGTAAGTTCTGTCATATTTTAGTTCTTTTTTGTGTTCTTTATTCATTTTTTTAGTACTTGAATGAAGAGAGTGATTGCATGGAGTATGAAGAAGGTGTCAAGATAATAATGGGTAGGCTCAAGGTAAAGGGGAGTTTTTATCATCTTTATAAGGTGGTCCTCTCCTATTGGTGTTATTTTTAGGTCCTCAATATTAGTTGGTACCCACTTTGTCATTATTTCAAAGGAGGAGAAAGTTCTTATTGTGAGAGTTTTTGAAGAGAGAGAAGGTAAGTTGAATGATGTTTGTTGACATCAATGACAAAGGGGGAGATTGTTGGAGAGTTATAAATAATGTCATGAATATGTCATGGAAGTGTCCTAGTGAGTGGATTAAATTATTTGATAGCCTAAGTGACAATGACAAAGTGTGCAATGTGTTTTTCCTAGTATGCTTGAAGTTGGCTTGGTTGATCTTCAGTTTTGACATGGTTATAGATCATCAGGGATGACTATGGATTTTTTAGCATTTATAAGGGGTCATATTAGAAGTAAATATTTCCTTGAGTTATCATGTGTATGATTTGAATTTTTATACACATAATATTTTTAACCTTTTATCAAATACTAATGCTTTACATCTTTCACGAACCCATCGAGACTCAATCTCTCTGAGTGCATGCCTTAAAGGGTATACAAAGAAAGGGGTGGGAAAACCTATGGTGATTTATAAGATTTTTATCCCTTAATACCACATTATTTACAATATAACCATATCTTAAAACCATTCCTTAAGATATTACTCCTCCCTAGCACACTCTAGTCTTTTTCCTCTTTCCATCCCTCTTTTCCTCATCGTGTTCCCCTTTTGCCAGTTGACTATACTAAATCGACTGGGTTGACCTTGTATAGTTTTCAACCTCTAATTATTGCATATGGTTAACTAGATTGACCCTATACTATTTTTGGGTATTTCACTTGAGATTTTTGTTAGCCATTTGACCAACCTAGTTCGACACCTAGTGATTTATCTCTTAAAAATATAGGGTTGACTAGGTCAACCCTGTACATCTAACATATTAGGAATGATTTAGGGTGAGATCCACCTATAAATACAAGATCATTTCATAATTAATTAAGATTTATTATTCACTTGCACTTCTTTATGATATTCTCTTCCACCATTCTACTTGAGGAGTCTTAGCTTAGGGTTTCTTCTTAGATAATCTAGTCTTATGGATAAGTATTGGATGATTTGGAATTTTTAGTTATCCTTAAAACCCACAACAACCTCTTGTAAATCCCCATTGTCCAAGGGAGAGATTGAGTCTTGATGGATTCACATTCAGGTAAGTATATTCTAACTTTTTTCTCCTCTCTTTAGTAGATAGAAGTACCGTAAGTACTGGCTCAAATAATATTACTCTTCATACTCCATATATTAGGGTCTTACTTATGCTTAGCTTAATTGAGATTCTCTTATACATTTTTTTATTACATTACTAACCCCTCATATTATGCCACAAGCTTTAGTGTGTACTAGATTAAATTTACTTTCTTGTTTATTAGATATAGAATGAACATTAAACCTAGGATTCTTCTAGGGTTGTTGCATGATTGTGTTAGATAGTAGGATTTGGAACCCTTCTTAACATGATGTATTATGAAAAGTGACCCCTAATCAGGTCTAGTGGATTCCCATATTGGTCATGCCCCCGCTTAACAAATGTATTCCCAATTATAAGTGTAGGTATTCTCTATCTATTTTGATATAGGATTGCTTTATAGACATGATGCATTTTTGATTGCATACATTTTGATGAATCTGATGTGAATCCTATCCCACCAATGGTTAGATTATCTTGACATTTCCACTTTATTATTGGCATTAGATTCACTTTGGCATCACCTTCCTAATACATTATAGTGAACCCAATTTGATCTAACCCTTACAGGATTTGTTTACCTTATTTCATTTCTTTAATTCTTTCACCATTATTTTTATCATATATTTTACATACTATATTGATTTTGTCAACCCAATATCTAACTTCTATGAGTAGGTTTTTAGGTATAGGCTATTGGATCGACCCTGTCAACCTAGTACATTTTTTTATCTTTTAAGACTTCCAGTCTAGACTATTAGGTTGACCCAATTGACCTTGTAATTTTCTAGGCATCAACATTAGCATACTAAGATGACCCAGTCGACCCTGTATATTTTAGGCACTCAGTAACAAGTTTCTATAAATCTTGATCAACCCAGTCAACCTAGTTATTAGAATTTGTAAGCATATATCAAGGTTCTTGAATATCAATCTTCATTATTTGCATCTCTAATCCAGTAAAGTTCCTTTATATCTCTCTATCTATTTCTTTATAGTCTTTCCTTTCATAGTTTTTAGTCTCTAAAACTTTCCCTACACAATCAACTGGATCAACCCTGCTGACCCAATTTTGTATTTTATGTGTTGTCTAAATAACTAGGTCAACTCTGCCAACCCTATTCTTTTTTATACCTTACTTCCATAGTATAGGTTCAACCCTATCGACCTTGTTTTGTATTTTATACATACACTATTGACTATATCAATATTTTACCTTATTTTAAAGTTGAAATTAACCTTATATACTAATAGTTAATTCACACATTCTTTTCTTATTGTTTGCATGATTATAATAGATCACATAACTTAATTAGGTGGTTTTTCAATTAACCATTTAGTTTTAATATTTTATATTTTATGCACACATGATATAATCATAAAATCTAAACAAGAATTTTAACATTTATCTACCCAAGGCTAACCTACTTGGATTTCATCACCAAGGGAGAAGCTGACTTGATACTTTAGTCAATTATAAAGCATGGTTAATGGTATACTCTAGCTAATCACTTGACACCCTTATCATTGTGGTGTGTGAAGTGGGTAAACCCTAATACCAAGCTTGTGTCATTTCCACTATAGTCCCTTTCAGCCCAAACTACCTGAAAACCATCCTTAGATTATGATTCTAGTTCCTTGATTACAACCAACTTCCCATCACATTTAAAATCATATATTAATAATCTAATAAACATTTAGGTTGACCAATTATTTAGCTATTTAATTTACAAGTTGATTGCTTGCTCTTTGCTCAATTGTATTTTGTATTGACAAAACTTGAATTAGCCATCATTGGTACAAGGTTTTGTGTTATGTGCTTCAATTGGATTATCTAGTGTTAATCCAATTGGCTATTTTTTTGTTTTATATCATTTATTTTCAAATTTATTGCAAAATATATATTATTTCATTTTATAACCTATTATAGGCTTCTTAACTTTCCCTATCTACTATATTGGGTAGACCTAGTTGACCTTATATCTTTTTTAGCCTCTGTTCATGGTACTGGATCAACCCAATCAACCATGTACTATTTGTAGACCCTAATTTTTCCTTTTCTAATATTTGTTTATTGTATTAGATCAACCCAATTGACCCTGTATTATTTTAGGCCTTATTTTCTATGCTAGGTTGACTCAATCGACCCTGTACTATTTTCTATCTTCCTTACTGATCTAGTTCACTATATTTCCTTGTTAGCATTTTATTCATTTTCCTCAAGCATCATGTCCTCTATCAGAATCCTCTTGGATAATTTAAATCCATTTAGACACTATGTGGGGTTTTATTTGTTTCTTATCTTTTGCTATCTTTTGTTCCTTTTTTCATCTTGTGGGGAATCTTTTGATGCCATCCACACATTTCTCTAGCCTTTGGGGCATCTTTTGATGCCCACCCACCTATCATTTTAGACTTTGTGGCATCTTATGATGCCCATCCATACATCCACTTAACCTTTGGGGCATCTTGTTATGCCCACTCTTATTCTACATGGCATGATACCAAACTAATTCAAATCCAAGAAACCTTCTGAGACACAAGCTTGTATCTCACATGCTCATCCCTTATATAGATGTTAGTGTAGGATCCTTCCCTTTTTTCATTCTTTCTATATACCATCTATCTAATAATTTGTGTAGGTTACTTACACGAGTATTTCCCTCTGTATCAATTTCCTTCCTTTCATAAACTTTTAGTTCCCCCTTTTGGTCTTTTGGTTTCTTGATGTACCATAGTCTTCTTTATATTCTTACATTTTATCTTGTATTGGCATCTCTTAGGTTTTTCTTTTGTGAGTTGTATTATAAGACCATGAATAGGACCCAACATTCCTCACAAAACTACCATCTTTTACTTATTTTTCTCCCTTATGATTTTTCATTTGCTTGTTGACACCCTCATGGGTTTCTCTTTTATGAAGTTGTAATGTAAGATCGTGGATATAACCTGACCCTCCTCATAAAATTACCATTTTTTTATTTAATAGTTTTGGGAATATTGGAATCTTATTCATAATTTAGTTAAGGGTATAAGTTAAATATATTAGTAAATAATATTTTAATAATTAAGCTACTAATTTGTATAATTTAATTGAATTTTAAACCTTTCTAAAAATAGTAATAGATGTGGATAAAATAAGACTTAGCTAGAAACAAACTGAGATGGCTAAGATAGGGTCTAAAATTTATTGTGTAGGACTAGGATAGTGTCATAAATTAGAATCTAACCTTCATTTTATGAAAGGATAGGAGCACCAAAATAACACACCCTAGGATCTGGTGCTATAGTCCTCTTCTACCACTATTATCCAAGAGACTTGAGCTTTTTAGGTTTTGTCCACTATCTCTATTTGAGCCTACCTATGAAATTTTGGATGCTAGATGTCTATGTAACTCACTATAGAGTAGATTTAGTCTTCAAAGCCTAGACTCCATGATGTTTTCACAAATTTTGAGAAAGAGGGGGGGTTAGTGTGTGTAATATGAACTAAACATTTATCCACACCCCTTATGTGGGCACGTTGCCTAAATAACACTAATTTGAAGAGGGATCAATCCATATGTAGTTCTCCCACTTGATGTGTTTAGTGAAATTGTGTATATAAAGATACAAAATACTAAAACTAGGTGTGCTTGAGGTGGCTAGGGACTAGTGTAAGGATTTTAATAAGCTTGTGGTTATATGTAGAGCATAGGGAAATATGCATGAGTAGCCTTGCTTGTAATATTGTTTACTTTATGATATTGTTAACCCATTATAAATGAACTATGAGTGGGATTTTATAAAGATTTTTTGGTCATGGGTCAAATCTATTTGCACTAGGATGATAATAACGGTAGGAACTAGAAGGAAATGACCATTGGAGATAAAAATGCACTTGTATAAGAGCACCAAAAATAGATACCCTAGGGTCTAGTGCTATATTCCAAGTTGAGCACTATTGTTCTAAGAGTATGAAACTTGAGGGGATGGATTTGTCATGGGAAAAGCTACCTGGAGGAAGTGGAATCACTATCTAGAAGGCTATGGATGACTGGGAATTAGTGAAAAGGTACCTAGGAGGGTTACAAGAGAAAGCAAGAGGGGCCTATGGGTTGGGTGTCACCATCCACACTCAAGTTACTAATTTTCATATTTTATATGATTACATTTCCCCCCTTATTCTAGTTATGTAGCAAAGAAAAATATTAGGATAGATGTAAAATAGAAAGTGTACCTAAAATTACCTATAAGGGTGAAGCTCATGAAGCTATGTGATGTTGGGTGTGCATAGAGAGAGCATGTTATGAAGTGTGAATTTATAAGATAAAACAAAGATTAGATTAGTTCTTACTAGATGTAATATATCTAAAATAAGAATTAAAAAAATCTAGGTAAGAGAGGAAGGAAGAGAAAGGAATGAATACACCTCATCAAGTAATGAACCAATATAAAACTTGTTGTGATGATAAGTGATGCTAGATGATGTTGAGTAATTTTGGGTATGTGTTTTACCAAGAGTAATATCATGAACAAAAATGAGTTCTCAATTCCCTATGAGTGGCTCAAGATTGTAAAGGATAGCCCTTTGGCTCCATCATCACCCACTAAGTGAAGATATGTGATCATGAATGTGTTAATCAATGTTTGGACTATGTGTCCAATCCATCTGAGTAGGTGGCTCAAGAATACAAAGGCTATCTAGTCCTTTGGATCCATCATTGCCCCATGAAGTGAAGCTATAAACTTGATACCAGTATAAATGTGTGTGGTATGAGATAGTTCTTGAATCCCATAAATGTTATATAATCTAAAAATTTGGCATGAATAACTGAATGTGTAATGGAAAATAGGCTAATCTTGGCCAATTTAGAAAAATGTGGAGATTAGGCTTGTATGAAAGCCACTCCAAAATTGGTCAATAAGCTTATGTGGAAGCCACTCAAAAATGATGTCCACTACTTGCAAATGGAATAAGTCATGCAACTACTAAGAATACCTAGGTAATGTACTAAACTTAGAAACAAAATAATTTAAATGTGCCATGCATATTTCCCCTAATTGTTAGTGTCTAAAACATGGATTCTAATCTAGAAATTATACCAACTACCTAATCTAAAACTAGAAGTGAGAGCCATCATTCTATGCATGATTCCCCTTATATCTATATTCTCTAAAAAAAAATCTAAAACTATTGAATCTAAACTAGTTTGAATGTGTAAAACTATAGCTCAACTTACCTTTTTGTCTATTTTTAGAAAACCTAGTTTTTTTGCTATTTGGATAGGAGTGCCAAAATCAAACACCTTTCTTTTTGGACCTATAGTCCAATCTTGGCACTATTGTCCTAAGTTAATTCTGATGATTTTTCTATGATTATCACTATCTACATGGTCTATTCTACCTAGTTTGAATTATGAATGTTATTCTAGGTGTTTTAAATGTTGATTTTTCAACTGGTAGGAGATATGATCTCTGTGACAAAACCTTTGTTTGTTTCCTCCTCTTCTAAGGGTAGGAATGAAGACCCTATAATGCCTATCCTCATAAGAAAGAGACCTGTAAGTGTGTTATGCTATAAGAATACATTATATAGACATGATAATAGACAAGATATCTCAAGATATAGCATGGTTTGTAATGGAGATTGTTAGATCAATAAGGGTATGCCTAGATAGATATAACAATGTAATAGCAAGTGAAATATAATGAACTAGAACTGGAAGTCTAGTTAGTTATTAGTTTTTATTTTTTAGTTATTAGTTATTAGTTATTAGTTATTAGTTGTTAAGGAGGGATGGAGCATGATGTCCATCATGGCATCCAAGAAAGCAAGGTAATGCATGATGTGGATCATGGCATTGCAAACAATTAAAAATCCATCAATCAAAAAGCACACAAGGTAAGAATCAAGAAACAGACAAGAGTGGCCAAGGGGCCAAGAAAATAAGGGACATTGTCACATGTCACTCAAACTAGAAAGAAAACATACAAAGCATGTTCAAATGCCACATACACATACAATTGAAATAAACAAGGTTGGCACAAGAGCCACAAGCTCATATAAGAGTAAAAGCAAAGGACATTGGTAAATTTCCTAAGGTAAACACAAAAATAAAAGCAAAATACATTGGTAAATGTCTTAAGGCACATATAGGAAACAAACCAGGAATTGAGAAATTCAAACACATCTAGATACACAAAGAAATAAATGAAATAATGTAATATACTAGAAATACAATAACATCTAACTAATCAAAGAAACAAGTGAAAGTAATCAAGAAATGTATTACAAGACTAGGTATATGCTAAGAAATACATGAGTTTTATATACTAGTGAAATATTGATAGAGTAATATGTTTAAGCTAGTAAATAATGTACATCATTATGATAACTAGAGTACGTGGTGTAGAAATGACATAACTTGGATGGTGTAGTCATGTAGAATATGCCCCCAGTGGGTAAATATATTGATGTATATCTTGAATGTAGAAGTAGGATGCCTAATCAATGGGTAGAGTGAAGAAATCAAGAATATGGATGTCATTGTACACACTCAAAGAAGATCAAGTGAAGCATGGTAATGTAGATAAATAGAAAAACAATAGCATAGAATAGAAAATGTAAGTCTATCATAGTATCAAAAATGTAAATCATGGATAATGCATACAATTGAAATCTTTTTGTGTTTTTTATTTTATTTGAATGTTTTTGTATTTTTGATATTTTGAATGTTTTTGGAATTTTGAAGTATGTTATGTAAAATCAATCATGAGGAGACTATATACAAGAATTTAAAAAGAATCTATAAACAAGGAAGCTAGGAAGGAATTATGCTAACTGATGAGTCTTGTGGGAGTCTTCCTATCATGGTTTCATATATCAATGAAAGGGATCATGCATGATTGTGAAGCACAATGTAATGGTTGAGACTGTGGCTCTAAAAGCTATGTATGTTGTAAATGTTTTGAAATATCTATAGTAGAAACTGACTATGGGGTCCCCTTATAACTCTAAGAAGTGGATGCAACTATGGGGTTCTTAGGGACCCATCTAATGGGAGGAGAAGCTCTCTG
This sequence comes from Torreya grandis, assembly GCA_037957365.1. NCBI lineage: Eukaryota > Viridiplantae > Streptophyta > Pinopsida > Cupressales > Taxaceae > Torreya > Torreya grandis. Next base: position 665,735 of record JARHVA010000440.1, on the reverse strand, counting down.
AATATGTGTTTTCTGTGTAAAGGCATGAGATCTCAATGATACTACCCTAAGTGTAAACACTATAGTTGGAAGCTATCTAGAATTATAAAATTATGGTTGCTTTAAAAAATACCTCTATTTAAGTATATGAACTCTTTCTACTGGTGATGAAGGCCTCAACTATGTCTAAATCTAAACTGGCAGAAGAACTAAAACTAGTGGAGAAACTAAAACTAGTGGTAGAACTGAAATTGGTGACTAAAAAAATAGTATATGGATCTGAAGTGGGGAGTGGTAACTCATATGGAACTCCACCAACTATAACAACTAGATTATTTTGAATGAATTTCATGCATCTATGAACTATAGAAGGTAATATTTAAAGTTTCTAAATCTATGGTTGACCAAGTAACATATCAAAAACTCCTGAACTGGGACCAATAGTAAATGGTGTGTCCATATGTGTTAGACCCACCTATAGAGGAATTAAAATCTCACCCAATGAACTCTATATGTGCCCATTGAATCCATTGATTACTATCTATATTAGGGTAATATCTTACTCTAAATATCCCAAATGTTGTAGTAATGTCATAGTGCACACGTTTACATTAGATATATTATCTATGAGAACACTATGAATAGGATGATTATGAATGTATGCTCTAATAAAGAGTACATGATAATCTGAATCATCCTCAATGATCTCCTACTCTGAAAAGGAGATGGAAGGTCTAGCTAGAACTCTTGAATTGTATACACCAATCATGTTGCTCAAAAGGTGTAACTCAATTGAAAGTGCCTGATATATAGCTAGTGGAGGATGTGCATGATATGCATGGTGAACACCTGATGTATCCCATATCTCTTATTTATAATGCTATGAGAAAGGATCTAAAAATATTTTCAAAGATTTATCTTGTGTTTGCTTTTCCTAAGGAAGCTCAACTAAAGTTCCAATATTAATAATGTTGCCATATATCAAGTCCTATATCTTGTGTTTCAAATTGATGCATCTATTTGTTGTGTGTCCTAGTTCCCTATGAAAATTAGAAAATGCATTCAGATCATATCCCCATGGAAGAGGCTTTATTGGATCAATTTATTGAATATTCAGGAGAGATATTATATTAAATTCTAATAATTTTTGAAGGACTTTAGCTGGAGATATTGGTAGATTGGAAAAAGTTCACCGAGGAGGCACAAATAAACCACTCACTAATGGGGTTATGAAGCTGCATTGATTGTATGGGATTTTGTTGTTACTCTAGTTTTTTTTAATATGCTTGTGTACATGAGTTTTCCCATTGAATTTAATTTGAATTCCCTTTTCTTTAGTTTATGACATAACTCAGTTAAGGAAGAGAATATTTTAAACATTATCGACTAATGTAAAGCTATTAAAAGACTCTATTTGAATAGATCTTGTAACTCTTGATCGGCCATGAGAGTAGTCATAGTAGCAAAGATAATCGTATATTGAAGAACATAATCTATGAGATGCTCATTTGACCTTTGTTTTTGTTGTGAAACTTCAGCATTAGAAACCTTATCACCAATGTTAATGCTAAAATGAGCTAGGAACATGTCAGATAAAGGATTGAATTCATTGACCAACTAATTTGATAGATTATAGAACCATTGTAAAGCATAATCTTTTAGACTCTATGAAGATAAATTGGTTATTAGCTAGTCATTTGGAAGATAGTCCAAACATGTTGCATGAAAATAACCTAAATGTGTCTCTGGATCACACTTTCCATCATATAGAGTGAGTTTGGGTTGAATAAAACCTTGTGGTAAGGGTGTCAAAGCAATATGACATGCCAATGGTGTATGCAGTAGAGAAAAAGAATCCAAGGCTTGTGTAGGTCTAGAGGCAACTTTCTCAAGATGTAGCACCTTGGATTGAAGATATTTTATCTCTTTCAAAAGGGATACCACATCGAGAGACAAAGATGTACTAGTTTTAGTTGGTGGTGGCATAGAGGCAGGTTGGGTTGTTATATGGGGTTGTTGAGACAAAGTTTCCCCCATAGTGTCATTTTTAACTAGTTTCTATGAAGGAATGGAAGACTCAATTTGTTTAGACTTTTTAATTTCCATGATAGATTGTAAGATAAGAGTATGATCTTAGGGTTGTTCCCTGATTTTTTCTCAAAAACTTTATAGGATCAAATCTTTGTTAAGGACAACTTCATTATCAATAATAGGTGGAAGTGGATCCAAAGTCTAATTTGGTGGATCATGAACATCGGTGTTTATATCATCATTTTTATTCTCATATCACTCATTTTCAAAATTATCCTCATGAAAATTGGTGTAATTTGGATGTGTAGGATCTATAACAGGAACCTGAGATAGTTATTTATCCATCGTATATGGTTGGGTTGAAGGAATCTAGGTAAGCTCAAAAGGGTTGCCACTAAGTCCTACACTTTGTCTCAAAGGAAGAGATGTAAAGATCTTAGGTGGAATTAAAACAACTTTAATAATAGAAGAAAATATTAAATAAATGTAATCCAAATAGTGAACTAGAATATGCATCAAAATGATATGGACCTGAAAAGTAATGGGACCTAGTATATGTAGCTAGGGTTTTGATAATGATTATTTTTTTAAAATTTACTATATAATTTTAAAATTTTAAGTGAATTTATGATTTAAATATGTAAGTAAAAAATTAAAAAAATTGTAAAAATCTTGATTTGAAAGGACCTAGTGTATGAAACTAGGGTTTGGAAAACAAAATTAAAATCACTATGAAATTTTAAAATTTGATGTGAATTTTTTATTTAAATATGCAAGCAAAAATTTATAAAAATATTTTGAAAATCATAAATGAAATTACATTAGGGTTTGTAGGGTTTTTATGCACAAACAAAGTAATTCTAGTTCACCAAATAATTTGACAATTTTGGGAATATTAGATTCTTATTCCTAATTTTATTAAGGGTTTGATTTACTTAGATTAGTAAAAAATATTGTAATAATTAAACTACTAATTTTTATAATTTAATTTAAATTTAAACCTTTCTAAAATAATAATAGATATGGAGAAAATAAGACTTAGATGGAAATAGATTGAGATGGTTGAGATAGGGTCTAAAATTTATTGTGCAAGATTGGGATAGTATCACATATTAGGATCTAGCCTTTGTTTTTTGAAAGGAAAGGAGCACCAAAATAAGACACTCTATATTTTGGTGTTATAATCTTCTTGTACCACTATTGTCTAGGAGATCTAATCTTTGTAGGTTTTATCCATTATCATTGTGTGAGCCCACTTATGAAATTTTAGATGTCTACGAAACTCCCTATAGAGATGATTTAGTATTCAAAACTGAGACTCCATGATGCTTTAACAAACTTTGAGAAAGAGGGGGGGTTAGTGTGTGTAAGATGCATTGTACATGTATCCACAACACTTGTGTGGGCACGTTTCCTACATACCAATACTCCAAAGAGGGATCAAGCCATATGTAGTCCTCCCACTTGATGTGTTTTGTGAAATTATGTGTATGAAGATGCAAAATACTAAAATTGGGTGTGCTTGATGTGGCTAAGGACTAGTGTAAGGATTTGAATAAGTTTGTGGCTATATTGGATGTTTGTATGTAGAGAATATGGAAATATACATGAGTAGTCTTGCTTGTATTCTTGCTTGCTTTGAGATATGTGTGAACCCTTTATAAATTAAATTTAAATGGGTTTTATATAGATTTGTTGATCATGGGTCAAATGTATTCACGTTAGGCCAATAATAAGAAGGGTATAAATCAAAAGGAAATGACACTTGTATCTAAAAATTCTCTTGGATAGGACCACTAAAAATGGACACCCTAGGGTCTGGTGCTATAGTTTAAATTGGGTGCTATCGTTCTAAGTGTACAAGACTTAGGGGGATGGATTTGTCATGGTAAAATATTCTTGGAGGAATTGGAATCATTGTCTATAAGGATATGGATGACTAGGAATCAATGAAAAGGTGCCTAAAAGGGTCATGAGAACAAGCAAGAGGGGCCTATGGTTTGGGTGTCACCAGCCACTCAATTTACTAATTTTTACATTTTATATGACTACACTTTTCATATTTTTACATCCTTATTTTTAAACTTTAGCTTTTACTTCTTTTGGTAGATGTAATTTTCATAAACAATCTATGTTATCATGTTTTTCTCCATTTCCCTCATTCTCATGATAAATAATCACACTTTACTATCATTGTATCCCTTTTCATCCTTTGTCACATTTTTTTTCTTAATTTTAAGTAATTAAAATTGTTTCATGTGTCATTCCTCTTGATTTCCCCTTTCTTTTCACTCTACTTTAGATAAAATAAGGTCAAAGTCAAAATTTTACTTTTATTTTACCTTGATTTATGAGACTCTTAGACCCCATGCTCCTTGAATTTTCTCTCTCTTAGCAACCTTATCCCAAGTATTAAAATTAAATTCATCTTTAGCACCCATGTTTGGTTTTCCAAATTTGTATAGAGGAGGAATAGAAAAATCCATCAACAAAGTTAAAATCTAAATCATTTAAAATAAATGGAAATGATATATCTAAAAGTTAACATACAAATCTCAAATGTCAACATCACACCAAAATATGTGATTACAATCACATATCCTATCTCTAATTTAAGATCAAACTCCATAATTAACCTCACATAGAGTCAAGGTCCATTATGGTATGGTATGCCAATAGATTATAATAGGGGAATTCAACCAAATCTATGGTGCTACCTAGTTTCTCACACAAGTACCGAATCTTTGTAGTAGACTAACAACTCTATAAGGGGTCCTGAGGATTAGGGAACACATTGTGTGAAGGTAGGTCCATTATATTTTTCATGCATATAAGCCTTCATGGGATGATCTATATACTCCATTTATTGACCTAGTACTTGTGTGGCTAAGAGAGGTTCTTCAAAGTCCTTAAGATATAAAGTCCTCTTGTTTTGACAAACCAAATTTGATTGTCTTGACTTTGATAAAGAGTTCCTCTACCTTGATTTTTCCTTCATTTTCCCCTCCACCCATTTCATTTCCCCCCTTGATAGGAAAATTTTGATTCCAAATCTATTTTCCCTTCTTCCTTAATTCCTTCTTCTTCATCTCTTAAAAATTTACTAACACTATTTTTTTTCATTTTTATCTATCCTTAGAGCAAAACAACATGTTTGAGAAACTATGGATTACTTCTTTCTTTTTTTACCATAATTTACATTCCTAGATTTGTTTTACTTTCCTTTTACCATTTATCATTATTTTAATATCCTACTATTACAAACACATGTTTTTGTACCCTTTTTCCATTGTTTAGTGAGGTTGGCTTGTTACTTCTCACTCATCAATGTTTTCTTTCCCTTTTATGCACCTTTTTCCATTGTTGAGTGAGGTTGGCTTGTTAATTTTCACTCATCGATGTTATTTTCCCTTTTATGCTTCTTTTTTCCATTGTTGAGTGAGATAAGGATTTTTATTTTTCACTCATCAATGTTATTTTACCATTTTATTTATTCTTTTACCATTGAATTATTTTATTACTATTCTATTTGACATGTATCCTTGGTTTGACTTGGTGAGTTTTCTTTTCTTACTTAAGGATATCTTGTTTGAGTTTTTCAGTCTTTAGTAACCTTGGGTTTTTTATTACCCAATTTACTCTTGTTTTTTACTTGGTTATTTGGTCTAACATATCACTTTTCACCCCAAATTTATAAGTTTCCTAAGTACATCCTCTCCTCATAGCACCAGCTATCTTGGTTTTTCTTGTGTTTGTTTATTTTTGCTCTTTAGTTTGGTATTCTTGGGTTTGTTGAAAGTAGTCTCTGCACCTTTGAAAATAAAAACTAAAAAAATAGTAGACAACCATCCCATGATAAAAGTAATTAAAGGTACACATTGTATTTACTTTTATTCATTTAGTTTCAATTATTTTTCATTTAAAATACTACAACATTTTTTTAGCATCAGTGTTGTGTGTTACTATGTTTTTTATCGAAGCACCATCCCCTATTGCACCTTAGTGACACATGATGGGTTTTAAGTGGGTAATATATATACACATAATATTTTCAACCTTTTATCAAATATTTATGCTTTACATCTTTAAAAAACCCATCGAGACTCAATCTCGTTGAGTGCATGCCTTAAAGGGTACACCAATAAAGGGGTGGGAAAACCTTTGGTGCTTCGTAGGATTATTATCCCTTATTTACAAATTATTTCTAATCTAACCATATATTTAAAAGCATTAACTAAGCTATTAATCCTCCCTTGAACATTCCTCTAGTCATTTTCCTCTTTGCATCCCTTTTTTCCTCATCTTGATCCCCTTTTTCCAATTGACTATACTAGGTCGACCCTATATATTGTTTATCCTCTAATTAATATACAAGGTCAACTAGGTTGACACTATACTATTTTTGGGTGTTTTCATTTGAGATTTTCATTAGCCCTTTAGCTGACCTAGCTTAGGACCTAGTGATTTATCTCCCAAAAACATACAAGGTCAACTAGGTCAAAACCCATATAGCTAACATATTAGGAAGGATTTAGGGTGAGATTCACCTATAAATACAAGATCATATCATAATTATTTCAATATGTAATCAAGAGTTACTATTCATTCATGTTTATTTACAATATGATCTTCCACCATTATACTTGAAGAGTCTTAGCTTAGGGTTTCTACTTGGAGAATCTAGTCTTGTGGATAAGTCTTAGTTGCTTTGGCCTTTCTTAGTTATCCTTATAAACCACAAAAACCTCTTACAAAGCCCCATTGGCCAAGGGAGAGATTGAGTCTCAATGGGTTCACATTTAAGTAAGTGTATTCTAACTTTTTTCTCCTCTCTTTAGTAGATAAAATTAGAATAAAAATTTGCTCGAATAATATTACTCTTCATATCCCTTGTATTAGGGTCCTACTCATACTTAGCTTAATTGAGATTGTCTTATACATGTTTTGATTGCTTTACTAACCCCTCATATTATATCACAAGATTTGGTATGCACTAGATTATATTTAATTTATTTTTTATTAAATATAGATTGAAAATTAAACTTAGGACTCTTTTAGGGTTATTACATGATTGTGTTAGACTATGGGCTTTGGAACCCTTCCTAGCATGGTGTATTGTGACAAGTGATCCCCTAATCAGGTCTAAAAGATCCCCATATTGGTCATGCCCCCACTTAAAAAATATATTCCCAATAAAAAGTGTATTTATGATCTATCTTCTTTGATCGAGGATTGATTTATAGACATGATGCATATTTGATTGCATAGAAAATTCATCTGATAGTCCATTGTTTTCATCTAGACATTTTGGGTCTAGTGGTAGAAAATTTGAGTAGGAAGTTTGTTGACATCACCATTTCCACATTTGGATGAGTCAAGAAGATTTGGTCATATGGTTATGATCACACTATTCCCTAGTTATTATGTTTAAATTTTTAAGTCATGCGATGAAGTCTAGTAAAAAAATATGTGTGTGCAAAGTTTGGCTCTCAAGCATTTTTTATAGTGTTTTCTATGTTCAAACAGAGCCAAATAAACATGTTGATGATTGTATAATTAAAAATCATATAGGTTTCAAGAGGAAATAGTGACATGGATTTATTTATTATTATTCTTAGTTCTTAGACATTAAATCTCAAGTCATTCACCTAAGCAAGAAAAAAGATATGCAAGTGCAAATTTAGGTTCTTAGGTAGTTTGACATAGTTTTCCCATACATAGCCAAATTTTCATGAGGAATGAAAGAGCTGAGTAAGTGTTGGATTATTTTTAGTGATGTCATGGTGATTTTATGGAGACATCCTAGTGAGTAGATGAAGAGCCTTGATAGTCTATGTGATAATGAAAATGTGTGCAATGTGCTTGTCTTTATATGCTTGAAGTATGATTGGTTGATCTTTAGATTTGGCATGGTTAGAGATGTTTAGGGATGAGTATAGAGTAATAAACATGTGAAATGGGTTATATCATAGGTCCATGGTGGTTATATTTCTTATGTACATGATTGGATTTCATCTAGTTAACCATAATTTTCATCTTGACACTTTGGGTCCAGTAGCAGAAAATATGAATAGGCAATTTGATGACATCACCATTGTCATGTGGGAATGAGTCAAGAGGAGTTGGTCATATGATTGTGATCAAATTAGTCTCTAGTTTTTATTCACCATATATCAAGTCATGCATCAAATCATGGTAAAATATATGAGGGTGAAAAGTTGGCTTCTCAGTTAAAATTCATTATTTTCCCATATTTAACCAAATTTGCAATGTGGCCAAAAAAAGTTAAGTAAGAAGTTTGATGATGGAATATTTCACACTTGTGGAAATTTTAGGAGAAGGTTATCATATGGGTTTATTTATTTTTTGACCTAGTTTATTTGTTCTAAATATTAGATCATATGATGTAGCTCAACAAAAGATATGCATATAAAAAGTTGTGTTCCCAGGTAGTTTGACTATGTTTTTCCATACTTATCCAATTTTACATGGAAAGAAGAGTAGAGTGAGAATTTTTATGGTGTTATGTCTTTCACATGTGAATGTGTCAAGATAAATTGATCATATGGGTTTGTTTGTTTTTTTTCATAGATGATTTGTGCTAAATTTTAGATCATGCACTAAAACATGACATATGTTATGCAGGAGAAAAGTTGGACTTCCTAGGAAAATTCTAAACATAGTTGGATATATAATAGAAGATTTTGAGAAGGAAGCTTAATGGAATTATATATCACACATGCAAGGGTTTTAGGAGATATTTTTTATATGGTTATATTCCTTTTTTAAAGGAAAACATATGGTGAAATTTGTAGGATGAGATTGATTGCAAAAAAAGATATATCTGTCTAAGTTGGTCTTTTAGGCATATTAAATGGGTCCCCATACTTATTCATTTCTACATAAGTTAATGCTTGAGCAAGATCGATGGTGCCATTTTCTCCAAGGAGTTATGAAGTAGTGAGATGAGGATAGGTGAACAATGCTTAATTATTGAGAAAAGTTACACAATAAGGATCCAATGGTGAGTGGGTGTTCATATAGATTGATCAAATAGTGAACATTGATAGTTAAAGACCTCACTAATCTACAGAGATTGATGGAGTGCATTGAGTTAACATTTCAATATTACATGAGATAAGGTCAACATGAGTGAGGTTTAATGTTTGAGCATTGGCCACCTATGTGTAAAATATTAGAAGAGATCGATGGTACATATTCAATCTAAGCTGAGAGGACATGAGATTTGAGCATTGTGTTCGAATGTTAAATGTATCTATTTATATTTAAATATTTTAATTTATAAAGGAAAAAACTAGTGTCTAGTTTTTGGGCTATAACTTTTTATTCTAGAATAATTTTCTCATTTAGTAAAAATAAAAGTGGTAGAGGACTCCAAGATGAATCTATAAATATGGATTTAAATATTTTGGAGTATGTAAATACAAAGATTTGGTGCTCTAAAGTTGAATGTGTTTTTGTATATATTCTGCAAGTGACCCAAGAAGAATATTTAAGCTTGTATTGATATTGTTTTGATGCCTCATGATGAATTAGCTATTGGGCCATGTTTTAGACTTTATGAGGATTTTTTATATGGATTTTTGTATTATGATCAATCTATCTTGAGTATGAACAATGCTTAATAAGTTGTTTGTTTGTTCGATAATGGTGTTTTTGTGTATAATTTATATGTTTGAGTTAATTGAGCATATGTAGAGGTGAAATAAGATGACTATGATCATTTGATTATGTCAAAGGGGACATAAGGATAGGACACATGTATTTAAAAGTGGTCCTATGTTATTATTTTTCTCAAGGGTGAGCTAAATGGGTGAATAAGTCTCTATGAGACCTATACAATGGCCTTATTAAAAGGTGTAGCTACTTAAGGGTGACCCATAAATGCTATGGCTAAACTAAAAATATTGTATTGAGCCATTTATTTGTGGGAGAGATGCCTTAAAAGATAAGGCATGCCTAATGACTGACCAAAGTAGTGATTATCTAGATTGCTCTATAAATAGTGAAATAAAAGATGGTGATTTATAGATTTTGTGTGAGAGACTTTGGAGAGATTAGAGAGAGGATTGTGTGTGTGTTTTGTTGATTAAAGAAGGGTTAGAGTGCCTTGAGGATGATTTAGAGATCAAATCAGTTTGAGGATTGTTTTTATGACCTATAGGTCATAGTTCTATTAGTAGAATAGTACTCTTGTAGATTGAGTATGAGCAAAGGTGAGTGCTAAGTAGAGGTCCATCATCAGGTGTTGAAGACATCAGTTCATAGGTGGATGTGTTCATAGGTTGTATTATGGTAGCTCAGCATCTAATGTAGTTATAACCTCCTTTCAAGGTGAAACTTGTTGAAAGGTTTGGTTATTGTTACAGCTTAGCTAGATAGGTGTGTCAACTACCTTGTGGGATTGTATTTCCTTGATCATTTATTGATTATCTAAATTGGTTATTTTTATTATAATATAGTAGTCCATTATCAGGTTCCAATGGGTTTTATTCCCCAAGAGGGCTTCCCATGTATGTCATGTGTTATGTGATTGATCTTGTATTGTTTCTCTTGATGATATGTGTGCTTCATGAATGCTTGTGGTAACTGGTTGAGTATTTGTAAAGATCAGAATTGAAGTTGGATTATTTAGGCTCATTGATTCACCCCTATTGATTAACCTCTAATAATTGGTATCAGAGCCATTCCTTTGGTAAAGACTTAACAACTTGAAGGTGATCTAAGGTAAAATATGGTTAGTCATCAAGGAGGTTTCTCTACTAAGCAAGCACTGATTTTCAATGGATCCAATTATGATTTTTGGACTATCAGGATGAGTACATATATGATGTCCCTATGTTTTGATGTATGGCAATTTATTCTGGATGGTTATGTTTCTTTTATTACTCCTCCATCTAGTATTGCAAATATTTTTTTTTTAAAAATTCCAAGGCGATGAATGATATCACTTTTGGTCTTTCAGATACTGAATACATCAAGATAATTCATTGTACATCTACTAAAGATATTTGGGACAAAATGAAGATCATTTTTTGAAGGAAATTCAAAGTTCAAGCTTGCTAAGTTATAGACTCATAGAATGCAATTTGAAAGTCTCCAAATGAAGGAAGAAGATTCTATGGCATCCTTTTTGTAGAGATTTGATGAGAATATTTTTAAGTATGGGGTATATTTAGAGGGGATGAATCAGTATATCATATATCTTATAAAATTTCACTTAATCAAATTCCACCTCACCATACATTCAAGATATGCAATAAAAATAAAACAATAAACACCATACGAGAGAGAGAGAGAGACCAAATTTTTATGTGGAAACCCAAAGTGTGAAAAACCACAGAGAACAATCTAAAGTATATGAATAAGCACCAAATCAAATTATAAAGTTTGTGAGCACTAACTCATAGGATCACCAACCCCTTTGTCGAGCACCAACACAACTACTTGTTAACACCAACCCATAGGAGCACCAACCCCTCTTGTTTATATAACACAACTATCTCTCAATGTTGCTTTTTCAACAAATAATAGAACTCTACAATATCTCTTTATATTCTCTCCTATTTTCTTATATAAAATAATTACAAACATAAACCCTCTTGCATATTACAAATGGATTCCCAAGCCTTTATTTATAGATTTCCAAATGACCTTTGGCATTCACCCTTTATGATATTTCACTCTTCATAGAAAATTGTGCCAAACTTGCATGACCCTTCAATTTTTTGTATTCAAAAAGTCACATGGTGACCCTTCATAATAAAATGCATCCTTTCCTCTTTTGTCTTTATCTTGGTGACCTTTCAAATTTCTTAAGGTGACTCTTCATGGAAAAATTCATCATACCCTCTTTTGTCTTCACTTGGTGACTCTTGGAATTCCTCAAGATGAATCTTCATGGAAAAATATGTCCCATTCCTCTTTTTTCTTTACCCCATGACTCTTTGACTTCTCCATGGGCCCTCTTTTGGCTTTTATGCAACCAAAAATATATTCATCAATACTAAATAAATATCAACACATTTTAGCAAAAAATATGAACATTAAAAAACACCTTTAAATAATAAATGCTATGGGACCTTTATCACCAATGCTAGACCTTTGACATCAATGACAATAGTTCCAACAATCTCCCCCTTTTTCATTGATGACAACCTCAAACTAAAACTACCACATCCCAAAACCTATACTTCACATGCCAACCTACACATACTACCATCTTAAAAACATTTAGTAACTCCCCCTTATTGTAGCATCATGTACATATTCCTTGTACCTATTTCTACACCTATTCCTTGTAGCTATTTCCTATTCTTCTCCCCCTTTGACATCAATGTCAAAGGGCCTATCCTAGAGCTAACACTTATCTCTCCCTCAATTGATGTTGATCCTCAATGGTAGGAAGTGAAATAAATTACTCCCAACTTCTCCCACAGATACTTGAATGTGTATTTTGGTAGTGATTTTGTGAAAATATCTATAATATATTTTACAGTATTGATATATTCCGTCTTAACGTATTAATCTGCAACCTGCTCTCTCAATAAGTGATATTTGATAGGAATATATTTTTTTCTTGAATGCATCATTGGATTCTTATAAATATTAATAGCACTTGTGTTATCACAAAAAGTAGAAATAGGTTCATCATATTATACCTTGATATCATCCAAATTTTGATAAATCCAAAGTACTTGAGTACAATACAATACCACTAAAATATATTTCAGCTTTAGATAGTGATACTAAATTCTTCTTTTTGCTTAGCCATGAAACTAAGCTATCATCAAAGAATAAATCTCCTCCACTTGTACTCTTTTTGTCATCCAAACAACCTACCTAATTTAAATTTATATAAGCAACCAAAGTGAAATCTCTTCCCTTTGGGATACCACAATCCATAATCGAATGACCCCTTGATATATCTGAATATTCTCTTCACCAACTAAACATGACTCTCCTTTGGGGCTACCTAATATCTCAAAACCATGCCTACTACATGCATGATGTCTGGCCTCAATGTTGTCAAATTTAAAAGACCACCAATCATATATCTATGCAAATTTTGATCTACAACAAGTGAATATTCATCCTTACTCACCTTGTTCCCTATACCCATTGGTGTGCCAACTGGTGCACAATCCTTAAAACCAAATTTTTTTAACATTTCCTTAGTATATTTACTTTGAGATATGAAAATTCCTTTATCTGACTGAAATATTTGTAACCCAAAGAAAAATGACATTTCTCCAAGCATAGACATCTCTAATTTTTTTTTCATATTATCAAAAAATTATTTTGTCATCTTTTCAATGTTTCCTCCAAATATTATGTAATCAACATATACCACAACAATCAACTGATGCTCACATTTTATTTTGATGTAGAGATTAATATCAACAAAACCTCTCTTGAAACCTTGATCTTGTAGGTACTTATCAAGTCTTACATACCAAGCTTTGGGAGCTTATTTCAATCCATATAGTGCTTTCTTTAATTAGCATACATGGATACTATCATTTGAGAAATTAAATTGCTCAAGCTACTCAATGTAAACCTCCTCTTCTATATTTCCATTAAGGAAGGTATATTTGACATCCATCTAAAATACTTTAAATTTTTTAAACCCTAAATATGCAAAAAACATTCTAATAGCCTCTATCCTTACCACTGGTGCAATATTTTCTTCCAAATCTATACCCTCAATCTGAGCATATCATTTCCATACTAGCCTTGCTTTATTCCTGGTAACTTCACCATCTTCATTCAACTTATTCTTGTATACTCATTTTTTTCATATCACATTTTGATCTTTTGGTCTAGGCACTAATTCAAAAGTATCATTATTTTCTATCTAATTTAATTCTTCATCCATTACCTTAACCTAATGCTCATCATGTCTAGATTCTAAAAAATTTCTAGGCTAAATTTTGGATAACAAAGAAAAATTTACTTGCTCAAATTCACTTACCATCATCTTTTTGGTATGAACTCCATCATTTATGTTCCTAATGATGTCACTCTTATTATGATTTCTTTGAACATATTTAGATGGATTCTTGGTGTCCTTTTGCTTCTCTTTCTCATCTTCATCTAACTCTTCAAAATCCTCTTCTTCAATGATTTTAGGAGTGTTCATTAGATCACTAGCTCTTTGTGTTACATCTTCATCTATCCTGACACTTGCACTTTCAAAAATCTTCATGGTTCTTTTCTTATAACATTTATAAGCTGTATTTTTCCTATAATATCCAAGAAATATACCTTCATTTATTCTAGATTCAAACTTACCTAATTTTTCATTAGTTCTCTTTATCAAGCATCTATTTCTAAAAACTTTGAAGTAATCAATTGTATTTGGTTTGTCTTTCCATAGTTCATAGTTAGTCTTTTCACTAGTAACTCTTAGCAAATCTCTATTTTGAATATGCACTATTGTACCAACTACCTCTCTCCAATATTTATTTTGTATCTTAGATTCATTTAGCATTGTCCTCACCATCTCCTAAACTATCTTATTTTTCCACTCAACTAATCCATTTTGCTATGGAGTTCTTGATGCTGAATAATGTCTCTTTATCCCATGGTCTTCACAATACTCAATAAACTCATCTGACATGAATTATCCTCCTTGATCTCATCTCAGGCACTTAATCTTCAAATCAATTTCATTTTCAACAAAAGCCTTGAATGCTTTGGAGTGGCTGAAAGCTTTTGATTTTTTCTTCAAAAACATCACCCAAGTCATATGTGTAAAATCATCAATAAGAAACATGATATATTTATCACCCTGAGTAATTTGAGTTCTCATAGGTCCACATAAATTAGTGTGAACAAGCTCTAACATCTACGTGGTCAAGTATTCTTTTATTTTGGACCATCATCTGACCTAATTCCCATGTTGACATGGTTCACAAACTGTGTTGGAGGGATTTTTAATCTTTGGAAGATCCCTAATTTCTTACTTCTTGCAATGTTGACAAGATTGTCAAAATTTATGTGTCCCATTCTCATATGCCATAACCAACTTTCCTCAACTTAACTCAAACAATATTTTACACCTTTGATATCTAATAACATATACAAATTGTTGCTTGTTCTTTAAACATCTACAATCAACACATCTAAATATTTTCTCCTAATTTCATAATATTTTACATAAAAATTTAGTATGTATCCCTGATCATACATTTGACTTACACTCAAAATATTATTCTTAAGTGTTACATATAAAACATTTTTAGTATTAGTTTTGCTATTATCCAAACTTAGTGTACCTTTTCCAATAATTTTGATAGTATTATTATCTCCAAATTTCACTATACCACCATTGATCTTATTCAAGGTTATGAACTTGGTCCTATCTCCTATCATATGCCTTGAACATCCATTGTTAATGAACCATGGCTTTTATTTGTTTCTTGCATGTAAATCTATTTGGACCAACATAGACTTTTCAAGTTGTTTCTTATACCATGAACATGTTTGAGATTTCTTCTTGATGAATGGAGCCTTGAAACTCTAGTCCTTCTTGACTGACTCAAACATGCTTCTATAGTAAAGAGCTATGTCTATTGTTATAAGACTTGTAAAATATTATGGCCTCTTTATTAAATCTTGATAGAGGAGTAAAAGATTTGTGGCTTCTTCTTAACTTTGCATGAGTTTCCTTCTTGTTTCTAAAATTGTTATCCCTTTTCTGGCATTCTATTTTCTTATGACCATATCCATTACAATAATAATAGTAACCATAAAAATAGAACCTATTTGTGTATCTCTAATCTGATTGCCTCTGTAGCTCTATTACTTCTAACATTCTTTTTTTGATATGTCCTCTATATTCTTAACTTCTTCCTTTTTCATTTCCTCTTTTGTAAGAGCTTCAACATACCTCTTTCCTTTTTCTATGTTAAACTTGTCTGTAAAGTAGTGGCCTCCCCTTTCTCTTTTTCAAATCTAATACATGTCTTATCTGACATTGATCTTTCACTTTCTACTATCTTATTCAACATATTAGTGTTATTATCAAATTTTGAATCATTGGATGCTCTATCATTGATTATTTTATTTTTTTCTTAAGATCTAATTTTAAATAGGTAATTTCAACAACATACCTTTCACATTCTTCGCTTACTTTTTGTAACTAAGTTGTTAGATATTTTTTAGTCTTTTTGTCTTCTTCAATGTGTTCTTGTAGATATTTAATTATTTATTTTGATTCCTTTTCATTTTTCTTTATTTGACCTTTCAATCTATGATTATTCTTCTCAAGAGCTTACAATTCTTCTAAGGCACAAATGAGTTCTCCTTCCAAATTCACTTTAGCTTCATCTTGTTCTTCTTCTTGGTCATCTATACTTTTACTTTTAGAGGCATCTTCATGTATAGTCATGAATATAATCTCTTCTTCATCTGAATCATTGACTCCACTATCTTCAGCTAAGCTAGGATCTTTAGAGTATAAACTCTTCTTCTTGAATCCCTTCTTGAATTTGCTTTTTAAATTCTTCTTGTATGTAGACCTTCCTTCTTCATTGTCACCATTACTCTTATCTAGGCACTTAGCTACAAAATTTCTAATTTTTCCACAATTAAAGTATTTAAAAGGTAATTGTCATTGATATTTACATGTGCCCTTTTTTGGCTTGCAGATGAATTGAGCTCCATTGTCATCTTCCTGATCACTAGAGCTATCACTTTATTCTTGAATATTAACCTTATCTTTATTTGATGACTTGAAAGTAGCTTCTCTATTTTAGGGTTTCTCTTGTTCGGTCTATATCTCATATGCCGTAAGAATACCATGTAGTTTATCCATCTTTAGCTTTGCTAGATCCTTCATTTCCTCAATTCCCAAAACCTTTACATCATATCTCATTGGTAGACATCTCAAAACCTTTGGTACCACCGTTTATTATTCTAACTTTTCTCCAAGGCCTTGAATATGATTAACTATTTGATTAACCCACAAAAGATAACTTACTATATTTTCTTCCTCTTCTAGTTTCAAACTCTCAAACTATCTTCTAAGATTTTGGAGCTTATCTTGTTGAACCTTTCCATCACCTTTGTAAATATTTTCAAGCTTTACCTAAGTCTCATGAGTATATTTGCATGACATAACTTTAACAAATTTTTATTCACATAAACCACATAAAATAACATTTAAATCTTTATCATTCTTTTCACTTGCCTTCTTTTCTATCAAACTAGTCACAAGTGTATGTGGCTCTTCATATTCCTCCACAACTGCTTGTCAAATATCAAATCCAAAATACATCAATTACATCCTCATCCTTATGATCTAAAAATCATAATTTGTCCCATAAAAAAAAGGTTCCTTATTTGTATAAAAACCTTCATGTGATCTAGCCATCATGTTTTCCCTAATCTACCTTCAAGCTATAAAACTCATTCAAAAGGAACCTGATCTAATACCAATTGTTAAGCATGGGATATACTAAGATGGGGGGTGAATAATTATATCATATATCTTATAAACTTTCAGTTAATAAAATTCCACTTAACCATACATTCAAGATATGTAATAAAGATAAAATAATAAACACCACACAAGAGAGAGAGACACCAATTTTTTACATGGAAACACAAAGTAAGAAAAACCATGGAGAATAATATTAAGTATATGAATGAGAACCAACTCAAATTATAAATTTTGCAAGCACTAACTTGTAGGAATACCAACCCCTTTGTTGAGCACCAACACAATAATTATTTGTGAACACCAACCCATAAGAGCACCAAACCCTTGTAAATATTTGTGAGAACCAACCCATAGGAGCACTAACCCCTCTTGTGTATAAAACATAACTATCTCTCAATGTTTATTTCTCAATAAATGATAAAACTCTATAATATCTCTTTCTATTCTATCCTCTTTTCTTATATAAAATAATTACAAACCATGCACTCTCTTACATATTACAAATGGCTTCCCAAGCCTTTATTTATAGATTTCCATATGACCTTTGACATTCACCCTTTATGAATCTTCACTCCTCATGTAAAATGGAACCAAACTTGCATGACCCTTTGAATCTTTGTATTTGAAAAGTCACATGGTGCCCCTTCATAAGAAAATGCATCCTTTCCTCTTTTGTCTTTATCTTGGAGACATTTCAAATTCCTTAAGGTGACTCTTCATGGAAAAATGCACCATACCCTCTTTTTTCTTCACTTGGTGATTGAAATTCCTCAATATGACTCTTCATGGGAAAATACGTCCCATTCCTCTTTTGTCTTTGCCCCATGACTCTTTGACTTCTCCATGGGCCTTGTTTTGACTTTTATGCAACCAAAAATATATTAATTAATATTAAATAAATATTAACACATTTTAGCCAAAAATATGAACATTAAAAAACACCTTTAGATAATAAATGCTATGGGGCCTTTATCACCAATGCTAGACCTTTGACATTAATGATAATATTTTTAGCAATTATGAGCATTATCAAAGTTATTAGAGAGAATCTTGAAGATGAAACTATAGTCCAAAATGTATTAAGGCCTTTATATATAAGTTTGATCCAAAATTATTTTATATATAAGAGAGTCATGATCTTACTTAGTTGAAGATGGATCAATTTCATGGCACCCATACTGCATATGAGAAGAGAATAAATGATGGTATACCACCAAAAAAGGAAGTTACATTCAAGATAGAGATGAATCATAAGAATAAGTTCCAAGGTAATAAATCCAAAGAGGATGACATATCTGAAATTGATGAGGATGAACTAATTGCTTTGATTACTAGGAAATTGAACATAGGCTCAAGAAAGTATAAGGGTAAACTACCCTTCAAATGTTTCAACTATGGAGAGATAGGACACTTTGCTTGTAAGTACCCTCATAAGCATGAGAATAATGTTGATGAATATCATGATGAAGTCCAAGATGAATATAAGAAGACATATAGGAAGAAAAGATTCATAAATTTTAATAATAAGAAGTTCTTCAAAAACAAGAAGAGTCTTTACACCAAAGAAGATTGAAGCTCATTAGGTGAGAGTGAAGACAATGACTCAGAATATGATCATGAAGATGATGGTCATGCTAAAGATGAAGCTCTCTTCATGGCTGAGGAAGGAAGTTGCTCACTTAAGAATGTGTATACTTGGAGTGATTTAGATAATGATGAAGTTGAGGTGGATTGTGAGACTGTATTGATGAATGCTCTTGAAGAACTAAAGATTTAGAAGAAGATCAATAAGAAGATGAAATCCAAGCTCAAGGACTATGAATAGAAATTTAGTGTATATGAGTCAATATTGAATGAAGACACCAAGGACCATGAAGATATGATCAATAATATCGATTGTAAATTATAAATTCTATCTACAAGCCTAAAAGATAAAGAAGATGAATGTTCAAGGTATGTTTTTGAAAATGAATCTTTGAGATCTAAGCTAGAAAAGATAGATATTAAGGTGAAGACATTTGTGAGTTTTGAAAAGAGATCATGTGATATAGATAAAATTCTAAGTGGTCAAAATATTTATATTGATAGAACTGGTCTTGGATATGAAGAAGAACAAAAGAATGTTACTCAAGACAAGATGAAGACTAATGTGAACCAGGACAATCATACTTTAAAGACAAATCATCAGACAAGGATTGAAGATGCTGGCAAAATGAAGACAAATTAGATTAGATAGCCAAATTCCATGAGGTATGTAAGATTAAATGGTTAATATTACACATGTAATAAATTTGGTCATAGGGATAGAAAATGTAAGAGACCTATTAGAAATGATTTTTTATGGAACTATGACGAGGGTCATCAGTCAAAAGGTATGAACAGAGTTAAGTGGTTTAATTGTCATAACATAGGACATGTTGCAATTTTTTGTCCAAATATGATATGTCAAGATACATTTCTTGAAAATGGTATGGCATGATACAATTTTTAAAAAAGAGGTCACATTTCTAGATTATTCAAGCAAAGGCCTATAAGACAAAATATATTTAATCAAGATCCTAGAGTTCAAGGAAGAAGGCAAGTTAACACATGGAATCCAAAGGTGAAAAGTGTGAGTCATGATGAGATTATAGGTCTAAGTAATATTTTTTCTATGGTGGAGAATGTTTTAGAAGTTGAAGAGTACCAAGAGGGTTCATTATATTCTTATGTTGAGAATGAAGATTTCAAGCTCAAGGAGAAGACCAAGGTGTTGATTGAGGCTAGTCTTGAGGTATGTATGGATCCAAGTGAACATCCTATTCTTGTTAAGCATGTATCATGTAAATAATATCAATTGTCTATGCCTGATAATGAGGTTAAAAATTGTAATGAATATTCTTCAAATGAAAATGTATTCCATGAATCTATGTTGTCTCCATGTATTGATAACCTAAGCATAGAAGAAAAGGAGATTATTGTAGTAGTTGAGGAAGTTATTTCTCCAAAGCCATAGAAGAAGAAGAAGATATATAAGTATAAATTAAGAAAGGATGATATGGAATATTAGGATTTTTTTTTTTAATATCATTGAGATATATAGGGTGTTTCTATCTATGCTTCTTAAGAGACTCCTTTCAAATGGAGAAGCAAGTGTTGTGGTGTTTTCAATTGTAATAGTCTGTAGGGTCAAATTGAAGGTTATTAGATGGTAAAGGAGCATTTGTGATTTATCAAGATGTTATTTTTGAATATAATGGTTTGTTTACCTTATTCTATCATGCCCCAGGTGGTTTTGTGATCTGAAAGTATTTGAAGTCAATTTAGAGATTTTTGTTAGCTCTCAAGTTTCCTAGTTTGTGCTTAAGAACTTGCAGGTCCTAAAATGGGTTATAGGAATTCAAGGTTACCAATGGTTTGGAAGCTCAAATATTGGTCTAGAAGTGTGTTATGGTTGTCTCCAGGTGTACAAGAAGTTTCAAAAGTGGATGTTGATTGGAAGGTATTGTGTTGACTTTATTTGTTTTAAGATTATATGGTTTTGGGATCTAATAAAAAAGTGATTTGCCTTATGATTTGAGATTTGAGGATTATTAATATGTTTAATAGGACAAATTGGTGTCAAATAAATATTCACAAAGATTTGAAGGTTTTTTTCTCAATTTATTCAAATTTTTGTCAAGTTGGAGGCCTAATTAGATAGTTGGTTTGTGAAAGAAGTATGTTGTAGATGATGAGCTTGTTGTTCAAAACTAGTCTGATCAAGGGGGCATATGAGAGTGATTTAGATATGAAGTTTTAGGTATTGAAGTTTTGTCTACTAAAATGTGTGGTCTTTGTAAGTTATAGTTAGGGATATAAGGAGTCTAAAATAGTCCTGGTATGAATAAGAGTGTTTTTTGCTTAGTTTCCCCAAAAGAGCAAAACACAAATATTTCAAGTAGCTTGAGAGAAGAGGATAGTTAACATGTATGATGGTTATTCATGGTGTGTGGAGATATGAATATGCTTATAAGGTAAATTTTTTAAAAAATCGTAGGAGTCCCTCTCATATGTTTATTGATGTGTTCGATCATATTTCTATGGTTTTATGTGTTCTTTCTTCATTGGTTGTAGTGCTTGGTTGAAGAGAGTGTTGGCATGGAGGAAGAGGTATTTGTCAAGGCAAGTTAAAGTAGGATCAAGTTAAGGAGGAGTTGAAATCATCTTTATAAGATGGTCCTTTCCTATTTTATAGTATTTTTAGGTCCTCAAGATCATTTTGTGCCCACTTTGTCATTGTGTCAAAGGGGCAAAATTTCCTATTGTGGAAAGTTCCTGGTATGGGAGTGCTTGAAGAAATAGAAGGTGAGTTGTATATTTATATACATGATGTTTGTTGACATCAATGACAAAGGGGATATTGTTGGAGAATTTATAGTGGTGTCATGGTGATGTCATGAAGACATCCTAGTGAGTGGATGAATAACCTTGATAGTCTATGTGATAATGACAAAGTGTGCAATATGATTTTCCTATTATACTTGAAGTATGATTGGTTGATCTTTAGCTTTGGCATGGTTAGAGATGTTTAGGGATATGTATGGAGTATTGAGAAGGTACAAGGGTTTATATCATAGGTTAATAGTGGTTATATTGCTTGTGTGCATGAGTGTATTTCATCTAGTTGATCATAGTTTTCATCTTGACACTTTTGATCTAGTGGTAGAAAATCTGAGTAGGCAGTTTGATGATGTCACCATGACCACATGGGAATGATTCAAGGTGAGTTAGTCATATGGTTGTGATAAATTAATTCCCTAGTTATTCTATGCTAGATATCAAGTCATGCATAAAATCATGGTCAAAGATATAAGGGTGCAAAGTGTCTTCTTAGTCAGAATTCATTATTTCCCCATACTTGGCCAAATTTTCAATGTGGCCAAAAAGATCCAAGTAAGTAGTTTTTTGATGAAATATCTCATACATGTGGAATTTTTAGGATAATTTAATCATATGGTTTTGTTAAATTTTGGACCTAGTTTATTTGAGCTAAAGATCAAATCATGTGGTGTAGCACGACAAAAGATATGCATATGCAAAGTTTGGCTCCCAGGTAGTTTGACTGTGTTTTTCCATACTTAGCCAATTTTACAACATGGAAAGAAGAGTAGAGTGAGAATTTTGATGGTTTTATATCTTAAATGTGTGAAGGTGTCAATAAAAATTGATCATATGGGTTTTTTCAATTTTGAGCATAGATGATTTGTGCTAAATTTGAGATCATGAACTAAAATGCATAAAAAGTTATGTAAGAGTAAAGTTGGTCTCCTAGACAAATTCTAAGCATAATTAGCTCTATAATAGAAGATTTTGAGAAGTCAATTTATTGGAATTATATCTTACATGTATGAGGGTTCAAGGAGTTGTTTGTTATATGGTTGGATTCCTATTTGAAAGTTGAACATATGGTGTAATTTTTAGGACATGAGATTGATTGTAGCAAAAGGTATATCTATCCAAAGTTGGCCTTTCAGGAATATTGAAAGGGTCCCCATAATTATTTATTTTTGCACAAGTTAAAGCTTGAGCAAGATCAATTCTACATATTACTCTAAGAAGTCAGGAGGAAGCAGGATGAGGATAGGTATATAACGTTTAATGACTAAGCAAAGGTATAGGATAAGGATCTAATGGTGAGTGGGTTTTCATACAGATTGATCAAATAGTGAGCATTGATAGTTAATGACTTGACTAATCCACAAAGATTGATGGATCACATTGAGTCAACATTTCAAGATTGCATGAGATAAGGTCAACATGAATAAGGTTTAACATTTGATCATTGGTACCTATATATTAAATATCAAAAGAGATTAATGGTGTGTATTCTATTTCAACTGAGAGGACATGAGATTCAAGCATTGTGTTTGAAGGTTAATTATGACTATTTGTATTTGAATATTTGAATTTGTAAAAGAAAAAACTAGTGTCTAGTTTTTGGGCTATAAATTTTGATGTTAGATGAACTTGCTTATGTAGTGAAAATCAAAGTGGTAGAAGAATCCAAGGCACATTTGGTACTATGGATTTAAATATCTAAGAGTATGTATAGACAAAGATTTGGTCCTCTAAAGTTGACTATATTTTTGTATATGTTATGCAAGTGAATCGACAAGAATATTTGAGCTTATATTGATACTATTTTGATGTCTCATGATGAATTATCTATTAGATCATGTTTTAAACTCCATGATGATGCTATGTGTGGATTTTGTAATTATGATAAATCTATCTTGAGTATGAACAACTCTTAATAAGTTGATTTTTTATTTGGTAATGGTGTTCCTATGTATAAGGTCCCTGTTTGAGTTGATTGAGCATATGCAGAGGTGAGCTAAGATGAATATGATGATTTGAGTATGTCTAAGGGGACATAAGGAGTGGACCCATGTATTTGAAAATGGTCCTATATTATTTTTTTCTCAAGGGTGAGCTAAATTGGTGAATAGGTCTCCTTGAGACCTATAAGAGTTACAAGGGCCTTATTAAAAGGTGTAACTACTTAAAGGTGACCCATTAATGCTATGGCCAACCTATGAAGATTGTATTGAGTCATGTCTTCATGTGAGAGATGCCTTAATGGATAAGGCATGCCTAATGGCCTACCAAAGTAGTGATTATCTAGGTTGATTTATAAATAGTGAAATCAAAGATGGTGATTTTTAGATTTTGTGTGAGACTTTGGAGAGATTGGAGAGAGACTTGTGTGTGTTTTATGGAGAGAAGAATGGGTAGAGTGCCATGAGGATGATTTGAAGAGTAATTCAATTTGAGGACTATTTATATGACCTATAGATCATAATTTTGTTAGAATAATAGTGTGATTGAGTGTGAGTGAAGGTGAAGAGTGATAAGTAGAGGTCCATCATCTAGTGTTGAAGACGTCAGTTCATAGGTGGATGTGTTCATAGGTTTTGTTGTGGTATCTCAGCATCTAAGGTGGTTGTAGCCTCTTTGCAAGGTGAAACTTGCTAAAAGGTATAGTTTTTATTATAGCTCAACTAAAAAGGTGTGGTAACACCTTATGGGATTGTAGTCTCACTAAATAGGGATTGTATTTCTTTGATCATTTATTTATATTCTAAATTAGTTATTTTTATTATAGGATAGTATTCCAATTGTAGGTTCTAGTAGGTTTTATTCCCCAAGAAGGTTTCCCATCTATGTCATGTATTATGTGATTGATCTTGCATTATCTCTCTTGCTTATTACTATGAATGATATGTATGCTTCATGAATTCCTATGATAACTAGTTGAGTATTTTTAAAGATAATAATTGAAGTTGGATTATTTTGTCTCACTAATTCACCCCCTCTTAGTGATTGTACCTCTAATAGTAAGTAGTTTGGTGATGGCATATCTCATACATGTGGATGTTTTACTAGAAGTTGATCATATGGGTTTGTTTAGTTTTGTGCCTAGTTGATTTGTGCTAAATTTCAGATCATGCAATGAAGCATGTCAAAAGATATGTATGTGCAAAGTTGGCCTTGCAACAAATCCTTGACATTATTGGCTCTGTGATAGATAAATCTGAGGAGGAATTTTAATGTCATTATATCTCAGACATGTGAAGGTTTTAGGAGAAGTTGGCTACATGGTTTTATTCTCCTATGTGATGAGATCATATGGTCTAAATTTTAGAACATGCACTTGAATGAAGAAAAAGATATGGAGGTGCAAAGTTGTCCTTCCATAGATTGCAATTATTCTTATACTTAGTCTATTTTGAATGAAGATAAATATCAGGACCAAATGGATATATAATAAAGTACAAGAGTTTATACATCTAGATATAGGGTGTATAATAGATCAAAGATGTCAAAGTGTTTGATGCTTAAACTAGGTAAATATAAAGCTCCTTATAAAAGGATTGATGAAGTGTGTTTATTATAATATGGCAAGATGTTATGAGATGGTGCCAAGTGTTCATTGTATACATTGAGTAGAGATAAATATCAATCTTATTCAAAGGATCAATAGTGAATGGGTGATCATAAATATAGATATTAAAGGTGCATTATATAAGATAAAGACCTTATTGATCTACAGAGATCAATGATGTGTGTTGAGTCAAATTTGCCAGATTGCATGAGAGGAGGTCAATTGTCAATGTTTAATGATTGGGATTGGCACATTATAAGTTAAATTTCAAAGTATATCAAAGTTACATGATCAATTTGAATATGAGAGAGATATAATAAAATTAGTCAATGTTTAACTGTAATCATTTGGACTTAAATGCTCAAATTTGTGAAGGAAAACCTAGTGATCATTTTTTGTGTTATATATTTGATAATATGTAGAATTTGATCATGGTGTAAAAAAAACTTTTATAATACTTCAAGGTTCATCTATAAATATAAATTTGAATATCTGAATGTATGTACATATAAAGATATTGCGCTCCAAATTTGACTATGTGTTAAATTATGTTCTTCAAGAGACCCAAGAAGTATGTTTGAGCTTGTGTTGATGTTGTGTTGATGTTTTATGATGAACTATTGATCAAAACATGTTTTAGACTCCATGAGTATGTTTTATGATCATTATGAAGGTTTGATTAATCATATTAAATATAAACTAAGGGTTATAGGTTGATTGTGTTTTCATTCATAATGTTTGTGTATACAAAGAGTTGTTTGAGCAATTTGTGCTTAAGTAAAAGGTTACTCTGATGGTTATTGGCACTTAAGGAGGACCTATAGATCATGTGGAATGGATATATGCATTTTAAAAGTGTTCCTATCTTATTTTTCTTAGAGAAGTATCAAAGACCTGAATGGGTCTCCATAGGACCTAAAAGTGACTTAGGCCAATTTGAAAGTGGATTGTGTTTAAGTGTGACCCATGTGAGATGCTTTAAGGGTGAACGCATGTGTTATGGATGACGATAATATATTATGGACTTGATAATTCATGAATGATCTATGTATATTAAAACCAAATGTGATTATTTTTAGACTTGTGGAAGACTTGTGAGTGAGACTTAAGAAGACTTGTACAAGATGTATGTGAGAGTTGTGGAATGAAGGAGAGGTAGAGTGCCTAATTAATTAATTGATGAGCATAACATATTGATGACTATGTTTATGACCTAGAGGTCATATTTATTATTTTTAAAAAGTGATCTTATAGTTTAAGGGTATGTGAAGAGGTTTGAGTGTGCATATGAGGATAGTTTGAGTGAAGAAGGAGAGAGATTGAGGCATGCCTATGTGAGAGGACTATATGAGATAGAGAGAGTTTGTGTAGGGGTTAGATAATCATAGATCCATCATCAAGTATTGAAGACATAAGTACTAATCTATGAGTGTTCAAAATATGGTCTAAAGGACTTGATATTGCTTATGGGTAGTTTCTCCTTGTGAAATAGGTGTTTCATTAAATGCCTTTGGTTAGGAGGATATGATCAAGGTTTATTGGTTTAAATGAGTTAACTAGTCTCTTGTTTGTAATTTATTATAGGATAGTAGTCCATGTGTTTTAGGCTTGCGAGTGGGTTTTATTAAACATGAGGGTTTCCCATAGGAACTATGTGTTGTGTGTTTGATCTTGTGTATGAATTGAATGAATGATCTCTCTCTTGTTAATGTTCCTTGATTAGGTTCATATATGTTGATTGTCTAATAGTTTGAAAGGATTAAAATTTTAATTAAAATATTTGGGCTCACTGGTTCACCCCCCTCTTAATTATTATACCTATAACACTATATTTTTTTATTTTATAGATATAATATATGTACAAACAACATGAGAAAATAAATTTATATACAAGGAGAAAGAGTGAATGAAAATTGTATACAGGCAGGGAGGAACACGATAACCATTGAGTCTTATAAGAGACTCACTATCAATGTGGCATTTTTCAAAAATGGGAATGGCAAACTCTCATGTAGTATGATTAATATGTTATAGTTGAGTTAAGTTTTATTATGAATTTGAGTATTATTCATTATTGGCATCATAATAATCAATGTAATAACCTAGAATGCTAGTGTTGACTTATATTGTATCTAGATGAGCATAGGGAATTTACTCATACTATGCAGTTGACCTTTATAAATTTTTATTTTCTATATTTTTATTATTTTAACCTTTAAAATTGTGCGTATTGTAGGCATATGGTGATTTGGAGGTTATTTTACTAGAAGCCTATTTTTATAATGTTTGTTGGCTTAGCATGATTTTAACTTTACAACTTAAGTTATTACTCTTTTTATAACATTTCATGTGTATCTAGATATTTTGCCTTCATAAATTTTATCTATGAATTATTTACCTTAGTGTGTTCCATAAATTCCAAACCTTGTTGACCAATATTATTAACTGCTATAATAAGAGTAATTATGCCTTGGGCATGTTTTCCAACCCTTGACCTTGATAATCAAATTATTGTAGATACTTTTGACCAAACCCATATTGTTTTGAAAGTGGTACCTCATTTTAGAGAGGTATATTTATATCCTTTGTTGATAAGTTTTATCATTTATGTCAAGGTTGATGTCATTGATGTCAAGGTGTATCTAGTAAAGATGCATGGTGAGTGGTCTATCAAATATGAGCCTTGTGAAAAGAGAGAATTTAAAGGCAAATTAATATCTCTATATTGAGAGATAATTTTAAGGAAACCTAATAATTATTATTAGGTTGATTTCAATGTTGAGGACAATTAAAACATGTTTAAGTACTCGTTCTTCACTACAAGGTGTCTTGAGAATCCTACTCTAGACTCTGCGAAAAGGTGTGCATAGTGAAACTTGGTGAAGTAAGTAAAAACAAGATTTTGAGAGGTTTTATAGCACTGTGTGATATGAAATATAAGTGTATATACTTTTATAAGTATTTCAAGTTCAGTTATCAAGCTTTAAGTGCTTGAGAAGCCTAGTCATGGCACTAGTCATAGCTTATAAAGTTATAGTGAGAAGGTCTGAGCATGATGGCCTATACAGATAGATACACATAGGCATAATAAGTTGTATAAGGTTGATTTATAATTAATATGAGCCATTTTATCACTCAAGATAGTTTCAAGGTGAGCCTATAGGGGTAAGACCTTAAGCCCAAGTCTATAACTAGACTAGTTCTAGACCCTACCTAAGCTAATGAGGTGTTTTCAAGGCCTATTAAGGATGTAAATTAGTGTGTTATCATGAGAGAGGTTTATTTAGTTTGATAATGAGGTGGAGAATAAATGGAAATAGGCATGAAGTTTAGTTTCAAGGCCTAATGTGGTTTGTAGGTCAAAGTCTAAGCAAGCAAAGAGAGAGATGGTGGCCAAATGGCATATGAGGTTCTATTTTCAATAATGTATGGATATGTGAGTGTTTTCATAGGTATGGTATGTTTTTTAAATCATTTTCACAAATTTTGAGTTCATGGTTTGCAATAAAAGGCATGAAAAGTGGTTTTGAGGTCTCTCAAGTACATAAAATGAAAGGTTCTCAACTTGAGAAGGACTTTCAGGTGTTCATTAGAATGTGTAACCTATACTTGGGAAATTGAGATATTAATTATATATGGGGAATTTTCATATTTAATATATCTAGGAAATATTTTTGTAAATGAAAAGCAATCCTTTATGAATAATTATTAAGACTAGAAATAGTGTTAACCCTCTCTAAAACCCTAATAATGACCTAATGTGAAATATCTTATTATAAAGTGATCATAATGGTTTTTTATGTATATTTAAGTGATTTTAAGTTTTATTAAATCCTCCAAATCACCTCCAAGTTTGATTGGTTTTTCAAGTGTGTGAGTAGACCTTATAAGAAAGTTTTTATTTCTCAGATATTTGTTATATCAGTCAAAGTTAACCAATTAAAAGTATGTACTTAATTGGATGGTGAATATTGAGACTTTTAATTTATGTAAATGATTTTTTATATGTATTTTTTATCCCTTATGTTTGCTAAACTGATCATCCAAGTTGACTAGTTACTAACAGACCTAATGGTGAAAAATAGTGAGAAAGCCCAACAATATTGAGATGTTTAGGGATGTGTTATCATGGAATAGGGATGAATACAAGTTCATGGAGAAATTTTTCAATACTTTTAAGACATTTTAATTATTTGTATAATATTTTGAGGTCACTATATATGATGAAAATGTTTCTCATAAGTTGACCTATCTAGTTCAGATGAGATAGTGAGATACAAAGGCTCTAAGATTGGCTTGCAAGACCAATATTGTTATTTTACCATATTATACTTATATATAAAAATTATATAATTATATCATAATATAATATAAATTCATTATTATTCTCTAAAAATGGTTATATAGGTGATTGAAGGTCATTATCACCATGACTGGTCTTCAATACAAACTAGCAGTTTTGGGTAAGCAAGTTGCAGAGATGAGTTTGAGACTCTATGCCATGATTTAATATATAAAATTCACATGATGTTTTTTTTTTTTTTTAAAATGTCCCATATATTCTTTTAAAAAATTTGGAAGTTTGTGTAAGAGGTTGAAACATTGAAGCCAAAAATGGCTTGTCTAACTAAGTGAGGTCTAAGAGAGAGAAGGTCAACAAATTGGTCTACAAGACCAATAATTTCCATTATATATTATGATATTTATATTGGATATTATTATGATGATTTTTTGGGATAATTTTCATGAATTTTAATTCCTTTATTATTTTCTTTCAGGTGCCATAAGTTTAAGTTTCCATGACTGTGTTTTTAGGCTAGTTGGCAATTCAAAGTGAGCATTTTATAGAGAAGGGTTTGAGTCCTTTTACCCTAATTTTTGAAGTATAATGTTATAATTATTTAATAATATTTATGTTAATTAATTTCATAATGATTTTTATTAAATTTCATGAAGCATACATTCACATAAGAGATCAATGCATAAGTAACCAACTACACAACCATATAAGAGAACACAAGAGATATGTGGGAAACCATCTTGGGGGATAAAATCCATTAAAAAATTAAATATAATAATATCATATAATTTAAAGATATAAATTTTAATGAAGCACCAAATTCACAAGGAACTCTAACCCCTACCTAATTGAGCACCCACCCAGTTAGTCTTCTACAAACTCCAACTTGCAAGGAGTCTCCAAGGCAACCAAGAACCAGCTAAACTACCTAGAAATATGATAATATTATAAAACCTATTTATAATATTCAATTTATGTTTACCTCCTTTTTTTTCACTATTTCCCCTTTACTCTCACTCAATTAGCCTTTTAGGCCTTCTTGCTCAATTAGCCTCTTCTAGGCTCATTAGGTCTATTGACTTGTGTATCCACATAAAACAAGTTGATTATATATGAATGAATTATAATTTTATCCATTTTATTTTCATAAATGACCTATCTCTACTCCTTTATTTAGCTCTTTTCTTTGCTTCATTCCACTCTTCTTTTTCTTTTATTTAAATAGGCCAATTAGCCCTTGCCTTTATACCACACTCTTCCTTTCACTATTATTAGTTATACAAGATCCTTAACATAAATTTATCACCCTAAAAATAGTTCAAAAAATACATTACCACCATGAAATAACCACTACTTTAGTTGGCCATTTCCCTTAAGGCCCAAATCCTCCAATAGGCTTAATTGAAACCTAAAGCAATTTTAGGCCTTCACACCCACTTGTAACCTCTTGGACCACCTTGAAATTTTAAAAATGATTTAAAAACATTATAAAATCCTAAAATATATCTTTTATAACCATAAAATAGGTACATACCACCTGTGAATCTAACTCACCTCTTGAACAAAGTAATTTAGAGTACTAACCAGTAGGCCTTAAAACATAAAAAAAATTGTCTTGTGAAACTAATGTATATAGTACATTTTATAAAAAAACCACATTTAATAAATTTAATTATTATATCCTCCATGAATTAAAATACATAAACATATCCATTTGGCTTCACTAAATAGGCCAATAGGCCTCAAACTAACTCTCTCAAAATGACCACTTAGACTGGT
Organism: Torreya grandis; assembly: GCA_037957365.1. Classification (NCBI taxonomy): domain Eukaryota; kingdom Viridiplantae; phylum Streptophyta; class Pinopsida; order Cupressales; family Taxaceae; genus Torreya; species Torreya grandis. The sequence goes on along the minus strand of JARHVA010000440.1, from coordinate 634,271 downwards.
CAAACATAGTCAAAGTATAGTCAAAAAAATTTAACTACCAACACAAAAACATTTACATGTACCTTTGAGACTTATATAAAAACTCCATGGTCATTATATTACTCAATTCTTGACAAAAAACTTAAAACTCTCCATTGCAATGTGATCACTCAAACTACTTGTAGCCTTCAAAAACATAGTCATGAATAAGTTCTTATTAAACACCTATAAGAGTGATTAGAAGACATATAATACACACCCATATATTATATTATATATATATATCACTATAAAATTTATATATAACATGTTATAATAACAATCATTGGTCTTACAGACCAATATCTCACGCTATTTTCTCATAGTCTCAACATAGCTAGATAATCCTTTTTGGATTTCATTATTTAACTCATCAAACTATCTCTCTACCTTCCATAAGTATTGTATTTTTAATTTATGTCTCAAACCACATAAAATTTTTAATTTTATTCATCAAATTATGTCATAAATATTCAATAACATCACTTCCCTTATCATACCTACAATTATCATTCTATCACAAGAATATAGTCATGGTGAACATGAATTAGACCATCTATAGAATCACTTTATTAAACATAAAATGTATTAATTAGATACTTATACACCTTTATATAAAATAAAATCATAAATTTATAGATTAATAATATCAAATAATGAACATATAGATCATTATATGAGACATACACCTTCATTGTCTTGACTTACACAGACAAGTCACTTTGAGGGCATCTTTTTGCTTATGTATGAGAATCATCAAAACATAACAACCAAGTAAAATGGGTATAGGTATTAAAAAAATCCCATATCAATATATTCATCCCTAAAGACCTTTTTTTGATACCTAAACTTTTTCTCACACAACCTTACTTTTTCTCACTATTTTCATTATCTCTAGTCTAGTGATAGGTCATCTTCTATGACCAAAATGATTGACACAATGAATATAACTCACCTAAAAAAATACATGGAAATTATAAAAAATTATTTACCTTCATATTCCAATAATTATTATGTATTAACTCTGTCAACCCTTCCTATAGCATCAAAAAAATTATAAATAAGCAATTTTTTGTACCTTCTACTCACTACCCTAACAAACTAAGACCACCTGGGGATGCCTAGAGGAGTAATACATAATGCAAACATAAAACTTGACTTTATAATAAATTATGGGTGATTTATATCAATATATTCATCATCAAGTCAATATGAGGGTTTAGATAGGGTTTAAGACTAATTTCCATTCTTAACAAATGTTCATATAGCTTTGTACCTAAAAACACTTCAAAATTCTTGGAAAACATTCTTAGGACCATATTCCATCTCTCCTAAAAGTCTTATATTACCATTAAAAGTAGACACATGCCAATGAGCATCAAAACTTTCCTCTCAAGCTATCATCTCTTCATTTTGCATGCATAAGAGACCTTCCAACATGATTTCTTATCTTCTCCTCCAATCCATGACCTCAAACTTGGTCCACATGCTTGAAACACCTTGTCAAACCTCATTCCATTATCACATGGGATTTAACACCTTGGAAACTAAACTTGACCCTTTATTTAGATTTCAATAGGTCTTTATGTATATTAGGTCTAAAACTAGCAATCATACTTAGATTTTGAAAACACTTGGAAACCTATTATGTTACTCTAAATACATCATCGACATGTCAAATAACTTCATACCATAATCATAAAAACACTCTTACATTGGAATCTAATAGTCATCCTTCATTTATCCTCACTAGGTACACTAGGCCTTTAGCTATAAATCACTTTAGGTCTTCGAGTATGACCTTCTCACCATTGTAGATGCTCTCAACACATTATTCACCTATTGAAAGATGGCCAACATCCTCTTGTGCCTCTATAGATATATATCCTAGAGTCCTCATGCTCCTTCATTCATCTCCTATAGCTATCATGTTCTTTTTTGCATTAGACTAGGTATCTCATGTTCAAACCTTCTCATGACAACAACCTTCATTGAGAACCAATGACTATAGCCACCTTCTTGTGACTATTTTAGCATCAATAACCTCAAATACAACTCTCATCTTAACATCAATGAAAACTTATATCATCCAAAATATATGGTGATGAACCTTAGGTTATGTATCTTTTTTATAGGTTATTTTTTTCCATGGTTGTTTTGAAAAGTTATGTTTATGCTTCAGTTATTTAAGATAGACTTTCTGAGTATGCACAGGCCTAATTTCAAACTATGATAATGGTGTGTTTCAAGTGGTGGTTAAAGCTAAAATGTGTCATGGAGACTATATGAGCTTATCAATGGTATTTTTGAGTGGAATATGATATGTCCCTATCATGTGATTTGTTTTAATGTGCTTCAAGGAAGACAAAGTGTAACGTGTCCTAAAGTAAACCTAGTGGGATTAGGTCTCCATGAGACCTAAAGATGAAATGAGGCCTAATTGAGGTATATCAGACCTAAAGGGACTCAAATCATGTTTTATTCATGTATTTAATATTTTATAAGATATATTCCATGGATTACCTAAGTGTTTAAGGGTTTTTGGCCTACTATTAAGTATATGAGCAAGATGCTTGTATAAATACAAGGTAGTTTTAGGCCTATGTGTGTGTTGAGAGCAAGTAAATATAATATAACATGGTAAGGAAAATAAGGTCTTGTATACCATAATAAGAGTGTATAATAATTATTATGAAGTTTTAATAGAGGTTTTATAAATGAGGTTCAAGGTCAAATGACCTAATCTATCTTAAAGAGACCAAGTTGATTTAAGGATCCAAGAAGGTAATTTGAGAGAGATAGAAGTGTGTGAAAAGATTAAGAAGGAGATGATTATCTATTGTATGAGAAACAAGGTTTTATAAATATTATCAAATGTTTTAGGTTGTTGATTTGGTGTTGAGTCATCTAGGGGGTTGATGTCTCCTTGAAAGTTGGTACTTGTTAAAGCCTAGTTGAGTTGGTACTTAGCTAGTTGGGGTTGGTACTCCATGTGAAGTGGGTGTTTCACTAAATTTTATGTTTTTATTATAGGAATATATTACATTTATATATATCAATTGGTTTTATTCCCCTTGAGGTTTTTACACATATAGGATGTGTTCTTATGTTTCATGTTTATGTGGATAGGTGTCTATGCTTGAAAAATCTATATTACTAGTTGAATGTTTCATGATTGCATAAGTAAGATTATTAAGAATTTTTTTGAATACTGATTCACCCCCCCCCCCAACAATTAATTTACTTCCAACATTTATTATCAAATCATGGTCCTTTGAATTAATTCTAAAATCCTAAAGGATATCTTAAAAGCAAGGATGGCTAGTCATCAAGCTTAAGGTGGGTTTTCTACCAGTAAGGTTCCATTATTTAATGGATATAATTATTCCTTTTGGAACATCAATATGAATATATATTTGATGTCTCAAGGTCATGATATTTGGTAGTTAATTATGGATAGATATAGTGCTCCTACTATTCCACTAATTGATGCAACAGGTAAGAAGGATAGTGAAAACAACTCCAAGGCAATGAATGACATTCTTTGTGTCCTATTAGAGGTATATCTTGTGTAGGTGATGAATTTTGTATCATCCAAAGATATATGGGATAAATTTAATATTATCTATGAAAGTGACACCAAGGTGAAGATGGCCAAGTTGTAGACCCATCAAAGATAGTTTAAAAGTTTGAAGATGAATGAAGATGAAACCATTGCACCTTACCTATTGAAGGTTTATGAATTTATCAATGTTATTAGAGGATTGGGAGAAGTGAAAGAATATGTGATTTTTCAAAAAGTGTTGAGATTACTAACTCCCAATTTTGAATCTAAGGTATCTGTAGTGGAAGAGATACAATATTTAGACAAGCTTGAAATGGATGGGCTTCAAGGCATCTTGACTACCTATGAGATGATAAAAAATGAAGACCTCTAAAGAAGGAAGTAGATTTCAAATTTAATAAGTCAAAATCCAAAAAAATTAAGAATTAGTAATGTTCAGATGTTGTTGATGATGAACTAATAGCCATGTTTACTAAGAAGTTGAGGTTTAGATCTGATAACTACAAGGGTAAGTTGCATTTCAAATGTTTCATCAATGGTAAGATTAGTTGGTTTACATATAAGTATCCTAACAATGATAAGGTTGAGCATGATAAAGAACATAATGAACATCATCAAGATGATAAGAAGGTTCATAAGCCTAATAAAACAAAGGAGTTTAGGAAGTGTGAAGGAAGTAAAGTGGAATTCAAGAAAAATAGGAGTTTTTATACTAAAGATGATAACTCATCTAATGTAAGTGAAACAATAACATATGATAGTGATGATGGAAGTAATGAAACTAAACATGAGAAAAATGAAACCTTATTAATGGATATTGAATGAGACAATCAGGGTTGGTCAAATGGGAAAGGCCTTATGGTTGATGTAGAATCAAATGAATAAGAAGTTTAAGTGAACCTTGAGGAAGAATTGGTAAGTGCCCTAGAGGATTTGAATTTCTAAAGAATAAAAAATCAAAAACTAATATAACTAGTTAAGGATTATGAGGATAAGATTAACTTGTTTGAGGAGAGATTGAGTAATAATTTTAAGGAGTATGATGAGATCATCAATCAAATTGAATCATAAATGGAGATAGTCACTGTAATCCTAAAGGCTAAAGAGGAAGAATTCACTAGGTATGGAACTAAAATGGAATATTGGAGAGATAAGTTGGATCAGGCAACTATCAATTTGAAGACCTTTGTGAAGTTTTAAAAGAGTATTTATGTTCTAGATAATATCTTGAGTAGTCAAATAGTCAAAAGTCTACAAGTGATAAGACATGTCCTAAATGTAAAGAAGACCAAAAGGAGGCTAATCAAGTCAAGGAGAATGATACTAAAGACAAGAAGTTCAACATGAAAATACCTATAAAATAATGTGATGATATGATGTATGTTAGTTCATTTAATGGTTACTTTTTGGTATGCATTCAGTTTGGTCATATAGCAAGAGAGTGTAGAATTCCCTCCAATAATGAGTACTCATGGGACTATGGAAGGAGTCACAGTTCACATCAATCAAGAGGTATGTATGAGGTTTTTTACTATAGTTGTCATAATGTTTGACACATTGCAATATTATTCCCTAATAAATTTTGAAGGCCATCAAGTCAAAATGAAAGGTTTAAATCCCCTAGAGTGAAAGAGAGAAGGAAAATGAATGTGTAGAAACCAAAGATAGTAAAGGTTAGTCATGATCAGTATACAAGATAAAATGGAATGTTTTATATGGTAGATCATAATTTAGATAACAAATCAAGCTATCAATGTCTGTTATTAGCTCATATTGATGATCAAATGGCTTATGAAGAGGTTAAGCCTATAGTGTCAATCAAGCCTAAAAGGATAATGAAGGATATTTCAGTCTTGTCAGAACATGGAGATCTGGGAATCTCTTAAGTTTTTGTTTTTTTAGTTTCCTATGAAAAGGGTGACTCCATAAGGCTTCATGGAGACACTCTTAAGTTAGCAAAAACATGGTGGATTCTTGGTTTTAGGGGGAGCTATTCATATTGTTGAATGAGCTTCATCTATGTTTTAAGTTAATTTAAAGGAGGTATGCATAGAGTAAGGGGGACCATGCTCCAGTGATGCTTCATAGACTATTTTGAAATAAGTTTTGGTTTTAGATGGTAGTTTATGGAAGACCCTTTGTCATTAATGTCAAAGGGGGAGAAAGTTCAAGAAGGGAGATTGACTACATTGGGGGAGATAAGAGTAATCAGATTGAATAATGTTTTGCCATCAATGACAAAGGGGTATTTTATTGATAATTATTGTCATTAATTTCACGGTTGATGTCATTTGATGTCAAGGTTGATGTCATTGTTGTCAAGGTGTATCTGGTAAAGATGCATGGTGAGTGGTTTATCAGATATGAGCCATGTGACAAGAGAAAATTTGAAGGCAACCTAATGTCTCTCTATTTAGAGAGAAATTGAAGGAAACCTAATGATTATTCTAATTTCAATGTCAAGGTTTAGTATAAGTAAAGCATGGTTAAGTATTAGTTTTTGAGTATAAGGTGTCTTGATAAGCCTAGTCTAAACTCTATGAAAAGGTGTGCATAGTGAATCTTGGTGAAGTAAATAAACACAATATTGTGAGAGGTTTTTTGGAAATATGTGATCATACAAGAGGTGTAGATACTTTCAAAAAAAATTAAAGGTCTTTTCTCAAGATTCAAGTACTTGAGAAGCCTAGTCATGGCACTAGTAATAGCTTATAAAGTTATAGTGAGAAGGTTTGAGCATGGTGACTTGGTAATATATATGCACATAGGCTATACCAGGTTTCTTGAGCATGCGTATTAGGCATTATATCACTAAATAGAGTTTCAAGGTGAGCCTACAAGGGTAAGACCTTACGCCCAAATATGTAACTAGACTAGTTCTAGACCCTACCTAACCTAATGAGGTGTCATGAGGTGTTTTCAATGCCTATGAGGATGCAAAGTAGTGTTTGAGCTTGAGATATGTTTCTTGAGTTTGATAATGAGGTGGATAATACATATAAAGAGGTATAAAGGTCATTTTCAAGGCTTAATATGGTTTGAATGTAAAGGTCTAAGTAAGAAAAGAGAGATATGGTGGATAAATGGGGTATGAGGTTCTATTTTCAAGGAAATTATGGACAAGTGACTATTTTCATATTTATGGTATATTTTTTAAAGCATGTTCACAAATTTTAAGGTCATGCTTTTCAATAAAATGCATGAAAAGTGGTTTTGAGGTCTTTCAAGTGTAAAAAATGAAGGGTTCTTAATCCAAGAAGGACTTTCAGGTGTTCATTTTCATGTGTAACCTTTGCATGGGAATATTATCTATTAAATAGATATGGGGAAGGGTCCCAGCTAATATCTTTAGCCATTTTTTTAAATGAGGGAAATCCTTTATAAACAATTGTTAACACCAAAAATAGTGTTAACCCTCTCTAAAACATTAAAAATTACCTAATGTGAAAGATATGTTTTGAAAGTAATCATAATGGTTTTTTATGGATAATTAATTTATTTTAGTTTGTATTCAACTCTCCCAAACACCTCTAGGTGCAATTGGTTTGTCAGGTATGTGAGTAGACCCTATAAGAAAGTGTTTGTTTCTCAAAGATTTATTTTAGCAATCAAAGTTGATGAAGTCAAAGTATGAAAATAATTTTACGGAGAAGCTTGATACTTTTAATTTATTTAAATTATGTTTTACAGGTGTTTTTTATCACTTAGGTGTGCTAAACTGGTCGTCCAAGTTGACCAGTTATGAATAGACCTAATGGTGAAAAATAGCGAGAAACTCAAGGATTAGTGAGAAGATATTTAGGGATGTGTTATCATGGAATAGGTATGAATACAATTGCATGGATAAATTTTTTAAATAATTTTAATTCATTTTAATTTTATATATAATTTTTGGAGCTCAATGGATAATGAAATTTTTTATCATAAGTTGACATGTCTAGTTCAGATGAGACAATGAGATATAAAGGCTCTGAGATTGGTATGTAAGACAAATATTATTATCTTAAAATATTATAATTTTATATAAAAATGTTATAATTATCTCATAGTATAATCCACATGCATCAATATTAATTTTAAATGGTCATATAGGTGATTGAAGGCCATTATCACCATGACTAGTCTTCTACGCAGACTAGCAGTTCTAGGTAAGCAAGTTGCATATATGAGTTTGAGAATTTATGCCATGAGTTAATGTATATAATGCACATGATTTTTTTTTGAATTTTATGTCCCATAAATTATTTTTAAAATATTTTAAGCTAGTGTAATAGGTTGCAATATTGAAGCCAAAAATGGCTTGTCTAGTTGAGTGAGGTCTAAGAGAAAGAAGGTCAACAAATTGGTCTACAAGACCAATAATTTACATTAGAGATTATGATATTTATATTTTATTTTGTTTTTATGATGTTTTAGTATAATTTTAATGAATTTTATGTCATTTTTTTGTTCTTTCATGTGTCATAATTTCAAGTTTCCATGGATGTGCTTTGAGGCTGGTTGGCAGTTTAGAGTGAGCATTTTACAGAGAAAGGTTTGAGTCCTTTTGCCCTGAGTTGTGAATTATAAAACATATGTTGATGAAATTTAGTTAATTTATATTATTTATGTGTGATTTTTTTCTATAATTTTTTTTAAAAATTATGTTTATGATTTATTTATTCAAGACAGACTTTCTAGGTATTTACAGGCCTAACTGTAAACAGTGTTAATGGTGTGATTCAAGTGGTGGTTGAAGATAAAAGGTGTTATGGATCCTATATGAGATTATAATGGATATTTTTGAGTGGAAAATTAAATTTCACTATATTTTGAGGTTTTTTAATGTGTTCTAAGTAAGATAAATTGTAACGTGTCTTAAAGTAAACCTAATGGGAATAAGTCTCCATGAGACATAAAGATGAAATGAGGCCTAATTGAGGTATATCAGACCCAAAGGAACTCAAAGAATTTTTTATTAATATTTTTAATATTTCCTAATATATATTCCACGTTTTACCTAAATTTTTAAGTGTTTTTTCTTGACTAATAATTATATGAGCAAGAGGCTTGTATAAATACAAAGCAATTTTAGGCTTGTGTGTGTGTTAAGAGCAAGTGAATATAATATAACATTGGTAAGAATAAAAAGGTTTTTTAGACCATAATATTAGTGTATATTAAATATTATTAAGTTTTAATATATTTTATATGTATTATTTTCAAGTTCAGATGACCTAATGTATCTTGAAGAGACTAAGTTGAGCAAAGGATCCTAGAAGGCAATTTGAGAGGGATAAAATTATGTGAAGAGATGAAGAAGGATATTATCATATATTGTATTATAAAAAATGTTTTATAAAAGTGATAAAAGTTTTTATTTAGTTTATTTTTTTCTTATTCATCTAGGGGGTTGGTGCTTTCTTGTAAGTTGGTGTTTGTTAAAGCCTAGCTGAGTTGTTGCTTAGCTAGTTGTGGTTGGTGCTCCATGTGAAGTGGGTGCTTCACTAAATTTGATGTTTGTCTTATATTAATATATTAAATTTTTAGATATAAATGGGTTTTCTTCCCCTTTATTGTTTCCCACATATATGACGTGTTCTTATGTTTTATGCTTATGTGAATAGGTGTCTATGCTTTCAAGATCTATATGCTTGGTTGAATATTTCATGATTTCTTAAGTAATATTTGTAAGAAAGTGTTTGAAGGATGATTCAGCCCCCCTCCTCTCAATAATTTTTCTTCTGACATCCTTCACTTGATTTACCTATGTTTTCTATATTTTTTCTTACTCTGATTTTGCTTTGTGAACCTTTTATTGTTTTGATTTATGCTTTGGTAACCATTTTTGTAATATTTTTGAATTTGACCCTTTTTGAATATGTCCATGTATCACTATAGATTTCTTAACTAGTTTATCTTGTATAGTTCAATCATTATCAATGATGTGTTTTATATGGGTTTTTTTATTGCAAACATGAATTTGTGTGATGACCATGCATTATATGGTATGCACAATAATATTTGGATATCCTTACTAGATTTAGAGGAGGTAGGTTAATCAACTTAGCTTTAATCATTTGCCTTAAAATCTCACTTGAACTTTTATTTTATCTTTGAATAGTTTTTGAATAACTAGTTGTATATGCACTTTGTTATGATTTATTATTTTGATATGTAACATTGATTACCACAAATTCACTAGGTGAAGATATATATATACATGATTGAAACTAGCATTCCCTAGAGGCTTTTGTATTGTAATATTATTTTACAATGTTGTAATTTTTTCATGTAATATATGATTCTTATTTTCTAATTCTAAAATTAACTTGCTCATACTAATAATTTGAATACTTAGAGTCTCACAAGTGCAAACCCTAGTTAATTATAATTCAACATGTAGGCACACACCCTATATAGAAGAGGTGGCGGCATGGATAGGCTGAGTATAGACATTTGAAATAGTCATATAGGCTACCTCTCCTCTTAGATGAGTGATAACATGTACCTGGTTAGAAAGACTACCACGCTCATGGAGATGAGGATAAGGAGAATCTTATTTATCCATTAAATTTGTTAATGAAACTTAAAAGAGGGATAATATAGTATAATATATGAGGTTTTAAAACACTAACATAGCCAATGAAAATAGGAAAAATAAGGGTGAAAACCCTAGTAACATCTAGGGATAGGGTTTGATCAGTATTTGAAGTAAGTGAGGTTCTCAAAATGATTTAAATTTTTAGGGTTATGGAGTTTAAGCCCTAGGTTTTTAATGAGAATGAGTATATTAAATTAACGTATAAATAATAAATAAATATATCCATTTATTTGTAATATAATTGACCTAATTTGACCTTCTAAAATAGCAATAAATAATGTAAACAATTACTTAGCTAGAAATTGATTGAGATGGAAGATATCGAGCCTAAAAACTGGGATAAGATCTTATCTAAGTGTTTAAAATAGGATCCAAGTTCCATGACCCTAATTAGACAGTAGTGAAAATGGCATTAGTATCCTCTTTTTGGTGTTAGTTTCCTCTATGTAGAATTTTTTTGAGATTCTAAGTGCACCTATGTTTGAGTCTTCAAATATTGTTCATGTGCACATGAGTTCTAATTCCTTTTTAGTGACCTATTATGATTGATTTTACATGAAAACATTAGACCTCGATTTTGTTAGGGCATCTGAATGGCACAAGTAGCAAAGTGTGATGTTAGTGACATAGGTTGGTGATGTAAATTTGATTCATAAACTCTCTTAATTTATTGAATTAAACTTTATTTCTACCTTAATCATTTCTTTAACCTTTGATTACTTCCTTCATGCAGGTACATTATTTATCTTGACACCTAGGTCATTCTTAGCTTCACTAGCTCATAAGCCTCCTTGCATCTTATATTCCTCCTCTGTATCTTGAATACATATCATCCATCATCATCATCTAAATTATCTCCTCCTTAGTATCAACCTCGTCATCTCTTACACCACTTTCATGCCTCCAACTCTATGTTCTTGGTTTAAGCTGGTTCATTTTCACATAAGTTTATGATCTAAAATCCTCATGCATAGTTTTCAAGAATTTTGTATACTAAAAATGTATAATATGGTCATTCAATTTCTTATTGTATCTCTCATACATATCTCATCATAATACTATCTTTCAAGTCTAAGACTTAAAATAAACCATGATTTATTATTTCTTACCTAGCTCCTTATAGCCTTATTTTAGTACAAATCTAGGAGGCATGAATAATACAAAAATATTAAATTAAAATTTAATAAATTTTAAAATACAATTTATCCCATTTTGTATTCATACAAATTTTTAGGACCCAAATCTTAAGGGAGACCACCTAATTCAACATACCTCTCTAGGAATTAGGTCTCTTTAGCCTAGAGTAATCCCACAATCTTAGTGACCATATTGTATAACACTGTAACATATTTAAAACTCATTAATCCTCTATAAAATATCAAAATAAATTATATTCCAAATTTTTATTAAATTTGGTTGGTGTAAACTCAAGTTATTCAAAATGCAAGATTGAAACCCTAGGTCTAGTTTTGGCAGGATTGTGTAAGGTTGAGAGCCTAAAAATGGGATATTTTGAGTTTTATGGCACTTAAAACACTTAAAATACCTATATTAGGTCCACCCAACCTGAATTCAACTTCTCAAAACATTATTTGGTCTTTAAAAATCATTAAATGTCCCCAAATATCAAGTTTGTAGGTTTTTGGTTACTTTTGATTGAACTGTGGAAAGGTTTTAGTTATCTATTGAAACTTATAAATGTAATGTGAGTATATAAATGGTTATTTTACCTTTTTATGATTTTATATATCTTATTTCAACCTCTCAAAAGGTTATTTATCTGGAAATAATCACTACAAGTCCTAAACATATGAATGAGTACTTTAATAGGACTATGTTTAGCAAAATGAAGGTTGGAGTTGGATCTTGAAATATCCAAATGGATTTATTAATCATTAAAAAATATTTTTATCATAATTTATTAACTCTCTACTATACTCCCAATGTCCAAAACATTTTAATGGATCATCAATACTCCCTAGTTTTGTATGCTCTAGACTGTGTTAAAACAATAGTTGTCACACAACTTGGCTCTTATGCCTTAGATATATAGATCAATAAAAGATTATATTATATTAAAATAATAAAATATATATATATATATGATCCTCTACCAGTAAATATTTTTTCATTTATTACTCTTCTTACATATAAACAATCATACACAAAATTTATATAAAGGTAGGCAGATTTATTTAAATATTGATCTTTTATCCTCATTCCTAAGACTATCCACCTATATTTTCAAATTTATCATAATATACTCACATTACTCACTCACATGAATTTATCTCCTTTCATATCCCTCAAACATTCAATAATAACTCCTTTATGCCAACTCCATGTAGGGTAGAAGTTACCATTCAAGATTCTTTCTTACATTGTTATTTTTCATGAATTGCATATTAATAAACCATTAAAACTCACCACTAGGACCTATTAATATATTTCCAAAAATTTAAAAACATTTACATTTCACACAATTATCAAAATACTACTCAAATCCTAGTTCTAAAATTTAAATTTTCAAATCTTCCCTTTTGGCAAGAAACTCAAAAAGAACTAACAACACAACATATAAAGACTCTCAAGGAATATAAAACATTTTATATGACCCTATAATAAATATCATACCCATATAAAACTAAAATGGATAACTAAAACTCTCAAATAGCTTAAAAACTTATGCTACCTTATGATGCTTTGTATCAAGCTCCCTAAGAGGTAAAATTTAAGCTCATGCTCAAATGTACTTTGTACAACTTATTTATTGATTTATGATTCTTCCTCCTCTAATGTTATATCTCATTTTGATAATTATCCTCTTATCTTTATCATTTTTTCTCATATGGTTCTCGTGTCTTTGTTTCATTTCCTTGTCTTGCCTCTTTGACAACTCATCTTCTACCTTCATGAAGTACATGATTTGTTATAACTCCTTGTCCACTTCGTATTATATCTCCTCCATATCTTAATTTTATTCATCATGCTATAACTTAAATGGATCATTCTCATTATTCACTCTAACTTATACTCCATAACTTCATTTTATATTTGTCATGATTGGTTCTTGCACTCTTTAATGGCCTATCATCTTAACCATTATTTCTTCTTGGTCTTCATGCTCTAATGGCTTCTCTTTCATCTTCACCCTTATCATACTCTCATTTGTATCTTGTTTGGTTGCCTCTTAATGATACTTCACTATCTCATGGTGAATATTCTCATAGCCTTTCTCATCTTGTAATGACACTTTCTTGACCAATTTAGTTTCATCATAATACAACACTACTTGGCAAATTTTTGTCTTACTATCATCATTCATAATAAAAACCAACTCAACTATAACATTACCCATTTAATATGTCAACTTATTACCTTGTTATTTATTTATTTTATTATAATCTTTATCACATTAGTGTAGCTATACTTCCATGAGTATTTTCTCTTCATTTCTTGGCATACCAATTGGATTGGTTCTTGGGCTAAGACTAGCATCTCTTTCCTCTCTCCATGATAAATTTCTCTTACTCCTTGGAGAACTTTTGGACGGATATTATCCTACTCCAAACATTTTATCTTCATCCACTCATCTCCTTTATGAGAAACATGGTTTCCATCCTCTTTACTTTGCTCTATCATGAGCTCTCATGAATCATTATTTCTTATCTCCATGTAATCAAGGAGTGATTCCCTCTCTCTTATCTTCATACCTACACCATCATGTTTAATGTCTATCAAATTACATTCATGAGAATTTATAGTCTCTATAAGGATCTCATTGTCCTTTATATCCTCTCTTGGTTTTGTATTCTTCTTATAAGCCTCTCTAGGCATCCATTCCATCTTCTTGTTTTCCTTATTATGTCTTCTTAACCTCTTATCTTTACTTGCATCATTGGATGTCAATACTTGTTCCTTGATAAATTCCATGAATGTAATATGAAATGCACATATGATATAGGATGTACAATAATTATCAAAGCATAAATAAATAATACAGATCAACTTTTGACATAGAGTTACCATGGGAAAACCAAAAAGAGGTAAAAAACCACCAAAATATTATTTATTATTGAGAAACCAATACAACCCCAATAAAAATTCCTCTCAATTTCACTTTTTCTCTATTAACAAAACTATTATTTACCCAAAAATATATCAAGTTTGAATGATTTACAATAGTGGTAAGACCCTATTTATAATATTCAATAAGAGAGGTGACCATTGTGAAATAATGGGTCCATCCATCCCAATAAACCATTTAATTAAATTTGGTAATTATTAAATAAACATAACTTTATTATTTATTGTCATACAATTTTTACCTTGTGTTAATAAATAATATATTATTATTAGTTTATTTTAATAAGGATAAAGGATATTAATCCCACTTAGAATTAAATGTTCTAACACTCCCCCTTAATACTAAGTGGGGCTAAATGTCATAGTCACCTTTAAAAAAAAGGAATTATACTATGTACACAATTGAAAGATTTAAAAACCTTCATCATGTAAAACGTCACTTTTTGAAACAAAGAGAATTATAATCCATAAAATACTAAAAATTAATTTTAGGATATCATGATCATGATAATACATCTCACAGTTTCTCCTGAACAATTAATAACATATTTGGAGCCTTTTTTAACATAAAGACCTCCATTACAAAGTATGATTTTAAATGTATTAGGGTACAAAAATAAAACTTCCACATGAAGCTTACTAAAATTTAAAAAATTACACTTAAATTTTACAATTATTTATGATAATAATAAATATAATAACTACATTACCATTAAGAAGTGATTTTGTCATGCACACTCCCCCTCAATGGCAATTGTTATCACTCAGAAGTGCACCCTACTAAGAACGTGTCTCTATTCTCACTTATGTTTATATAATGGAAACTCTCCAAGGTGTGGTACCTTTTATTTGGATAGAATATCCAAATAAATGGATATTTCCCTTTGCTACACTCACCTACTTCTATTTAAACTAAATAATAATGTGCTTTCTTGACTAGGAAAAGGGTGGAAGGAGAAATGTTAAAGTTAAAAATGAAATTGAAAATTGAAAATTGGGACGATGCACCAATTTTAAGGTCAATTATGTCTATAATAGATACACTTTAGAAGATAAATAACTTTAAAACTTTCACTTCATCTTCATACAATGACTCTTGCATAAGTATTTCACATATATGTCTTTACAAACACCTGCACTAATTTGGGAGGAATGAACAATAGTTGAATTCACTTCTAGATTAGGTAGAAATGAGACTTAGAAATTTTATATGGCCTAAAATAATATTAATTTACTATATAAATGTGATATATTTATATGTAAACATATAAAAAGCAATCATTCACTAAGTTTTATCAATGAATTAAGAAGACACTTCATTAACTTAAAGATGGAAAAAAATCAACTCTTTATTACTTCAAAGGTGAGGTAGTACAAATTTTGACATAATTTAAGTAAGAAAAAGGCATAATATCCTTATAATCATTCAAAAATTAATTTACATATATAAAATAATAATAGAGAGAGAGAGAGACGAAAAGCTCCAAAAATAGGAAAGAGTTTCACATGTTAGTTAAGTTAATTCCACTATAACTCCAACTTGAACTCAAAATTGATCTCCACTTATAATTCAAAAAAATTACAACATAAAAGATTGGATTCTAAACCTTATTTATTGGAAAAAAAATTCTAGGGGAGAGAGGGATATTTGACAATTCAAAGGGTTATTCATGCATCTTGAATCCTAAATTAACTCCATGTGATCTTGCATGCAAATTTTGATCTTTTTTAGTTAAATATTTTTAATATTTTAGTTATATGCTCTTGGTATTTCATGAATATTAAATTTATGATTCAATTACCTTCACTTTAATCTTGAATTGACTTGATTTATCTTGACTTCACTCCTGGAGTTTAACTTGAGTTATCTTGTATGCAACTTGCATGCATGTTTGGCCTCATGTCTCTTCTAAAAATAACCCAAATGGGGGCGTAGTAAGAGATACATTGCATGATGATTTTATAAATATTATTTTTAATTAAAATATTTCCTCACATTTTTTATTTTTACCTTAACTCCACTTATCCACCCTTGCATGTTTTGAAACTCCACTTTTGTATGGCTAATTGAAGGCCATTTGAAGTTGGCTTGTAGTTGTTAAAATTAGCCCAAAATGGGGCACCTAAGTTAGATATAAAATATAATGTGTATTTTTAATTATCCATTGAATATTATTTATAATTATTCACTTTATTGTGACCAAATTATCTTTATAAACTAGTTCTTCTTCCATATGCCTATTTTGTGCAACTTTGACAAGCTTTTTGAATGCACCATGAAAGTCACAAATTTGATGGATATTAATAATTATAACATATAAGGATAAAAATTATTATTTTAAAATAATCACAATAGTTTCATAGACATTAAAACAAAATTTCAGCTCCAAAATCCATGTAAAACTCCAAAAAACATCATTTTATGCTCTCAAATGCTCTCTTATTCTCAAGAAACCCTTATTTGGATTAGGGGATCTAAAATGAGTTTAAATAATTAAAAACCACTAATAATATGATTTTTTAATAGGTATAAATTTTTAATACCTGTAAAAGTTTTAAAATATCCAAAATTCTTCACCAAACTCCCTAAGAAAAATTCACAAAAAAGTGTTTGCTTGTTGCCCTAGGGATGACCTAGAGATGTTTTTCAATGAGATGAGCCTATTTTGAATTTTTTTAAATTAAATTATAATTTATTTATAACTTTAAATTAATTATTCACACTCTAAAATCATTTTTTTCCATTGGATGGACCTGAAATACCCATTTCCAACTCCATTTATGAGCAAAAAATTGAAGAATCCTTTATTCCCTTCATGATCAGACCTGTATATTTCCATTTTATACCTAAATATGTATATTAATTAATTTAAACTTATTTTAAACATTAAATTACACTAAAACATACCCCCATGTAAAATTTCAAGAGTTTTTATTTTAAAAAACTCAAAATATGCACTTTTTGGTGTTGATTAACTTGCCCAATTTCATTTCTGAACACCTATAGGTCTATGATTTACCATTTTATTAAGATTATATTTCATAAATACCTCATTATTTTTTAATTATTACCTTTAATAACCCATATTATCATTAAAATAATTTTATGTGCTCAAACAATCACTTAAACCACTCAAAACTTGATTTTTATGGTTGTCTCTCTTGCTTGCTTAAAACCCTAATGTTTGATCCTTTGCCTTTATCCATAATTTGCATGAAATTTTTATTTATTAAGATTTATAAATTTCTTATATCCAATTATTATCTCACACTACCTTTATTTTTCAACAAATAACTAAAAAATGCAAATATACTACTAAAAACTGAGCAAATGAGGGTTTTAAAAGGGTTGCAGAGCACCTATTTTTCTTAATGATTGTTCATAAATTTAAGCCACTGTAACCCAAAAAAATAATTTAATATATATTTTATATGGTCCCAAAACTCCCACTAATACTTTTCATTCCAAATTATCTTCACCTTCATGTACCAAACATCTGAAAATTACCTTTACTAGCTTGCAAATAGTTAGTTAGAGGAATAAAAGAAACTTATATCAAAATTTGGACTTGTGAATTATTATTGATAATTATTTTTGTGTGATTAATGTTTTTTTAATTTACTAAATACTTTTTTATGTATTTACTCCATGAATTGAGTCTTACTAAAAACTTGCACATAAGTAACTTTGACTAATGGTGGTAAAATTGTCAATAGCAACTTTGAGAGGCCCAACATTGCATGAAAATACTAAAACTTGGTATCACCAAGTGGTTTTATGAATACATATGAAACTATTTCCTCCATAGGATATAAACATAGATATATATATATCACTATTTATGACTTTATCTCAAATAAAATGCATATGAACTTTAATATGCTTAAATTATTGGTGTTGTGCACCTACACAAAACATAAACACATATCTAAAAATAGATTAATGATAGCATAGTATGGTTAGAATCATAATAACCACATACATAAAAATATGACATATGTTTTTCTATGGTACAAAAAATGTAAAACAATCAAGTCATATTTTAGGCAAATAAGTTCACTACTTTGATTACAAAGTTAACAAAAAAAAACATAAATTATTGTATGCAATTCATTATTGGACATATCCAATCTTGACAAGATAAGCATCCCCAAATATCATGTGATGCATACAATAATTTAATAATGATAAGATAATAAGTTTATCCAAACATTAAATATCCTATTTTTTTGAGTCAAAATCACTAAGAGTGGGGGGTGAATCCATGAGCCCAAATAATCCAACTTAAATTCTAATCTTTACAAACACTAAATCAGTTACCATAAGCATTCATGAAGGATACACATCATTCATAGCAATGATCAAGAGAGACAATACAAGATCAATCACATAACACATGACATACATGGGAAACCCTCTTAGGGAATAAAACCCATTGGAACCTATAATTGGACTATTATGTTATAAGAACAAGAACCAAGTTAGACTATCTATAAATGATCAAGGAACTACAATCCCTATTTAGTGAGACTATAATCCCACAAGGTGCTATCACAACTATAATTTTAGTAATTTTCAACTTGAAATCAAGTTGAAACCACTTTATATGTTGAGCTACCACAATAAAACTTATAAACACATCCACCTTTGCACTGACATCTTTCACACCTAATGATGGACCACTGATTATCACTATTCACCTTCACTCATACTCAAACATCAAGAGCACTAATCTACTAATATAAACATGACCAACAAGTCATACAAGTAGTCCTCAATCTGTTCTTCTCTTTAACTCATCCATAGGGCACACTATCGCTCTTTCATTATAAAATCCATACACACTCCTCTCTCAAATCTCTTCTGAGTCTCTCATACATAATCTAGAAATCACCATCTTTGATTTCACTATTTATAGATCAATCTAGATAATCAATACCTTGGTTGGCCATTAGTCTTGTATTAACCATTAATACATATATCATACAAAGACATATATCAAAATAATCTTCATAGGTCAGCCATAACATCTATGGGTAACCCTTAAGGAGTTACACATTTTAATAAGGCCACTGTAGCCCTTATAGGTCTCATGTGAACCCATTCACTCCTTTATCACTTCATCAAACAAAAAAGGAACACAAGACCACTTTAAAATACATGGGTCCACTTATTATGTCCCCTCTAACATCCTTAAATAATCATAATCATCTTAGCTCACCTTTGCATATGCTTAAACAACTCAAACACTGACCTAGTGTAGAGGAACATCATGAATGAATACATAGTCAACTTCTTAAGAATTTTTCATACTCATGATATATTAATCACACCTATAAAATCTTCAGAGATCATTCTCATGAAGTATAAAACACTCCCCAATAGTCAATTCATCAAGAGACATCAAAATAGTATCTATATAAGCTCAATTATTCCTCTCAAGTCATTTGTAGAGCAAACATGAACATACAATCAACTTTTAACATTAATATATTTGATTGTACTCACTTTAAAATATTTAAATCAGGTTCATTAGATGTACCATGGAGTCCTCTTCATCTTTTATTTTTACATCACCATCAAATTCAACTTCTATCAAAATACATGGATGAAATACAAAGATCTATTTTTTTTCTTATGTTAAATTCAAATATTTGAATGATAATGGTCACATTTAACCTTTGAACACAATTCTCGCATCTTATGTTCTCTCAAATTTGACCAAATACACACCATTGATCTTATTTTATATTTAACACATAGTCTACCAATGCCAAACATTAAACCTCAGTCACTTTGACCACATCTCATGTAATATTCAAATGTTGACTCAATGCACTTTGTTGATCTATATGGATTAACCAAGTATTTAACTATCAATCCTCATTATTTGATCAATTTTCATGAACACTCGATTTCCATTAGATTCTTATCTTGTACCTTTACTTAGTCATTAAACATCATGTACTTATCCTCATCTCATTACTTATTAACTTCTTGGAGTAATGTGCACCATTGATCTTGATTGAATTTTAACTTTTAAAAAAATGAACAAGTATGGGGACCCTTTCAATATGCCCAAGTATCCATTTTTTAACTTTAAAAACTTTTTTTGCTCTTAGATGCATGATCTCAAATTTAGACCTTATGATATCCTTACATAGGATAATCTAACCATGTGAGAAACTACTCCTGAATCCTTTACATGTGTGAGATCTATCACCATTAAAATTCCTTTTCAAAATATTTTATCATAGAGCCAACTATGTCAAAACTTGCCTGAGATGCCTACTTTGAACAATCATAACTTTTGTCATGCTTTAGTGCATGATCTAAAATTTAGCATAAATAAGATAGGATTAAAACTAAACAAATACATATGATCAATTTCTCTTAAATATTTCACATGTGCAAGATATTCCACCATCAAAACTCCTACTTGGCTCTTTCTTGCCTTACATAAATTTGGCTAAATATGGAAAAACACAGTCAAACTACCTAAGAGCCCAACTTTGTATATGCATATTTTTGACATGATTTATCACATGATCTAAAATTTAGGTAAAATAAAATAGGCAAAAAAATTAAAAAACCCATATGATCAACTTCTCTTGAAATTTCCACACCTGTGAGAAATTCCATCATCAAAATGCCTACTCAACTTTTCTTGTCACATGTAAATTTGGCTAAGTATGGGAAAAAATGAATTCTCACAAAGAAGCCAACTTTGCAGCCTCATATCTTTGATCATGATTCAATGCATGACTTTATATTTGAAACATAACAACTATGAACTGGTGTGGTCATAACCATATGACCAACTCCCCTTGACTCATTCCCATGTGGTAATAGTGACATCATCAAATTGCCTACTCATATTTTCTACCACTAGACCCATAATGTCTAGATGAAAACTATGATCAACTATATGAAATGCACTGATGCACATAATCTCTTAAATAATATAAAACCTCTTATATTACCCATTTAACATTTTCAATAATCCATACTAAACCTTGAACATCTCTAGCCATGTCAACAATAAACATCAACCAAGCCTCCTTCAAGCATACTAGAATAAGCATACTAAACACTGTCATTACCACTTAAGCTATCAAATAACTTCATCCATTCACTATAACATCTCCATGACATCATCTAAAACTTATCCAACAATCTCTCCCTTTGTCATCAATGTCAACATCATCATATATAGCAATATACAGCTCACCTTCTCTCTCTTCAAACACTCTCACAACAAGAAAATTCCACAACAAGAACTTTTTTCCCATTTGACACAATGAAAACTTGGGCATAAAATTATCCTAAGTACCTAAAAATACTATCAAATAGGAAAGGACCATATTAGAAAGATGATACAAACTCACCCTTACCTTGAGCCTACTTCAACTTACCTTGACAACGTCCTCGTACTCCATGCCAACACTCTCTTCAATAAAACACTACAAACACTAAATAAATAACACAAAAACCCATATATATATGATGGTACACATCAATAAATATATAAGATTGACTCCCCTAATAACTCTAAGAAATTACACCTTCTAAACATCTTCAGATCTCCACACATCATGAAGAATCACCACATATGCTTACTAGCCTTCTCTCTCAAGCTACCATAAGGACCACCAATAATACTTCATGTCATTCACCAGATATTAAACATGCACTAAACCAAATTTATAAATCACCTTAAAACACACATACCTTTCTCTTTTGGAAAAACTAAGCAAAAAAGTACTCTTCTTCAAACTAGGCCTATCTAGCCTCCTTGTACCCCTACCTAAAACTTTCAAAGCCCATTATTTTCATTAGACACATCTTAAATACCTAAAACTCCATATCTAGATCACTCAAGTTCATATTCCCCCTCAAGCACACCAATTTTCATCACCAAGCTCATCTTCTTCAACATACTTCTTTCACAAACCTATAACCAATTAGCCCTCCATATTGACAAAAACTTAAATAAATTGAGAACCACAAACCTTGAATTCTATATGAATATTTATTTTACCACCACTTGTCCCATTCAACATATTAATAATCCTCAAACCTCAATTCACAAGGCAAACCACTTTTCTAATATAGCCCAAAATCCTAGAATCTCAAAACAAACAAAGTCAAAAAAACTCCTTTTAGTCAATGCAGACCTTTAAAACTACTTACGCACATGGAGACATCTATCACACACTTATAGACCAAAAATTGAGCCTTCACACCTTTAGGATCCATGACTTACTATAACCCATTTTAGGCCTATTTTCCCTTAAGTTAAAATTTGAGAAACCCAAGAGCACTCAAAAATTAGCACATACATACCTTTATACCTCAAAAATATCTGGAACTCATCAAAAAGAATTTTATATACTTTTATAAACATTAAAATCTTCTTTATATTTGCATTAATCTCATTAAGCCACTTGGAACCACCCATTCTAACTCTAAACTATATCTCCTTCAAAAACCTTTGAAATAGGCTCATGAACTTGTTGTTACCCCTTAACCAAAGACCTTATCTAATTGGAAATATCATATTGAGCACACACAATTTATTCTCTACAAAAAAATATGTCTCCTAAGAATCATAGGTAGAGACACCCTCTACATTAAAATGCTTTGCCATGGTGTGAACCCAGGAGTTGCCCACAACTCCTCATATTTCTTCTCTTTCATGGTCATTTAATACTTATAGTTCTTCTTCTTATTTAGATTAGGAGAAAAAATTCCTCATTCACTACAAAATTCTTCTTTTCTTCTAGAATTAGATTCATAATACATGGAGATAATAAAGATTCTTGACTTACCTTTTCATCTGTAGAATCTTCCTTACATCTTGAAACCTCTTTACTAGGTACAAAAAATTGATGTTATTTTCATGATACATGCTCAACAATAATAGGATGTTCACTTAGATCCATACATACCTTAGGACTAGCCTCAAATAACACCTTGGTCTTCTCTTTGAGCTTGATCTCTTCATTCTCAACATGAGCAGACAATGAGACCTTTTGGTACTCTTTAACTTCTAAAGCATTCTCTACCATAGAAAAAAAACTACTTGGACCTACAATCTCATCATGACTTAGACTTTTCAATTTTGGATTTTGTGTGTTAACAGGCCTTCTTCCTTTCTATCTAGGAGCCTAATTAGACCTATTCTGATTTATATACCTTTGCTTGTAGAACCTAGCAATGTGACCTCTCTATTCACAATTGTAGCACACCATACCTTTTTCAAGAAATGTATCTTGCCTTACCTTATTTGGAAATAAATTTGAAACATGTCTTATGTCATGATAATTAAAGCACTTAACTCTATTCATACATTTTTACTAATGACCCCCATCATAGTTCCATGCAAACTCATTTCTAACAGGTATCTTACATTCTCCAACCCTATGACCAAATTGATTACATGTGTAACAGTGACCATTGAATCTTTCATACCTCATTGTATTTGGTTGTCTGATTTGATTTGTCTTCATTCTACCTACACCTTCAATCCTTGTCTAATGATTTTTCTTTAAATTAAGAATGTCATGGCTCACATTAGTCTTCATCTTGTCTTATGTAACATTATTTTATTCTTCTTCATATCCAAGACCAGTTCTATTACTAGCATGCTTTTGACCATTTAGAATGTTTTCTAGATCACATGAGCTCTTTTCAAATCTCATAAATGGCTTCACATTACTATATGTCTTCTCTAACTCAAATTTTAAAGACTCATTTTCATAAACATACCTTGAACATTCTTCTTCTTTGGCTCTCAAACTTTCAAACATAGATTCTAATTTAGAGTTAAGAAACATGACAGTGCCTTCATACTCCCTAGAGCCTTCAACCAATCTTGCCTCAAATACACTAAATTGTTCCTCAAAGTCCTTGAGCTTAGATTTCATATTTTTTTTAATTTTATTCTCAATCTTCATTTTTTTAAGAACATTCATCAATATAGTCTCACAGTCCACCTCATCTTCATCATTATCTGAATCTCTCTAAGTAGACACCTAATGTGAGTAATTTTATTATTAAATCATGAATAGAGCTTCATCTTCAATGGGAACAGCATCTTCATAATCATATTCTGAGTCATTTTCTTTACTATCATTTTATGATCTATAATCTTCTTTGGTGTAGAGACTCTTTTTATTTTTTAAGGACTTCTTGTTATTGAACTTTTTGAATCCTTTCTTCCTATATGTCTTCTTGTCATCATCTTGGCCTTCACCATGATCTTCATATATTTTTTCTCATGCTTAAGAGGGTATTTATGAGAAAAATGTCTTATAACTCCATAATTGAAACATTTTAAGGGTAGTTTACCCTTATACTTACATGAGCCTATGTTCAATTTCCTAGTAATCAAAGTAATTAGTTCATCCTCACCAATGGAATATATGTCATCCTCTTTGGATTTATTACCTTATAACTTCTTAAGCTTCATCTCTATCTTGAATGAATCTTCCTTCTTTGGTGGTATATCATCATTTATTCTCATCTCATATGCAGTAAGGGTGCCACATAATTGACCCATATTCAACTAAATAATATCATGACTCTCTTCTATAGTAGATACATTTGGATCAAACTTGAGAGATAGATACATTGATACCTTTTGGACTACAGTTACCTCTTCAATATTCTCTCCAAGACCTCTCATGATGTTCATAGTCTCATCAACTCTCTATAAAAAGGATGTTATAGACTCTTCTTCCTTCATCTTGAGACTTTGAAATTACTTTCTGAGTTTTCAAGTTAACAAGCTTGACCTTTGAATCTCCTTCAAAAATGATCTTAATTGTGTCCCATATCTCTTTAACAGATGTACAATGGATTACCTTGGTGTATTTAGTCTTTAAAAGACCATAATTGATAGCATTCATCACCTTAGAATTATTCTCAAATAATTTCTTGCTTGTATCACTAGATGGAGGAGTAATAGGAGCAACATAACCATAAAGAATAGATATTCATACATTAAACCTTAGGGACATAATATATGTCCTTATCTTTTCACTCTAAAAAGCATAATTGGATCTATTGAACATCATTGCTTTCTTAGTAGAGAAACCTCCTTGATGACTACCCATATTGTCCCTTGGGTCGCCTTTAACCTATTAAACCTTTACCAAAGGACCTACTCTGATACCAATTGTTAGAGGTACAATCCTTGAGTGGGTGAATTAGTGATCCCAAATAATCCAACTTCAATTTTGATCTATATAAACACTAAATTAGTTACCAAAAACATTCATGAAGCATACACATCATTCATAACAATGAACAAGAGAGATAAGGTAAGATCAATCACATAATACATGACATACATGGGAAACCCTCTTGGGGAATAAAACCTACTGGAAACTATAATTAGACTATTATCCTATAGTAACAAGAACCAATTTATACCATCTACAAATGATCAAGGACCTATAATCCCTATTTAGTGAGACTACAATCCCATAAGGTGTTGTCACACCTATCTAGCTGAGCTACAATAACAACCAATATTTTATCAAGTTTTACCTTGTAATGAGTTTGTAACCACCTTAGATGTTGATCTACCACAAAAACACCTGTGAACACATCCACATTTGCATTAATGTTTTCCACACCTGATGATGAACCACTAATTATCACTCTTCACCTTCACTCATACTCAAATAGTAAGAGCACTATTATACCAATAGAAACATGACCAACTAGTCATATAAATATTATTAATCTATTATTCTCTTTAACTCATCCATAAGGCACACTATCCCTCCTTTACTCCACAATCCACACACACACACACCTCTCAAATCTTTCCCAAGTCTTTCATACACATTCTAGAAATAACCGTCTTTGATTTCACTATTTATAGAGCAATCTTGATAATCAACACCTTGGTTAGCCATTAGGCATCTCTTAACCCTCAATACATCTAACATATGAATACATGGCTCAAAACAATCTTCATAGGTCATTCACAACATCTATGGGTCACCCTTAAGGAACTACACCTTTTAATAAGGCTCTTTTAGCCCTTATAGGTCTCATGTGAACCCATTCACTCCTTTATCACTTCATCAAATAAAAAAAGAACACATGAACACTTTAAAATACATTTATCCACTCCTTATGTCCCCTTTGGCATCCTAAAATGATCACAAACATCTTAGCTCACCTTTGTGTATTCTAAAATAACTCAAACACTGACCTAGTGCATAGGAACATCACAAATGAATACATAGTCTACTTATTAATCATTTTTCATACTCAATATATATTTATCACAACTTTAAAATCCACATAGAGCATCTTCATAGAGTCTACAACACTCCCCAATAGTCAATTCATCAAGAGACATCAAAATAGTATCTATATAAGCTCAATTATTCTTCTCATGTCATTTTTAGAACAAGCACGAACACACAATCAACTTTGAACATTAATATCTTTGACTTTACTCACTTTCAAATCTTTAAATCAAGTTCATTAGATGCACCATATAGTTCTCTTCATCTTTGCTTTTTATAACACCAACAAATTTGACTTCTATCAAAAGATATGGATGAAATATAGATCTCTAGTTTTTTCCAATGTTAAATTTAAATATTTGAATGAAAAAAGTCATAGTTAACCTTTGAACACAATGATCACATCTCATGTCCTCTCATCTTTTATCGAATATGCACTATTGATCTTGTTCTATCTTTAACACATAGTATAAAAATGCTAAATGTTAAACCTTAGTCACTTTGACCACATCTTGTGTAATCTTGAAATGTTGACTCAATGTGCTTCGATGATCTCTATGGATCAACCAGGGCTTTAATTATTAATGCTCACCATTCGATCAATTTGTATGAACATTTGCTCACCATTAGATCCTTATCCTATACCTTTTTTCAATCATTAAACATCATGGACCTATCCTCATCTCACTAATTCATAACTTCTTAGAGTAACAACACCATTGATCTTGCTCAAACTTTAACTTATGAAAAAAGTGACCAAGTATGGGGACCCTTTTAATATGCCTAAGTAGCCATTTTTGAACCTTAAAAACTTCTTATGTGCTTAGATGCATGATCTCAAATTTGGAACATAGGATCTCCTTACATATTAAAATCCAACTGTGTGATAAACCACTCCTGAACCATTCACATGTGTAAGATATATCTATATTAAAATTCCTTTTCAAAATCTTCTATCATAGAGCCAACTATGTCAAAACCTACTTGAGAGGCCAACTTTGAACATGCATAACTTATACTACATTTTATCACATGATCTAAAATTTATCTCAAATAAACTAGGAACAAATAATAACAAACCCATATGATCACCTTCTCCTTAAATGTCCACACATGTGAGATATTCCATAATCAAAATTCCTACTTAACTTTTCTTATCACATGAAAATTTGGCTAAGTATGGGAAAACAAATAATTTTGACTGAGAAGCTAAATTTCCACCCTCATATCTTTGATTTCACTTCAACGCATGAATTTAGATATGTTGCATAATAACTAGGGACTAATGTGATCATAACCATATTACCAACTCCCCTTGACTCATTCCCACATGGTAATGGTGATGTCATCAAACTACCTACTTAAATTTTCTGCCACTGAACCCAAAGTGTCTAGATGAAAACTATGATCAACTAGATGAAATCCACTCATACACACAATATCTCAAAGCATATAAAACCTCTTATAATACCCCTTGTACATGCTCAATACTCCATACTCATCTCTAAACATCTCTAGCCATGTCAACACTTAATATCAACCTATCATCTTTCAAGCATCAAAGCAATTCATCTACTCACCAAAACATCTCAATGACATCATTGACAACTTTTCTAACACTATTATTAATAACTCATTTTATTATTTGAATTTTATCAAAAACTTTACAAGTTTAATATGCTTCAACAAAATATTGAGGAATAACCTCTCATACATCAAATATGGATAATTTTAACATGAAATGTCATCATCCATTCATAAAGATATGAGAGAAAAATAAATAAGTTCAAAAATGTATGAATAGAATGCTTAGTAAAGTAAACGATGAAGAACCAATAATACAAACTCCATTTTCACTTTGAATTTAATAACATAAATTATTATTGAATGAAGCATATAAGAGTATTGGCATAAAAAATCAAATGATAAAACAATAAAATGATATTATCTAATCATATTAACATGAAATTTACTCAATAATCAAATGAAATCATTAAGACACAAAATATCTAAACTTACTAAGCATGTTATTTTTTACCAATTACAATAACTAAACATGATCATTTTATCAAATTTAGCATGATGTTATACATATAATGTATTTCCATGATAACTCATAAGAATTTAAAATAAACATAACATCTATATATTTTCTTTTCTTTCTCAACTAATACAAATATATATATATATATATATATATATATATATATATATATATTTCAATATAATTATAATAATTTTTTTCCAAGAGTCAAACTAAATCATCTTACTAACAAATACAATGTAGATGAGACACTATCAATATAGTTAGTATCTCTAAAGTAAGAAAAAATAGTTGTATCAAATAAAATGAAATGTTATGAACATACATGTATTTTGATGTATAAAAATTTAAATATTAATTAGATATTCTATTCATAATATCATAATAGTATTCATAGCTTTGGCCCATAATAAATATGAGGAACATTTGTAGAATGCAACGTTGTTATAGCCAACACAATAATGGTGCAGTTTTTTCCTTTTAGCAATACCATTTTGTTGAGTGGAATAGGGAGTTGTTAATTATATTTTAATACCATAATTAATGTAAAAATATTCAAACTCTTTACTAACATATTCACCACCATTATCAATTCAAAATCTCTTAATAGAAAAAGCATATTCATTTTTAACACTAACTTTAAATTCCTTGAATTTAAACAATACATCAAATTTATTTTTAATAAAAAAATTAAAAAATCATTATAATATAATAATAAATAAAATTAATAGAATAAAAATAAATATTAATATGTAAAATTTTATGAGATCCTACAACATCACTATGAATCAATTCTAAAGGATGTGAGGAATTTGCATCATGATTCTTGTCAAAGGTATAGAAGGAAGTACAACAACAAGATTATAAGTATTCATATTAAGTAAACTTATAAAATTAACATGACCTAATCTTTCATGACATAATTAAGATTCATTATTACTATGTGATACAAAAAACCATGCAAAAGAAGGAGATAAAATATATAAACCATTATTTTGAAGCCCTTCAACAATCATAGACCCAAATTGGTTTCTAATAGACCATATATATTTAATAAATGTTAAAATTAAATTATCATTAGTAATTTGTGAATAAGATAAAAAGTAATTTTAAGCTTATGTACATAGAAAACATCATTTATAACAACATTTGAAAAAATAGATTTTCCTTGTTTAGTTGCTTCTAAGAAAAAATCATATCCTAATTAAATATGTTTAGATATATATCTAAAATCACATAAACTATTATATAATCAAGTCATATGGTGTGATGCACCACTATCTAAAATCCACTCATTTTCATTTGAAGCAAATAAACTAGCTTATAAAGTAATAAGATTCAGATCTTGATTATTATTCTAATTAGGGTTTTAATTATTCTATTTTTTATTAGATTTCTTACATTTGTTATTTTTAGAATATTTATTGTTAATTTTTTCTTTATTTTTATAACATGTTTCCCTTCTATGACCAAACTTACCACAAAGCTTACAATTTCCATTAAACTTGGGTTTATGGTTTGTATTTCCAGATTCCCTATTCTCATTTTTTACATTAAAAAAATTAGGTTTAAATTTATAGTTTTTATTATTGTCATAAACATTATTTAAGGTGATAAGTGCCTGAATAACATTCTTTTTAGAATAAAAATTAGTCATAACTTTTTATTCTTGAATCAAGATTGTAGACAAGGTGGTAAGGCCAGGGATATCTTGCTCAATCTGATTCTTAGGATTCAAAATTAAAATGAAATTTCAAAAAAATTATGAATGTTTAATTAAATGATAAAATATATTGGTTGATATTGAATCAAATTATAGTTACAACCATCTAACTGAGATTTAATGTTATTAATTTTATCGAGAAAATTAAAAACCTTTTCATCACCTTTCATAGGCGTAGTGAATAATTCAAGGATTAAATTAATACTATTTGAGAGGTGAGTACCCTCATGCATGGATTCAAGGAGTTTATAAATATTTCTAGGATACTCGTGATTACCATTATAGAGAAGGAATTCATCCTTAACACTTTTCAAGATAATAAACATAGCTTCTTATATTTTTTGTTGAAATACATTAGTAAGCTCAAGGGTATGTGTCATTTAGAAGGGAAATTTATAGTCTCAATGAAAATATTCCATAACTTTCAGTCCTTTAATTTATATTTAACATGAATTTTCCAAGTATTATAGTTACTTCCATTAAACATTTGAGATTTATCTAAAACAAAATGAGGCGAAGCCATAGTTTCCCTTTAAATAGGATAGAAAACAAATGCTAAAAATAAATCCTTTTACTATGAATTTTAACTTTATTTGAAATTAAAAAATAGATTATAAGTGTAAAAAAACAATAATTAATCAATTTAATGCTAAACAAAATAAGAAAATTACAAAAGATTGCGATAAAACAAGGTGTCACAAGTGTTGCAAAATATATTAATATAAGTAAAACTATTTTAAACAAAAACCTAATGATTTTTTGAAATATTTAAAAAAATAAAATGAATAACACATGAAAATATACTTAATTACATAATTTATATAACAAATAGATCAAAATTTTGAATTAGAATTTCTCTAATATATATGTCGAAAGAGTCACACTCAGAACAACCACCAAAACACCATTATTAAAAAAGTTGTAAAATTAATAATAGGAGGTTCCAAAACAAAAAATGGACCATTTATATGAGTTTGGAAGGTGTCAAAACTTAATTATTGACTGGTTACATGACTATATTTATATAGGTTTTGATTAGGACAAATGTCAAAATAAGGTCAACAAATTAGCTAGAGTTTTAAATGTGTGAAACTTGACATGCAAATCAAAACTAAAATTTAAATTAATTTAATTTGAAATTAACTTTACCAAAATAATTAAGAAGATAAAAAACTAAAATATTTAAGAGGTTTTAAACATGAGATCTTCTTAGTTATAATTTTTAGTAAAATAAATCTCACCAACTCATCTAGAAGCTTAATTAAATATTTACTTGCACTAATTGATATTTATATGCTTTTATTTGATATATATATATATATATATATATATATATATATGGCATGTAAAAACATAAAGTAAATCAATTAACCTTTGTTATTACTTTGGGCTAAAAACAGTTGCCAAGTAAGGTGGGGCAAAGGTTTACATGAGAGGATATTTGGGAATTAAATAAATAAACTATTTTTAAATAATTTAATAAAATTAAATAGCCAAACTACATACTTTTAGTTGTAATGGCACTCCTATAGGTGAATAAAAACTTCTATAAAAATGTACAGGCTTCCAAAAAACATGAAACTTTGCCAATCACCCTAAATTTGCCTACTGAAGATGAAGGAAACTTAAAAATTATGTTTTGGTTGGTTTTTATTTTTAAATAGTGTTGTATAGTAGTGCCTAAGAAACATTTTGAAAGTTCACAGTGCTCAAACTAGACCACCAAACACCTTAAATTTTTTCCAATACTTATAAAATGTTAAACCTTAGCTAGTAGGATCTTAAAAATTCAATCTTTGGTTAAGAATTCATATTTTTCACTCACTCAGGTCAACTATGGTGCCCTAGGTTGCTTGAAAAATAATATAAAGCCTCAAATGCTTCAAAAGGAATGATAGGGGTTTTGACATCTAATATAAATGATAAAACACATTTAAAACACCAAAACACAATAGGAGAAGCATTTAAAATAATTTTCTAAATTTTCTTTAGGTGTGGGCCATACAAGTGATAATAGTGGCTTGACACAGACATTGAGGCTGATTTCCACCTAAAAAAACTTTTGGTTACTTGAATAGAGATAAGAGAAAGATCTAAGAGGAATTTGATATCAAATAGCCACTATATACATCTTCTCATAACTTGAATATGATTTCTACCAGAGAGGACCATACAAGGCTTTGAATAATAAATTTTTTGAATAAATTTAAATATCAATTATTAATATTTAACTCAATACAATATGCTTGTCGATCACATACATGTCTTCACATCTTTAATGCCATGATAAATTCCATGAATGTAATACTAAATATATAGGAGATCTATGATATATAATAATTAGTAAAACATAAATAAATTATACAGATTAATGTTTGACATAGAGTTACTGTGAAAAAACCTCAAAGAGATAAAAAAAAAAAAAACCACCAAAAAATTATTCATTATTGAGAAACCAATACAACCCCATTACAAATTCTTCTCAATCTAAATTTTTTTATGTTATTCACAAAATTATTATTCACCCAAAAATATATCGAGTTCAAATGAATTTAAAATAGGGGTAAGACCCTATTTATAATACTCAAGGAGGGACGTGACCATTGTGAAATAATGGGTCCATCCATCTCGATAACCCATTTAATAAAATTTAGTAAATTGTTTTTTGGTAACGAAGGGTGTCCCACAACTTTTTCTAAATTTGGTAATTATTAAATAAATATAACTTTATTATTTATTTTCATGAGGTTTTTACCTCATTTCAATAAATAATATATTATTATTATTTAATTATTTTACTAAGTGTAAGGGATAGTAAGTGCACTTAGAATTAAATATTCTAACACACATGATTCTATGCTCAGCTTATTTATAGTTTTAGGCTTACCTTAGCTTGAAGATTTTTTTTATTTACCTTGTACCAATACTTGACAATCTTTTTTCCTACAACTTATTGTTTTATTATGATTTTTTATCTTTATGTCACCTATAATTTTATCATCTTGAAATGTTCTTATGGGTAACATGCTCCTTGGATTTGAAATCTTCTTTTTATCATCTTTAAATTATCCCTCTATCTCATTTATGATAGCTTCTACCTTATTTTCACTTTGAATAAGGAACTCTTATAGATGATCTTTATCCTCTTGCATCAATCTTCTCCATATCATCTCCCTTTCCTCATTATGTTATTACATATCTTGTGCCATATCTTGTACTTGGACTCCATCTCCATCACATGTCAAGATAAACACTCCTTCATACTCTTCTTGTGTCCACCCTTACTTATCCATGATGTATTCCACCTTATCCATCATTATTTCTCTCTCTTAAGACTCTATTTTCTCATGCCAAGTGATCATCTCTTCAACTATTATTTTATGATAGAGTTGTCCATTTTTTCATTTTTTATGGCATGTTCTAAAGCTGACATTTCTACTTGAAATTGATCCAAAATCTCATATACAAATTGTTGGTCTTGTTTCTCATCTATAAACTATTCATCACCTGTATACTCTTGTTCATACTCTTTGATTACTTCATGCAATACAACTTCAAATTTTTGAGCTTCATACCTCTTGATTCAATTCTCTTTATTTTATGAATTCAATGAGGCAACCTTCTTCTTGAAGATATCTTTCTCCAATAATCTCTCATTTTTTAAGGTAATAATTCACCTTGTATCCATACATTTCTACCCAATAAATCTCTTCTTCAACATAAGAATGATGTTCATACTTGCTTCCCTTCATGATTTCAAGTTTTATGTCCTCAAAATGGAATTATTATTCCTTCACTTCTGTTCTTGCATGCAAAAATGATAATAAATAATTATATTTAAAATATTTAGGATTTTTTTCCTCCATATTCTCCTTTTTAGGTTGATTTTTAAATGCCTTTAGTTATTTCATCTAATCACCCTCCATGAATATCACATTTTCCTCAAGGTGTTGATCACCTTCCTCTTTTCTACTAATCTATTCATCTATCATGAACTTATTCATCTCCTTCTTGAGTTTCCTACATAACAACCTCTTTTGATTCCCATTTTTTCTCATCAAAATCTTTCTTCTTCTCTTCATTAGTAGAATTATAAGCCACTTAACTCTTTTCTTCCTCATTTACCCAGTCATACCATTGGCTTTCCTCTTCTTTCATGATCTCTACTAAGAAATTTATCCTCTCTATCCTTTGATCTATCTCATTCATCTCCTCTTTAATAAAAAATCCTTTTCTCTTTAGGTCTTCTTTCTTATTTCTCTCATTGTGGTACTCTAACTCAATCAATCCCTTACTCTCTTTTGCCTTCTTTATCTTCATATTCTCACAATCAAGTCTTTTTCACCTTACTTTGGTGTCTCAATAGAGATTCTCTCCTTTACTTGGTCTATTGACACTCATCTCCAAGTATTTTCCACCTTGGAAATACTCCTCTTTTTGGATTATTTATTCTCTCTTCTTAGGGTTGATATTACACCACAAACTCTTTCTTTCTAGGTTTCACAAAACCTTTATTTGCCTCTCTTCTATATGCATGCAACTTTAATTAGGAACCTTCAACAATCTCAAATAGAAACCTTTAATACTTAAACTCATAAACTATTCTAAGAGCTTACCTAATTTGATAACACTTGATGTAGAGTTGGTGTCTACACTCTCCTCATTTCTTAACATGGCTTTAATTTTTGCCTTAATCATTTCTTGAACCTCTAATTTACTTGCTTCATCTAGGTACATTTCTTGTCTTGACACCTAGGTCATTTTTATCTTCATTAGCTCATAAGCCTCATTATATACTTTATTCCTCCTCTCTCTCTCTCTCTCTCTTGAATACATAATCATCCTTTCAATTATATCCTCCTTAGTATCAACCTCATCATCTCTTATACCACTTTCATGCCTCCAACTCATTATTCTTGGTTCAAGTTGGTTAATTCTCACATAAGTTCATGGACCTAAAAGACTCGTGAATGTTTTTCAATATTATTTTCTAATCATAAGGGTTAATATGGTAATTCAAATGCCTATTTAAACTCTCATACACATCCCATAATAATACTCAATTTTAGGGTTAGGACTCTTCAAACAAACCACACTTTTTTATTTCTTACCTAGCTCCTTGTAGCCCTATTTTAGTACAAATATTACAATAATTAATAATATTAAAATATTAAAATCAAAATAAATACTTTAATATACCCTTTATCCCATTTTGGCTTCATACAAACTTATAGGACCCAACTCTTAAGGGAGACCACCTAACTCAACATACCTCTTTAGTAATTGGGTCTCTTTAGGCATAATGTAATCCCATAGTCTTAGTAATCGTAATGTATAGAA
The DNA here is from genome assembly GCA_037957365.1 of Torreya grandis. Classification (NCBI taxonomy): domain Eukaryota; kingdom Viridiplantae; phylum Streptophyta; class Pinopsida; order Cupressales; family Taxaceae; genus Torreya; species Torreya grandis. The sequence goes on along the minus strand of JARHVA010000440.1, from coordinate 598,639 downwards.
TTACACCAAATTTAAAACTAATTAATCCTCTATATCACCTCAAAATTAAAAAAAAATCCAAATTTTTATCAATTTTAGCTAGTGTAAACTCAAGTTATTCAAATTTTAAGATTAAAACCCTATGTCTAGTTTTAATAGGCCTATGCAAGGTTGAGAACCTAAAAAATGGGATATTTTGAGTTTTATGGCACTTAAAACACTTAAAATACCTGTATTAGGTCTACCCAACTTGAATTCAAGTTTTACAAACATTATTTGGTCTTTAATAATCATTAAATGTCCACAAAAATCAAGTTTTGAAAGTTATGGTTACTTTTGATTAGACTGAGTGAAGGTTTTAGCTGCCTCTTACAAATTATAAATAGAATTTGAATATATAAATGGGTCCAATGCCTATTTATGTTCTATTCTATCATATATAAATGTTTATTTGGCTATAATTAATCACTACAAGTCCCAAGCACATGAATTTGCATAATTTTGAGTACTTTAATAGGACTATGTTTAGCAAAATGAAGGTTGGAGTTGGATATTTAAATATCCAATTAGATTTGTTAAGAATTAAAATATATTCATATCACCAATTATGATCTTTATAATATACTCCCAACCTCCAAAAAATATTAATGGATCACCAAGATTCCCCTATTCTCGTATGCTCTAGACTGTGTTAAAAATAGAGTTGTCATATAGCTTGGGTCTTATGCCTTAGACTTATAGATCAATATAAGAGTATATTATATTCAAATACGAACAATATATAAATTATCACTTACCAAGAAACACTATGATTCTCTAAAATCATTCATTTATTCATTGATCTTCTAACATACAAACAATCATACATAGAATGTGTAAAATGCAAGAAAAGTTCTTCAAATATTGATCTTTGATCCTCCTTCCTTAGACTCTCCACCTCTCTTCTTTAAATTTATCTTTATCTACCTTCATATTGTCACAAATTTTTAAAATGGTGAAAAATTGATGGAAAAAACAATTTTTAAATAAATAGCTAATTTTTTTATTTTCACCCAAAAATGTCAAAATCTTGAAAAAATCAAAAAATTTAATTAATTACTCAAAAATTGATTAATTAAAAATTTATAGATTTTTCCATTTTTATCTTGAATTGTTTTAAATCCCATTTTAACCCTCTATGCAAAAATATGCTTGCACTCCCTATAATTTACAAAAATCATTTCACTTTTTGTGAGTTACATAAACACACATTCCTTTTTCATAAGTTTTGTAAATTGCAAAAACTTTTTCATCCTCCATGAAATTTGTGAAAAAGTTTTTGATTCCTATGAAAATTTATAAAAAAAAATTGGTCTCCATGTAATTTTAAAACTCTTTTAAAACTTTGGTGCAATTTGCAATTTCTTTTTAGGTTTTTGTGTAATTTGTAAAATCTTTTTTGGTTCCCATGCAAATTATGAAAAAGTTTTCAATTCCCATGAAAATTGAAAAATCTTTTTTAGTTTCTATGTAAATTATTATTTTGGTATGAAAATTTGTGTCAATTTTAAAATATTTTTAAGTTTCCCCTAGTCATGTAAATAAGCATTCCACTTTCCCATCTATGTAATTTGTAATTTTGTCTCTTCACTCATGTGCAACTATTTTGATTTTTTACCTGAGCCATACAAGTGAGACTTAGTCTTCCCAAAAAAATCATGTTCAAAATAAGAATATCAACATGTATATTAAGTGTGGTGCTTTCAAATAAAATTGTGAAGTTTTTTATGAAATGACATAGCAAGACAACTTCTCATGGAATGTGATGATTGTAGATTACAGAAGACATGGGTGACCTCCCCAGGGTTTGACAATGTTTCATCAAAATGCAATGAATGGGTGTCCAACCGAATCACTTTAGCTTAGACATTTTACTCTTAACATGTGCCAAAATAAAATATTTGTAATAAAATATCAACATTCATATGAGCATAATGGAAATCATATTTTTTTCAAAAATTGTAGTTGTAAGTGCTCATATAGATATGTATGGAAAATATGAAAGCATCTACAAGGAACATGAACTATTTGACAAAATGATTAAAAGTAATGTGGTCTCATGGATTAAAATAATTATAGGATATACAAAAAATAGAGGATTATGGAAAAAACATGAATATAGATATTACAAAACAAGTAGCATGACTAATAACCTTCTGTGGAGATGTTTCCAAATCATTCTTTGCATGAGTGGTTGTGGAGTATGTTAAAAATTAACTGAGGGACCCTTCGACCACTTAAATACATTTTTATGGATATAAATAATATATTTATATATTATAATGTGACAGGTTCCTTCATTAAGAGTAGACTTGGATGGTATGTACCGAGAATTCATATGATCCAAGAATATTATTAAATATAAAAATAATATAAAAGAAATTAATTGAAAATCATCTCAAAAACTTTGCAATCATCTCCCAAGACTATGCCATATTCTAGGTGTGTCAATAGTAGTGGTGAATTAGGCACAAAATTTCAATGATATGTGTTGTCATATAGTTCATATTCAAATGATAGAGGCTATGGCAGTGGCAACAATAGTAATAGAAACAATGAGAAAGAGTGATATAGGAGTTCAGTGAGAATCCTGAAATTTTAGTGATGTTAATTTCATTGAATTCTAGGGGTGTGGGAATGAATATTACTATAGCTACTGATGATTTCCTATTAGATCCTTAGTGAAACCCATTTATTGAGGAGAAGGATATAATGCACATTCATTGCATTGGTTAAACAAAATATGTTTCAATCAAACATTTTATTATGAAGGATATTATATAAGAGAAGATGCATCAAGTTCAAGCATGTAAGTAATGGATGATTTTTGGCATTGATAGACCAAGAGGTTCATTATACATGGCTTGAGGAGCTAAACATTTTATTTAAATGATAATATGATCAAATATTTGTCATTTCTAACAGTTGTTGATATCAGTAATCAGTAAATATATGTTGAACTATTAATGTATTGGATTTCTTGATTTAGTGTTGTATTTTCCTCAAGTCAAATTTACTCACTCATGCTTGAGGAAACATTCAATAAAATTTATATTGAATTTTTGGTTCCCTCAAAATCTTCTAGTATTTCATGACTAAAAACTGATAATGGTTAGCTTGTATTCTACAATGTGGATGAACTTGAGACAATGGCAACTGGTGAACATTTCATGGCAACTGATATTCATTGGGATCCTACTCAAAGGAATGTTGTAACATATGTTAGAAATATTAATGAGATATAAAATGTATTTAACATATGTTATTTCAATGGAAATTTATTACTCTAAATTCCAAAGGATCCTTTCTACCAACTCTTATGGTGTCCAAGGACATCCTCTTTTTTGAGCCTAAAAAAAAAAAGGAGGTTACTAAGAATTTAAAGAAGTATAAAAAGAAATATGAGGCTAAGAATCAATATGTTTCATTATTATTATGGGCCTAAAATAATAAAAATGGGTTATTGATGGAAATTAAGAATCTTGTGAAACTCTTGGTCACAGAAAAGAAATTAAAGTGGTGCATGTATATTGAAGACCTCCTCTAGAAAACTCTATGTATGTTTATAGAGTTAATGGTGATGCTTTGAAATGATTGTATGATAAGGGATCATTAAAAGACTCAAACCTATATAGATTAAGTCCTTACATGGGATTAAATAAGATATTGAGAGAATAATTTTAAAAAATTTGAGATAATACTTGAGAATATTCACACAAAAATTCCAAAATAAATATTTGATTATAATCAAAAAGTGAGCTTGTGTTACTCACGGTGTGACTCAAAGTGAATATAAAAGAAATTTTGCATATGTCATCCCCAAATATGAATAATATGATGGTGATTTATTTTTATCTCATGCATCTAATCATGTGTATTGAGTATGAGAGGACACAACTAGCATACAAAGTAGAAGTTGATTTAGCATTATCAGGCCATGTAAATGTTATCTCGAACTAAAACTATTGCCATAATATCACATATCATTTTTTATTATGTTCCAAAGCTTGGATCACATGTATTAATAATAAAAAATGACTAAAATATAGTAATAAAAATTGAAATCGAATGAAATGAATGTAGCTAATGAAAATGAACACAATGGTTCATGTGCCACCTAGTCGAAGAGATGCAACCAACTGCTCTTCAAATGGAATCAAATTCATTCAAGTATCCTCCATCTATTGAAGACATGAATAATTTTTAAATATAAAGATTAGATAAATGTATTTTGGGTCATTTTATAAAAATATGGAGAAGGTGTTGTGTGTATATCCTATAATTATCTCATGGGCATCTTTGACAAGGAGAGAAAAACCCTCAAGTTGGTACCCATATCTAGAATGAAGGTTTTCATAATGGAATGTGAGAAAATAAATTGATATGCAAAACAAATCTAAAATTTTTTGGTTTTCAAATAGAATCATGTAGCATGGACATTTCATCAACAAAAATCTTTAAATTTAGACAAGGATTAGTGTGTATATTAGTATAAATCTCATAAGTATAAAGTGCAAATTTGTAAAAGTAACTCATGCAAATGCACTATTTCACTTTGTAAGACTCAAATCATGCAATTTTTAATTTCACATTCAAAGTGGTGCAAAAGCACCAAATTATTTGTGCACTATTTAAGTGATGCAATTTTATAATTTCACTTTTGCACATAGTGCAATTGCACCAACTCATTTTTATACCACTTAAGTGGTGTATTTTTGTAAACTCATTTTTGCAAAATATAAAATGTAGAAAAGGTGGTTACACATCATGACCACTTCCTCATGCTATAAATATTAGTGTAAGGATCATTATACAGGGAAATTTTAGAAGTGAAACTTTTTAGAAACTTTTTAAAGATGAGATTATATTTTCAACTCAATAAAGATTAGAATAGGGATATTTTGCATACTTTATGTTTAGGATTTCTTTGTGAGTTATAACTTTGCATATGATTCATCAGTATATATATATATATATATATATATATATATATATATAATTTTAAATTGTTTTCATAATCACTACCAAATTTTTAGAAAATGGGAATTTCACATTAAGTATTTATTTTAGAATCTTCTTGTGTTGTTTCTATGAATGTGAAATTTCAGTGGGGTTTAAGCAATATTTTAATTATCTTTTATAGGTAAATATGTGATGGTTATCTTTGTTCTACTATCAATATTAGAAAATTATCTCAATGTATGTTTTACACTCCTAAGGTTTTAATTATGTCTTTACCACCCATTGAATAAGAGAGGTTTCCATGCACACGGTGTTTTCCCTTTTTTGGACTATTCTGGTAAGGTTCTACATTTAGCTACCTAGAGTTATCTTTCATTTTTCTCAGGGTTATCATGGTAGTTTCTATATTTAAATGACCATAATAACCTTTTTCTCACTTATTCCTTTCATTTATCTATTTTACCCTTCTTTCCATTATTCCCTTCTTTCCCCTCATTTCCTTTATATCTCTTTTATGTACTTTCAAGTTAAAATTATGAAACCCCCAATAGAAAACATTTTTGCTATAAATAGATGTGAATAACTTTTCCCCTACTTTCCCCTTTTTGGATTTTAATAAAGGAAGATATTCCTATTAATAGGATAGGGACTTTGTCTTGTGTTTTTAACTAATGTAAGAACTTGATTCCCACACTACTGACTCAAAGTCTCTAATTCATCCCCCTAATAATTTTTTGAGATAATAGTTTTTGGTGACTCTATTAGGGATGAAGGTGATTTATGCACATGATTTTTAGACATTTCAAGGAACCTACACTGGAATGGAGGTTGGGGACTCCATTCAAATTACCTAGTGCTTACATTGTCCTAATTATAGAAATGGCATTGATTCACCCCAACCCTAATGTTCCCTATGTCTTATGGGGAAAAAATTTTAGGCCATTGGATTTATCCCAATACAATGAGTTCCCATTAAGCTCAAGGAAGATATTCCCAAAATTATTTAGAGAAAATGGTTAATATGTAGATAAACATATCCAAGACTTCATAGTGTACTATATCATTTTGGGAGTTATGTATGAGGATATTTTTGTGACTTTTTGTTGAAATTTTCATTAGACCTACTATCGAGTGGTTATAGAACTTATAAGATAGATGTGTTATGGATTGGGACTCTTTGAAGAACAATTTCCTAGATAGATTTAAATCAACTATGAATGTATGTGCATTTTTTTCAGACTTCTTCCAGATTCAAAAGTAAGGTGATGGGCAGATGAGAGAGGATGTAGCACATTTTAAAAAATTGTTGAGATTAATCCCTCATGAAAATCAGCCAATTATAAATGATAAAATCTATATTTTCATTGGTTATTTTCACCTAGAGATCAAGTTTGACTTGATAAGGAAAAAGGTAAATGACTTGATGGCTACACAACAAGATGCTATTGAGATTGAAGATGATTTGATCATATTTATAATGTTGAATAAGGAAGTTTAAAAATATGCTACACCTATTACCAATGATAAAAAATAAATAGTGAAACCTGATACAATCAAGAGTATATAATATTTAGAATAGAGAGTTTGAAAGCAAGTTACTATTCAAACATGTCAGAACTATAATAGAGAAAAAGAGAAAGTGATACTTGTCACATATGATTGTTTTAGTTTTATAATTTTAGAAGAAGGTGAATAATTAAAATAACTAATGATTGATCAGAGAACATATGAATAATTTGACTTCCCACTAGGAAAAAAGGAGAAAGATTTTCCTATTTCATTAGATTGCTTAAACCCCATGGTCTTCGGAGAAAATGGCTTATCTAAAAAATAATGGATAAAACCACAAATATAAAGGAGTAATATTGTAGTGTGTGATGTTATACTTTATAAAAGATAATATATTATGGATCCAATTTTCAACAAAGTAGATGATCCCTTCTCTATAAAAAAAAATATTCAATAGCTAAAAATGAAGATTGCTCAAGTATTTCATTTTTGGGGTTTACCATAGAATAATTCTCTATAGGATTTGAGTCCAAATAATTCAATCTTAAAAAAATTGAAATCATAATCATGCCAAGTTTGATGTCAAAGAAGACATCAATGTGGAATAAAATGAATGGTTCCCAATAATCATTACAAGTAAAATAGAAACTATCAAGCCAGAGGAAATTGAAGAAGAAGATGATAATGACTCATCCAATGATGAATTCATTTATATCAAGAGAATAAATTTGGAAAATAACATAAATACTTCATTCATTCTTTAAGATAATCATATTGTGGTTTTAGCTCAAAAATAGATATGTGACACACTTCTCTTCAATTTAGATATTGTATCTATCATATATTCATTTGAATTCATCCAAGAAGACATTGAAAAAGTTTAGTATTGATTAAAAGTGATCATAGAAGATTAGATAATTCATAATGATTTCATTTTAAAAGAGGAAAACATTGTTGATTTGTTTGTGTTATCATCCTTCTAAGAATGACAATTGTAATTTCATCATCCCACCTACTTGGTCATTACTACTAAATGTGTTTGGAGTTTATAAGTCAAATCCATTGTTTTGAAAAGGTAGGTACTTCTCCAATATGGTGAATGGTTTTGTATAAGCTTCTCATTTTCATTGAATCCTTGTAAATAGTTTTACTTTCCCAATTTTGGCTTGTTTCCTTTCATGTTTCTATTTTAGTGTGTGTGGTTTTTCAATAAATGCAATAGTCTATTTATTGCTCCTCCTTATCTATGTTTTAGTATTTTTGCCTACACATATTTATAGCAGTGATCTCTACATGTAAAATATCATGGGAAATAACATTATTTACTAAGATTATATATTGCACAAGTTTATCATGAATCTATTCAAGTGAATAAATGATCTAGCTTGAAAACATGTATTCATTTCTCATATGATTGAGATGAGTGAATTGGTTCTTAGTTGGTTAGATTTAGGTATACAAGTGTAAGAGAAAAAATTATCTCTTTTAATTATAACTCATGTAAAAATGCATAACTAAAAATGTCCTCACATACACTATCTTTTTAGATATGTGAAATCACCTATTAGGCTGAGTACCTAACCCTCACATACACTATCTTTTGACATGTAATAGCTTTCCAATGGATTGAGAACCCATCCCTTTCTTGAAGGTTATAAATATGAAGATTTTTTAAATCTATCAAGGATGCTACTAAATAAATTATTACCCAATGGAAAAAACATTGAACTATGAAATTAGAAAATTCATGTTCTTTCCATTCCTTGCAATTTGAAATCCCAATTAGAGCCAGTTGTTGCAGATTTTGAAAATGATAAAAAAAACTAGTGGAAAAATCAATTTTTAAATAAATGGCTCAATTTTTTTAATTTTCACCCAAAAATGTCAAAATCTTGAAAAATCAAAATTTTTAATTAACTACTCAAAAATTGATTATTTAAAAATTTATGGCTTTTTCTATTTTTATCTCAAAGTGTTTTAAAGCTAATTTGAACCCTTTGTGAAAAAAGTTGCTTGCATTCCCTATAATTTGAAAAAAAAAATGGTTTTTATGAGTTACATAAACACACATTCTCTTTTCATAAGTTGTGCAAATTTCAAAAACTTTTTTGATCTCTGTATAATTTACGAAAAAAAAATTGTTCTCATGCAAATTACCAAAAAGTTTTCTATATCCATGAAATTTGAAAATTCTTTTTCAACTTTGGTGAAATTTTCAATTTATTTTTGGGTTTATGTGTAATTTTAAAAATATTTTTTGATTCCCATGAAAATTATGAAAAAAAATTTGATTCCCATATAAATTATAAAAACTTTTTTAGTTTCTGTGCAAATTGCAATTTTTGTTTGAAACTTCATGTAAATTTAAAAATCTTTTTATGTTTACCCTTGCCATTAAAATAAGCTTTCCAATTTCCCATCTATGTAATTTGTAATTTTTTCTCTTCACTCACATTCAACTATTGTGATTATTTCCCCTAGCCATGCAAGTGAGACTTAGTCTTCCCAAAAGCTTCATGTTCAAAACAAGATTATCAACATGTATATCAAGTGTGGTGGTTTTATATATGCTCATGAAGTGTTTTATGAAAATACATAGCAAGACAACTTCTCATGGAATGTGATGATTTAAAATTATAGAAGATATAGGTGACCTCTCCAAGCTTTGATAATGTTTCATAAAAATGCAATGAATAGGTGTCCAACCTGATCACTTTAACTTTGCTAGTGTACTCACAATGTGTGCCAAAATAAAAGCTTTAGAATAAAATAATGATATTCATGTAAGCATAATAGAAAGTGGATTTTTTTTCAAATGTTTTAGTTGCAAGTGCCCAAATAGATATGTATGGAAAATATGGAAGCATCCATAAGGCACGTGAACTATTTGACAAAATGATTAAAATTAATGTGCTCTTATGGATTGAAATAATTCCAGGATATACACAAAATAGAGGATTGCATCAAAAACATGGGCACATATATTATAGAATAAGTATCAATACTAGGAACCTTCTTCAAGGATGCTTCTAAAGCATTTTTTGCATGAGTGGATGTGGAGTATACTACAAATTAGCTGAGGGACCCTCCTTCGACCCCTTGAATACATTTTTATGGATGTGGATGATATAGTTATATATTAGAACATGGTAGCTTCCTACATTGAGAGTAGACTTAGATGGTATGTACTAAGAATTCATAGAATCCAAGACTATAATAAGAATCATAATGACTATAGTTCTTTTTTATTGAATATAAAAAGAATATAAAAGCAATTGATATATGTAAATCATCTCAAAAACCTTACAAGCATCTCATAAACCTACACTATATGTTATGTGTGTCAATGGAAATTGTTAATTGGGCATATAATTTCAATGAGACATTTTGTCAAAAAATTCATATGTAAATGATAGAGGTAGTGGCGACAGTAACAATAGCAATAGCAATAATGAGAGAGAGTGACACAAGAGTTTAGTGAGAATCCTAAAATTTTGGTGATATTAATTTCATTGAAGTCTGGGGGCATGGGAATAAATATTATAGCATCTTCTAATCCTTTACTATTGTATCCTTGGTATAACCTAGTTGTTGAAGAGTAGGATATAATGCACATTCATCGCATTGGTCAAACATAATATATTTCAATAAAACATTTTATTATAAAAGATACTACAGAAGAGACGATGCATCAAGTTCAAGAACATAAGCAATGGATGATTTTTTTAGCATTACCAAGATAAGAGGTTTGGTTTTCATTTATAAAGGACATTAAAATGTTGTTTATATGATATTATGATCAAAGATTTGACATTTCTAATAGTTGTTGATTTCAGAAATCAATAAATATATGTTGCATTATTAGTGTATTGGATTTCTTTCTTCAATGTTGGATTTTCCTCAAGTTAAATTTACTCACTTATGCTTGAGGAAACATTCAAGAAAATGGCCATTAAATTATTAGATTCATCAAAAGCATCTAGTCTTTCATGACTAAAAACTCATATTGGCCAGCTTAAATTCTACAATGTAGATGAACTTGAAATAATGGTAACTTTTGAACATTCCATGGCAATTTTTATTCAATGGGATCATAATAAAAGGTATGTTACAACATGTTACAGCTTTTCATGAGATGGAAAATGGCTTTAACATATGATCTTTCAATGGAAATTTATTATATCACATTCTAAAGGATCATTTCAACCAACTATTATGGAATCCAATGACATCATCTCTACTAAGCCTAGAAAAAGAAGAGAAGATTGCTAAGAATTTGAAGAATTATAAAAATAAATATGAGGCTAAGAATTAGGATATTTCATTAATTTTACGTGTCTAAAATAAAATGAAAATGGATTATTGATGGTAATGAAGACTCTTGTGAAAATCTTGGTCACAAAAAAGAAAGTAAAGTGGTGCATATATATTGAAGACCTCATCGAGAAAACTCTATGTATGTTGATAGAGTAAATGGTGTTGCTTCAAAATAATTGTATGATAAATTATTATCTGAAGACCCAAACCTATATAGAGTAAGTCCTTATAGATGAGGAAATAAGAGATTGAGTGGATAGTTGTAAATAAAATTGAGATAATACTTGAGAATATTTACACAAAATGTCCAAAACAAATCTTTGATTATAATCAAAATGTGAGCTTGTGTTACTCATGGCATGACTCACAATGAATATAAAATAGATTATGCATATTTCATCACAAAATATGAATAAAAGGATGGTGATTTATTTTTATACCATACATTTAATCATGTGTTTTGAGTATGAGATGACACAACCAACATACAGAGTGGAAGTTGATTTAGCATTGTTAGACCACGTAAATGCTATCTCAAACTAAAACTATTTCCAAAATCTCAACATATCATTTATGAATATGTGCCAAATCTTAGATCACATGTATTAATAAGAAACAATTACTATAGTATAGTAACAAAATATGGCATCAAATGAAATGAATGTGACTAATAAAAATGAACACAATGGTTCATGTGTCACCTAGTCAAAGAGATGCAATCAACTAGTCTCCAAATGAAATAAAACTCATTCAAGTGTCATTAATTTATTGAAGACATGATACTTTGTAAAGATAAAGATCAGATCAATGGATTTTGAGTCATTTTATAAAAATATGGAGAAGGTGTTACATGGAAATCTTTCAATTATCTCATGGGTGTCTTTGACAAGGAGAGCAAAACCCTCAAGATGTTACATGTATCTAGAATTAAAGTTTTCATAATGGAATGTGAGAGAAAAAATAGATATGTTGAAAAAATATAAAATTTCTTGGTTTCTAAAGAGAATCATGTAGCATGGATAATTCATTAACAAAAATATTTAAATTTAGGCAAGGTTTTGTGTGGATATTAGTATAAATCTCATAAGTATAAAGTGCAAATTTGCAAAGGTAATTCATGCAAATTCACTGTGTCACTTTGTGAGACTCAAATCATACAATTTTTATTTGCACATATAAAGTGGTGAAAAAGCACCAAAGAATTTATACAGTGTTTAAGTGGTGCAATTTTATAATTTCTATTTTACACATAGTGTAATTTCACCAACTCATTTTTACACCACTTAAGTGGTGTATTTTATTAAACTCAAATTTGAAACTTCCAAAATGTATAAAAGGTGGTTACATACCATAACCACCTCTTCATGTTATAAATATGAGTGTAAGGCTCATTGTATAAGTAATTTTTGGTAGTGAAACTCTATAAAAACTTTTGAAGGATGAGATTGTATTTTTGAATTAAGAAAGATTAGAACAAGGAGATTTTATAGACTTTGTGTTCAGTATTTCTTCATGAGTTATAAATTTTTTTATGATTCATATATCTATGTATCTTTACTTTAAAATTATTTTCATAATCACTACCAAATTTTCATAAAATGGGAATTTCACATTAAGTATTTATTTTAGAATCTTCTTGTGTTTTTTCTATGAATAAGAAATATCAATGGGGTTTAAGCAATACTTTAATTGTTTTTTATGGGTAAATATGGGATGGTTATCTTTGGTCTGATATTAGTATTAGAAAATTGTCTCAGTGTATGTTTTACACTCCTAAGGGTGTAATTATGTCTTTACCACCCATTGAATGAGAGAGGTTTCCATGTACATGGTGTTTTCCCCTTTTTAGACTGATCTAGTAAGTTTATGCATTTAGCTACCCATAGTTACCTTTTTTTTTCTCAGGGTTATCATGGTAGTTTCTATATTTAACTAAATATAATAAACCTATGATCCCTTATTCCTTGCATTTATCTAATCTTAACTTCTTTACATTATTCCCTTCTTTCCGCTCATTTACTTTCTATCTCTTTTATGTATTTTCAAGTTAAAAGTATGAAACCCCCAAAATAGAACATTTCTTTTGTAAATAGTTGTGAATAGATTTTCCCCTACTTTTTCCCTTTTAGATTTCAGTAAAGGTAGATTTTCCTACTAATAAGAGAGAGACATTATCCTACATTATTGACTAACATAAGAACTTAGTTCCCACACTGCTAACTCAAAGTCACCAATTTTTCCCCTTGAAATGTTTTTGAGACAACACTACCTTATATACTCACATTACTCACTCACATGCATTTATCTCCTTTCATATCCCTCAAACATGTAATAACAACTCCTTTATGCCAACTCCACATAGGGGTGGCAATTACCATTCAAAAGTATTGCTTACATTGTTCTCTTTCATGACTTGCACATTAATACACCCTTAACACTCACCCATAATACCTATTATGATGTTTCCAAACATTTAACAACATTTACATTTCACACAATTTTCAAAATATTACTCAAAACCTAGTTCTAACATTTAAATTTTCAAATCTTCCCTTTTGGTGGGAAACTCTAAAAGAAATAAAAACACAATATATAAATACTCTCAAGGACTCTAATACATCCTATAGGACCCTATAATACCTCTCATACCCATATCAAACTAAAAATGGCTAACATGAAACTCTCAAACACCTTAACAACTTATGCTACCTTATGATGCTTTACATCAGCTAGACATCCTCCACACCCTATTATGATGAGAGTTCCCTACATACCAATATTCCTATGAGGAATCTATCTTAATGTATTTCTCCTCACCTAAGTTCTATTGCAAGTGTAATTGATGCTAGTATGAATGTCAAATTGAGTCTTTTTGAGTGGATCTTGATATTAAAAATCTATGTATTATGAGCTTGTGATGGATGTAGATGACTAAATTTATAAATATGTTAGAATAGGTATTGATAATATTGATTGTACACAACTTGTTATGATTTAATTTGTTTTATTTAAATTTCATTTCTAACTAGTGAAAAAGGGGATAAAATTCATGTGTGTGTGTGTGTGTGTGTGTGTGTGTGTGTGTGTGTGTGTGTGTGTGTGTGTGTGTGTGTGTGTGTGTGTGTGTGTGTGTGTGTGTGTGTGTGTGTGTGTGTGTGTGTGTTGTGATTTTGTGGGTCTTAAAATAGGTTTAGGCTAACCCTAGGTGGTTTTTATTTTGAAAATATATATGTCAGTGGCCAAAATTAGGAAAAGGATAATAATACCCAAACTTAGACACTAGCACCATTGGCACTATTATTCAAATTATGACATTAGTGTCTAGGTGGTAGAACCTGAGGCACTAGGGGATAGGATTCTAAAGTGAGTGTATAAGACTACTTTAGGGATGTTTAGGGATGTGCATAGCCTACACAAAGGATGGGTAAGTGTCTAAATAAGACATAATATACATCTAGATATAATATAAGGATGGGTGGTCAAATAGGCCTTCTATACAATGAAAAATGCTCCAAACCTGATCATTATCCTTGTCTACCAATTTTGGACGTGTACATATTATCTAACCTCCTAGACACCTACATCCCAATCAAAATCCTATGTTAACAAGGTGTCCCTTTTACAACTAAGTGTCTAGTTCCAAAAATTCATCCAATTCTAAAATGTAATGTATCTTTATGGTTAGCCTAAGTGCTTTAGTATGGGATATTTTCAAAATGAATTGATATATATATATATATATATATATATATATATATATATATATATATATATATATCAACCCTCATTCATTCTTCACCTATAAAATTCATACCTTTCACATATAGAGTAACAAAGTAACTATAAATCAAGCTTTCAAGTGAGTAAAGTTTCCCTATTCATTCCTATTTCTATATCACACATAGGATCAGCCTATCTACATTTATAAATTACTTAAGTAGTATCACATGATCCATATTTTCTAAGTCACAAGCTATGTCATTGTACATACTTGATTATCACATATTTCATCCTTACGCACACACAAGCCAACATGTAGGGGGAACTAAATAAATATGAGTCACTTTTAAAAGTATTTTAAATGTATGTAGTTCCCATTTATAGAGAAGTTTTTTGGAAAAATTGACACCATGTGTCCACTAATAAATTTTTCCTATAGTCACTCGAAGGGTGAGGAAGCTAGGATTTGATCATTTGATAAAGAGTGACAACATGTTCACTTGATCTGTATATATTAAGAAAAGATGATAGATTACTTAGAAGTCTCTAGTTTGTCACATCCATATCTAGTTATTATTTTTTATAAGACACTTACATATAGATCATATGCCTATGTCAATGTAATTATCCAAATTTGATGTAAGCATTTGATTCTATATAATGAAAAAAACTATGATCTGAGGATTGTTGTATGATCCTAATCTTATCCACTTACATCTTGTTTCATTCCATATCTACATGCACATAATAAGCTATATAAGTTCTCTTGTTTCTAATTTATTACAATATCAATCAATAGATATACTTTATATTTTTAGAATATCTCAATATTTAAATTCATAATATTTTTATCTAAAGTTTGTAAATTAATTATCCTTCTATATATTTGATTATCACCCTTGGGATTAATCATTTTTATATCCTTAACCTTATTTACCCTTATATCATCAATTTAGGGTTAACACTAACACCGTATTAAAAAAAATACTCATTTCACATTGAGATAAAATTCCCTATTCCTCCCAATTTTGAGTACACATATCCCTAATATCCCTGAGCTAATTCTAAATACACCCCTAAGGTCATAATTAATTTTTTAGGTACATTATTCACACTAAGATTACAATAGCATCTATCATTACACAAATCTTTCACACATGGTACTATAGCATGGGAGAAAAACATGGAGGTTGATCCATCTTTAGAGTATTAGTATGTTGGCAAAAATGAACATAGGGGTTGTTAAGGTTTATCACAACTTCAACCATTAACCCTTTATTTTCATTTCATCCTATTTTTATTCATGATCTATTGAAGTAAGGTTTTTATAATGAATCAAGAAACATATATCACACACATAGAACCTACATGTTATATTACGCATGTCAATTTTTTCACAAATATCAAAAACCTAATCATAAGGTGACACTTCCTATGGATAACAACATGTCATGACTAGATATAATTAGCATGGCCTCATCTAGAGATCTTATGAATCCCTATTCTTGATTCATAGTCATCTCACATAGTCACACAGTAAGATATATAGTCTCAATGTTAGTATTATATTCCTATTTTATATCTAAGTTTTTCCCTTTTTTCACTTTCCCCTTTTAGCATCTTTCTAAATATAGCATAATTCTAAAAAAATATTTTAATTTATTACATATCTTAATATCCTAATTTTATGCATAATCTTGTCATAATTAGCACTATGAATTTCCTTATTTCCCTGATTTTTATAAAACATATTGGTGAATCCCATAATTGATTGAATAATGAAAAACCCTATCCATAGATGTTTCTAGCATTTCTATCATTATTTTTGTTACCTAATTATTATTTTATGATTTTTATATTCTATAAATGATTTATTTTTATCAAAATCCTAGGTTCTTATTTCAAATTTTGTTCAATTTTAGAAAGTTGGTTTTACTTATTTTAGACACAATAATGTATTAAGTTTTCCTCAATTTTAATATTTTCATATTCTAGTTGATAATACTATAATGGCAAAACTAGTTAATAGATTTGATGACATTAAATATATTTACAAGGATTTATTTCAAAGAATCAAGATATGCAAGATGTATTTATAAAAATAGTTAGTGAGGAAATCATGAAAGCATTTGAAGACCATTCCTATGATACTTCCAAACCTATGAGTTCTTTACCTTTCTTGGAACTGGTGGATCTCACTTTTATACCACCATCCATTATGGGGGAAACCCAAGGGTTTATATGTATTAATTTTACAATTACTGATTAGTCACTAGGAACACCACATTTGGTTAGAACACATCTTTCTTCTCCTGATGTATAATCCCTTATTCATGTGAATCAATCTCTAAAATTTAAGGTACTACATTTGGAACAAGTAGCTTAAATTTAAAACTAGGCGTTTTATTCTCACAATCTATTGCACACTCCATTAGCATAACATATTGTAGCCTATCCATTACCAATAGTTTTTATGGCACCTAATATTTCACTATATGATGGAAAAAGTGACCCTAATTAACATTCTAAGCAACATGTTTAGACTATACATCTAATGATTGGTTATTAACTAGGTTATTTTTGATAAGTTTAAAGGAATATGATTTACACTAGTTTTATGACTTACCACATCAATTAGTGCATGCATTCAATCATTTGGTTGATATTTTTCTTACACATTTTTTTAATCAACATTAGTGAAAAATATATCAAACTCTTAGATTGCACAAATTAAACAAGGATACAATGAGTCTATCATAGAATATGTCTTAAGGTATAATACCATGTTATCTAAGGTGAAAAATCAAATGGTAGATAAGGAATTAAAATATTTCTTCAATTATAATTTGCTTCCACCCTTACATGCATTTGTTATGTTTAATAAGTTTATCTCACTCATGTATGTGTGTCATGTATTTTTATAAATAGAAGTATAATTATTAGAAATGAACAAGTTAAAGTATGGAACCATTCTAGTTCTTCATTATCAAGAAAAGAACCAGAGTAAGTCACCATACAATTTGAGGCCAAATGACAATAATTATTAAAATGAAACATTAAATATAGTTTCATAACTAACTCCATGCATCATATAATCAAATACTCCCAAGAGACAATTTACCAATATACCAAAAGTTCCATATAAGGTTCTCAAAATTCTATGGGAATGTAATCTCATATCTCTCTATCCCATTAAATAAGTTTATTTGAATAAGCCTCTTCCAAAGGGATTTGACTATAATGTCCTTTATAAATATCATAGATCACCAAGGCACACTACTAATAGTTCCATCATTGATGTGGGCACACCTACATATAGTTCAAAGTCACAACTGACTAAAAGAAAAGTAGTGAAAATATTTAGTGATCTTTTTCTAAATCATATGATTCAAGACAAAATAAATATTTTGGGATTACATTACATATAAGATGCACACCCTCATCCATATTTTTATCATTATCATACAAAGGCACAACATCCTCTAAATTATTATTGGCACCCATCGTAATTCAGTGCCACCTAGACTACTTATCACATTCATAAAGCATGAAATAATTTATTATGATTTATTTTGTCAATCTTTGTTCATCTGAGATCACATTGATCACCATACTACTTCGAGTGTCATGGTAAATAATGATTTAAATGTGAATATGTGAAAAATCAGACTTAACTATCATCTTAGATACACATATGAGGATTTTATTCCCATGAAAATAGTAATAAAATGATTTAATATTAAATTTCAAAGCTCCATTGGTTATATTACATTACCATTATAGGTTAATCCCTCACATGGGGACACCAAGTTTATAGTAATACTTAATGCATGGGTCTTTGATATGTTATTGGGGTGACCTTAGATTTAATAGATTCACATATTTCCTTCCATAGTTCATAGGTGTCTAAATTATATATAGGATAATGAGGCCATTAATATTAAAGGTGTATCATATAAATACCTCATATAACAACATTATATAGTTCATATATAACATATTTTAGTTGAGCAACCTCAGAAGGTTTAACCTACTCAGAAAGTTTACAAGTGTCTACCCTTATAAGGAGGCATATCATTGAAAGGCCATTTCAACAAAGATTTGTGACCAATTATATAAATAATATCTCTATTAATACATGTCTCAACTTGATATTATAGGATGCTAAGGGTATTTCACATAGGCTAACATAGAGTTCATAAACTTCACTATGTGTTCCAAAGAGACCTAGAATTCATCATACTCAACAAAATGCATGGTATACTACAAATCATCATGATAATGGATCTTAGGGCACATATGGAAATCAATATTAATATTTCTAATTTATATTAGTTTAGTCATATTAGTATGCAACATTCCACTCATGAAAGGTCACCCTTCTTATGATAGATACATGACCTATTGATTATGAGTCCCTTCAAGGACTCATCAATTTGTATAATTATTTATCTTTCTCATTTTATATATTCACAAAAATAAAAAAATTAAATATTATATAAAAATAAAAAATCATGACATATGAATGATTTGTGTATTATATTTTGATCCGGGCAATAATTTAGGCAACAATTCGGGTGACAGTTCCACCCCAATTGACGACGGAACTTCTGGGAGCCATAACTTTTGCACCGTAGCTCCAATTGACTCACTGTTTGAACCATTGGAAATATAAGAATGAGGATAAAATTTTTAAATTGCATCAAGATTTTCTAAATGAATTTTTACCTCTAAAAATCCAATGGAAGTTCCCCAAATTTTAATTTTAGTAGTGCAGTCTAAAAATAGTAAGTTTCTAAAAATAGTAATTCCTCAAATTCTATATTGTTTTAAATCTTGGAAGTCAAACAAATTAATATCCCTCAATATTTGTGACCTTCCACATCCTCCCCATACTTTAAAAATGTGTATAAATTAAGAGGTAACCCAAAATATGAAGACAGACATCTCTTCCCAGAGATAAGCATATATTTGTATTGCGATCTTGAGTAATACTACATTTCTTCTCAGAGAATCCATTGTTACTGTGTTATTTATATGCTATTGAGATATTTATCAACTATAACTTCTAAGTTTTGGATCATATTTTTATGATTTCATTCATGTTTAGTATACTTAGCCTTTATCTATATATCTAGTTTATATCAAATATTAATAACAAGTTTACATGAGTGAATGCAAAACATATAGGTTTTTGTATCTAAATATAGTCATAGGTGATAAAAATTTCTCAAACCCATAAATTTAATGCTTAAAAAACCACTCTACCTAGATAGTAACATATTGTATTTTTTGTTCAATTCCACTAGACTCATCCTAGTGAACAAAGGCTCTACATTATCATATTGAAACTAGTCACATGCTTCCTAAAACCTATTTATCTTAGAAAGTTTATTGGGGGAATATTATTATATAGGTTATATAATTATTTTGATATCCTTATTTTTTCATATTATAATACAATACATTGTGTAAAAAAATTCATTTATTCTCACCTACTTTCACATTGATATCTTTTTATATACCTCAATTGTTAAGTATAATAACATTAAAATTTACTAATGTAGATCAATTATATTTATCCTTGAATGGTTTTAATTTTTAATTTATTTCATCATGTCTTGTAAGTTCTCAACATTTTTTGGATTATGTATATTTGAACATGTCCTTATTTACAGCTCTTGACATAATATCTGCTTATACGTATGTGAGTGATATTTGAATACATCCATTGTATGTGGCCCATTAACATTCTATCATGTGCTTTGAGTGATTTTGTGTATATAATTCTTTGTGTTTATTTCACAACCAAGAAAATTATTTACTCATATTTTGATGCCATGATGGACATCATGAATCTTCCCTATTTTTTATTCCATAATCAATATCATGCATCCCTCTTTGATTGTCTCTATTTAGCTTTTAGTACTCATTTTTTATCAAAGTTATCACTACATGCTTATTTTATAACATTTATTTAGACATGAAATTATATGTTATTGGTTATACATATACCTTATATTACTTTTTTTCCTTGGTTTATCTATGATGATGTCATGCTCTTTAAATTTTATCATTACTAAGATTTAAATCATATATATAACATCATTTTTCATAACTTATTATTTTCGGTTAAGTTATTATTTAGGTTTCACAACTCCTCTAAAAAGAGGGGGAATACATAGTGTATTATCTTAGAGAATAAGATGCAACAACCCAATACAAAGACCAAACAATATACAATTTTCTCAATTGATACTTAGATTTTACCCAAAAAGTAGTTTAACAAAACACTCCATTTGGAAAAGGGCATATGTTGGTTGTGTCCATAGTAGTGTGTTTTTATCCCAGTAGGTAGAAAATAATGATTGATATAATTTATTGAAATCAAATGAAGTTACAAGATAGTTTAAAATAGGTATCCAAAATCATTTCAAACTTATACTCAAGTTTATAACACATTTTTTCTCAAAAAGAGGGCATCATGTCTGGCATGTGTTCCAAATTATCACACTTGTTTTAATAAAAAATTCACCTAATATTACTTAGTCTCAGAAATAATATGCTCAAATATTAAATAAGGGGTATGTGCATGGCACATGGCCACCTCCTTACCCATATTTTACTCCATTTTTATAGATGGAATGGTAACCTATGTCATTCTCCAAGTTGTATACACTATACTTAGATTATACTATATTTTGCACCATTTTTACACCATAAATGAACATAATTTGATCTTAAATAGCTGGTTTTCATTTTATCACCAGTTTTTCAATAGTTATAAACTAA
This sequence comes from Torreya grandis, assembly GCA_037957365.1. Taxonomy (NCBI): domain Eukaryota; kingdom Viridiplantae; phylum Streptophyta; class Pinopsida; order Cupressales; family Taxaceae; genus Torreya; species Torreya grandis. The sequence continues at coordinate 577,321 of JARHVA010000440.1, read as the reverse complement.
AAATTATCCATTGGAATTCATACAGGGATTCCAAGGCACTTCACACACCTTGATTTTTTAAATGATGAAGACAAGGCCAATTTGAGTTTTTCAACACACTCTATTTTCAATTAGGTTTATCTATGATGATGTCATGCTCTTTAAATTTTATCATTACTAAGATTTAAATCTTATATATAACATCATTTTTCATAACTTATTTTTTTGGGTTAAGTTATTATTTAGGTTTCACAAATCCCCTCAAAAGAAGGGGCATACATAGTGTATTATCTTAGAGAATAAGATGCAACAACCCAATACAGAGACCAAACAATATAATTTTTTCTTAATTGATACTTAGATTTTACCCAAAAATTAGTTTAACACAACACTCCATTTGGAAAAGAGCATATGTTGGTTGTGTCCATAGTAGTGTGTTGTTATCCCAATACGTAGAAAATAATGATTGATATAATTTATCAAAATCAAATGAAGTTACAAGATAGTTTACAATAGGTATCCAAAATAATTTGAAACTTATACTCAAGTTTATCACACATTTTTTCTCAAAAAGGGGGCATCATGTCTAACATGTGTTCCAAATTATCATACTTATTTTAATAAAAAAATTCACCTAATATTACTTAGTCTCAGAAATAATATGCTCAAATATTAAATAAGGGGAAATTTCATGGTACATGGCCACCTCCTTACCCATATTTTACACCATTTTTATAGATGGAATGGTAACCTATGTCATTCTCCATGTTGTATACACTAGACTTAGATTACACTATATTTTTCACCATTTTTACACCATAAATGAACATAATTTGATCTAAAACAGTTGGTTTTCATTTTATCACCATTTTTTCAATAGTTTTGAACTACAAATGATCCATTTGAATTCATACATGGATTCCAAGGCACTTCACACACCTTGATTTTTTAAATGATGAAGTCAAGGCTAATTTGATTTTTTCAACACACTCTCTTTTTAATGAGCATTAGGGTAGGCATAATCTAATCCAATATATTCAATAAAGACAAATATCTAAGGGTTCTACCTTCTCTAATCACCATTTTTACAATAGAAAACACAATGATTTTTTTACCCAATCAGGTGTACTCATTATTTTTTGTTTGATATATAATATTTTAGTATTTTAATTTCATATTTTCATCTAAAGTGAGGACATATTTATGTATTTTTAATTCTAGGTTCACGTGAAACACATTTCAGTGTATGGTCTACATTGAAGCCTACTCGACAAAAGTAAGTTCATGTATATCTTTATCTCTTTTACACTAGTACTTTTCTTTAATGCATTAATGTTATGGTAGTGTGTGTGAATCATTGGTGTGATTTTATATGTTGGTGTAATTTTGGTGTGATTAATGTGCTTCAAAAATGACTTATGACCTATGCAAACTTAGCTTAGGGATACTAATATTGTATGTAATCAAAATGGGGGTAAATGTGGAGTTTTATCTTAATGTGCAATAAGTATTATGGTGATTTATAATATGGTGTTATCCTCTTTCCATTTAGTGGGTAAATGAATGAAAAGTGTGATTTTATATTAATTATTTTAGAAATCACTAACATCTATCTAGACATGACACTGTATATGCTTGGTTCTACATGCATATTTTGTTACTGATTTTGGTCAAATTAGACTATAACCCTTTTTTAAATTATTCTTCACTTTTAATCTTAGCTAAAGAGATCATGAATAATAAATGGGATAAAATGGAAAAATTGGTTAGCAATTGAAGTTGTGTTAGACCTCAAAACCCCCTATGTTAAACACATATATACCAATACTATGAAGAGGGATCAAACTCCATGTCGTTATCCCATGTTATGGTATTGTATGTGAAATATTGGTGTAATTCTAGATGTTGGTGTAATCCTAGTGTGATTAATGCCCGAAGATAAAGTCTTGTGACCTCTAGGTGTATGCAAATGTATCTCAATACTACTAGGGTTGTATGTACTTAGAATTTGGATAAATAGGGAATTTTATATCAATGTGCAATAATTATTTTAGTTTTTTTAATATGGTGTTAGCCTATTTCCACCTAGTGGGTAAATGAATGGAAAATGTGTTTTTATAGTGATCATTTTGTAAATTGATAAAATATATCTAGACATGATATTGTATATGTTTGGTTCTATATGCATCTTATTTTACTATTATTTTATCAATTTATACATGATTATGCCATGCTTTCCAAATTTTATCATTACTACATAGATTGAAATATTATAAATAACATCATTTCACATGACTTCTTATTTTGAGTTAAGTTATTATGTGAGTTTCATAACTCAACTCAAAAGAGGAGGCATACTAGTGGATTATCTTAGAGACTAAGCTAAGAAAACCTAGTATAGAAATTAAATAATATATAATTTTATTAGTTGATCATAATTAATACTTATATTTTACCCAAAAATTAATTTCAAACAATATCACTCTATTTGGATAAGAGTGTAAGATAATTATTTCAATTATATGTGTTTTTATCCCAACAAGAAAAAAAAATGCTTTCTATAATTTATCAGAATCACTCAAAGTTACAAGATAGTTTGTAACAAGTATCCATAATAATTTTAGAACTATACTCACATTTGTCATAAAACTCTACTATGAATGGGAGCATCATGCACAACATTTTTTTTAGGTTATTACACAAGATTTTATTAGAAAGTAACTTGATACTACTCTAGCTCAAAATCAATATGCTCAGATATAAGATTGGGGGCATGTATGTGGCACATGTCTACCTCCTTACCTAGTTTTTACACTAGTTTCATAGATGGGATGGAAACCTATGTCATTATCTATGGTGTATATACTAAACTCATATTATATTATAATTTGCACCAATTTGACACCAATGCTATCCTAATTTTGAAACAAAAATGAATCTAATTACATATATAGTAGTTGGTTCGCATTTTTACACTACAAATGATCCATTAGAATTTATACATGGATTAAGAGCCACTTAACCCACCTTGAGTTTTAAAATGATGAATTAAAAGGCAACTTGATTTTTTAAGAACACTCTCTTTTCAATGAGGATTGGGGCATGTATAGTCCAATCTAAGCTATTTAATGAAGAGAAATATCCAAGGCTCCTACCCTCTCTAGTCATCAGTTTTACACAAAAAAATGGTTTACATACCCAATTAGGTGTATTCATTCCTTTTTATTTGATCTATAAGATTAAAGACTTTTAATGTTATATTTTCATCTTAAGGAATGATTTGTATATGTTTCATTTAAGGTTCACGTGGAACATAATTTAGCATATGGTCTACATCCAATCCTACTCAACACATTTAAGATCAGGTACTGATATGTTGGTGTGTAATTATATATATAATTGAAATGTTAATATGATTAATGTAATTTGATAATGACTAATGACATCATGGGTGTATACAATCTAGCTCAGGGATATTAGGGTTGTATGTACTTATAATTGGTATAAATATGTAATTTTCTCTCAATGTACAATAATTATTTTAGTGATTTTTAATATGGTTTTCACATTTTGACATATAATTTGTAAATGAATAGAAAATTTTATTTTATAGTGATAATTTTAGAAATTTCTAACATCTATCTAGACATGACACTATATATGTTGGTTCTACATGCATCTTATGTTACCAATTTTAGTCAAATTATACTATAAGCCTTTTTGTACCTTATTATTCACTTGTAACCTTATCTCAATAGATCATGAATAATAGATAGGATAAAATTTAAAAAGGGTTTAGTGGTTGAATGTGTTTTATAACTCAACACCCCCTATGTTGAGCATTGCCTACATACCAATACACCAAGGAGGGATCAAAATCCATGTAGTTATCCCATGTTATAGTGGTGTGTTTGAAAGACTGATGTAATGTTATGTTTTGGTGAAATCTTGATGTGATTAATGCACTTTTAAATGACTTGTGACCTTAGGGATGTATGTAGACTTAACTCATGGATACTAAGGTTATATGTACTCATAATTGGGAGAAGTAAGGAATTTATCGTAATGTGCAATAATTATTCTAGTGATTTATATTATGATTTTATCCTCTTACCATCTAGTGTTTAAATGAATGTAAAATGTGTTTTAATAGTGATCATTTTGTAAATTTATAACATATATTTAGATGTGACATTGTATATGTTTGGCTTTAAATTCATATTATGTTACTGATTCTTCTCAATTTTATCTATGTTGATGTTATGCTCTCCAAATATTATCAATATAAATCATATTTCAATCTTATACATAAAAACATCATTTCACATAACTTATTTTCTAGTTAAGATATTACACGGGATTAACAATTCACCTAGAAATATGGGGCATACACAATGTATTTTCTTAAATAATAAGATGAAAAAACCTATTACACACAAAAGGATATGTAATTTTTGAGTTAAAAAACATATTTTACCTAGAAATTAGTTTTAGATAACAACACTCTATTTAGACAAGAGAGCATGTCAACCATGTCCATAACAGTGCGTTATTGTTGAAATAATCATAAAATAGTGATTTATAAAAAAATAGAATTATAGGAAGTTTATGGATAGTTATTAAAAGCTATCCAAAATAATTTTAGAATTATATTTAGGTTTGTCATAGAATTTTCCTCAGAATAGGGGCATCATAAATGGAATGTGTTATAAGTTATAAAAAATGTTTTGCTCATAAATTTAATTGATATTACTTAGTATTATAATGAATATGCTTATATATCAAATTAGTGTCATGTACATGGCATATGGCCACATCCTTACCTAGTTTTGTACTGATTTTGTAGATGGAATGGAAACCTATGTCATTCTCCACATTATACACGCTAGACTCAAATTATATTATCTTTTACACTAGTTTTACATCAAATTTTCACTATAAATGAACCCAATTCCATCTCCAATGGTTGGTTCACTTTTTTCACCAATTTTTCACTCATTTTTCATAAAAAATTAGGGGTTTTAAGCCACTTCGCCCACCTTGAGTTGAGCAATGGTAAACTTAGGCCAACTTAAGTTTTTAATCACACTCTATTTTTAATGAGGATTTGGCATGCACATTCCAATTCAATATATTTAATTAAGAGAAATATCCAAGGGTCATAGCCTCTCCAGTCACTAATTTTGCACTAGAAAACACAATAGTTTGCATGCCTAATTAGTGTATTTGTTCCTTTTTATTTGATTTATAATATTTTATTGTATTACTTTCATATTTTAATATTAATTAATAATTGATTTATACATATGTTTCATCATAAGTTCATGTGAATAATAATTTAATGCATGGTCTACATATAAGCATATTCAACACAAATAAGCTCAAGTATAGTTCTCTCTATCTCTCTCTTACTCTAGTGATTTTTATTCATTGCATTGTTATATTAAAAGGGGGTAAATTTAGTCATATATATTAGTATTTAATGTTTAATCAATACACTTGTGAACATACTCTCATATACACATAGCTCAATATAATTCTATTTTATTTAAATATTATTCATCTATCTCTATATAGATGATCCCTATATTGAGCTAATATATATACATAATTCTTCCTAATTTTTACTCCATATTGACTAATCACATCCCTTAACTAATTTACACTACCATCTTATCTTTCTTTTCTCTTGAGACAATATTACTCTTTCAAGACTATCCAACCTTCCTGTATAGTCTAAATCCATTGTTGGCATCCTTCCCCCCAAATAATGGCTCTTTGCTCCAATTCAAATTTACCGAATGGGTCATCATACACATTTCATGATCTCCATCTAAAATAATTCTAAAATGATCACTATAAAAACATTTTCAATTCATTTACCCACTAGATGACAAGAGGATGACACTATATTACAAAGCACCAAATTCCTTGTTTTTCTAAGTTATTAGTAAATACAACCCTAGTATCCCTAAGCTAAGTATACATACACCCTTGACATCACAATTCACTGTTGAATGGAATTAATCACACTAAGATTGTATCACCATCTATAATTAAACCTATCTTTCACACACACCACCATAACATGGGATAACTACATGGATTTTGATCCCTCTTTAGTGTATTGGTATGTAGGTAATGCTCAACATAGGGTGTGTTTAGGTCTAGCACAAATTCAACCACTAAACCCTTTTCCATTTTAACCCATTTATTATTCATGATCTATTGAGCTAGGGTTTCAAGTGAATAATAAGGTACAATAATTTCTAAAAATAATCAATTAAAATAAATCACACTCAAAGCGTACATATCACAAAACATAGGTAAATTTTCACACATAGATCAAAAACACAACTAGATATTAGAACTCCTTATTAATAATAACATGGCATGAATAGGTATAATTAGTGTGGACTCATCTAAATATCTAATAAATCCTTATTCTTGATTCATAGTCATCTCACATAATCACATACTTAGATCTATAGTCTTAGTCTTATTCCTGCATTCATGTTTTATAGCTAAGTTATTCCTTTCTTGCATCTTCACTTTTTATCATCTTTCTAAATATAGGATAGTTACAAATTATAAATACTTAATTTATTTCCTATATTTATATTTTTATTTTACATAAAATTTTATCATAATTAGGATCTAAGAATTTCCTTATTTACCTAATTTTTATAATATAGATATAGTGATCAGGGTTATCTTATCCCAAACCAGAGAAGAAAATTTGGACTATCATGTATACTTTGATCATCACAATCTTTAATCTATTAAGCACAACTATACTACCATTTAATTTAAGGCACTTTCCATGTTCTATATTCTTTAGAAAAAATCCCATTACTTTTTTGTGACTCCATTTACTTTATTTACCAACCATAATGCACTCAATTATTTATTTAATAGTCCATTACTTTATGTCCACATCTACATATGGTTGATCTTCTTGTAAAAATTTGATATTAAAGTTATATTCAATCCAATAAAATATTATGTGGAGCCTAATCATTTATCTTACAATGACACTTGTGAATATTTAAAGGGTGATCTAGATGATTATCTTCCTGATCCCAACTCATTTTTATTTATAAAAATATGTAGGATCTTGAAGGGATTACAGATTTTATAAATTGGGATATACATGAAGAATTTTAAAAAATCATGGTACAAGTAATTGGTTGTCTATTTGACCCCATTTTAAATATTCAATGGTCACTTGTATAACATGGGACTTAATGAATTTTTTCTTGAGTGTGCCCCAAAGAATAAATGTGTAGATATTATTATTAATTAAATAAATGAGGGTTATATAGTAAGCATAACATTGGTAAGGCTACTATGTTTAAGGTTTTGTAGTTTTTTTCTCATGATTGACCCTTTACAAGGAGCACAAATTCATGCCAACACTAGTGATATTTATTTGTATGGGTAATCCAAATCAATGTAATGAGATGGTGTCGAATATATTTAACTCTAAATTTGATGTACAAGGGAACAGGGTTAATAATATAGAAATGAATAAGCACGAGGGTGATAAATAAATATATAACAAGACAATTAATTTATAAACTCAAATAAATAATATTCTAATTTATAATATTGAGATATACCAAAGATATAAATTATAACTATTTATTGAAATTTCAATAAATTGTTAATAAAAATACTTAGTTGGTTTATTATTTCCATGTTGATCTAGGATAAATATGATGGAAGTAGACTAAATTAGGATTATGGAACAATTTTAAGATTTTTTAATATTACATTATGTGTTTTCAAATTCTTGCATTAAATCTGGACAATTGCATTGATGTTGGTGTTTGAGTTAGCTACAGGTGTCTAGTATAAAATATTGATATAAATGGATGCATAAACACTTGGAACCTTTTGGGTTTTCTATCACATTTCTTTTTATGTATACAAATCATGTACATATCATGTATCTCTTTATCAAATGATCAAAGCCCTAGCTTCCACACCCTTAAGGTGACTATGAGAAAAATGGGTTAGTGGGAGCATGATGTAAAATTTCCCCAAAGACCCCTATATTAATGGAAACTTCCTATATATCTAATACCCTAAAGAGGGCCTTAGAATTATTAATTTATATCATACATGTTGGCTTGTGTGTGCATAAGGATAAATGTGTAATAAGTAATTACGTAGAGTGACCTATCTTGTAACTTGTTAAATATGGATCATGGGATGTTAGTTCAGTACTTCAAGCCTATGGGGATACTTATCCCATGATTCATATGGAAATAGGGATTAATAGAGAATATTTTCTCACTTAAATGATTGAGAGAGTGCTTTTGGTAAGTTTCCTTGTGAGTTATTAGTATTTTCAAGGTGAGATATGAATGAGGGTTGATCTTGTATATATACCAATTCATTTTAAAATATATCACGTGAAAGCACTTATTTTGACATTTAAGATACATTTCATAGTCAAATTAGAAAAATCTTGGTCACTGGACACTTGTATTGATGTAGGTATCTAGCTAGGACACAAGTATCTAGGATTCTATAAAATAGGTACAAGACCAAAACTAGTAGAGAAGGATAATTAAAAGGTTTATACCATTTTTCATATTATATAAGTCCTAGTCACTATAATAATAGTGTTTATACTAAGAGATAAGTAATTTGACATAAATAGATAGTGAATGTCAGCCTTTTGATGTGATAAGGTCTTAGAAATGAAGGGTGTAACCATGATAGGTATTTTCCAAGTATACAAGACTAAGGCACTATATAATTAATATTTAGTGTGCAAATTTACCCCTCTTTAATATATAGTAATGAAATTACAAGTTTAAAGGAAAATAAATGCATACCTGGGTGTGTATAACACACCTTTTCTTTATGTGATTCTAACTTGAGTGCTTTATTGGTGACTAACCTACAACCAAAAAAATGTTACAATATATAATCAATGCATATAATTTAGTATTTAAATAATTTTAAATTCTTAAAAGTAAATAAATCAAGATTATGAGTATACATGTGTATATATGAAACCATCTTGCCTTTTGGAAATTTGATTTGAATATATACTTTATTATGGATCCTTGTAGCTAAGGTTGGGATAATTTGGAAACATTGAAGTGCATATATTTATAAAGAAGTATTGGAGGGCGACATGCCCCCATCCTTGATGAAAAGGATAGTTTCCACATGGCCATTGATTTTATCTCAATCCTGCAACCCAATCATACTTATAACATGGGGAGTGTGAGTGATCCAATCAAATCACACTATATATATGGTGAGGGTGGATGATTTAGTCACTCCATCCTATAAATTTGGTGATTTTAGTTGATTTAATCAAGTCTAACTTATAAACTTGGTAAGATTTAGTGATTTAATCACCTCAACTTTTCCAAAAGGTGAACTAATCACTATAGTATATTGGATCAATAAATTACATAAAATTCCATCTTGGATATGATAATATTCCATAGTAGTATTTGAAAAATGAGAGTTGATTTGAGTTTGAAATTTAATGTGTTAGTTGCATGGAATATGCACCTCATATATGTATCAAGATAAAACATGGGTATAATAATGGTATCAATGTATAAAATGCTTCCATAAATGTGTATCTGAATTATATAACTATGAAATTTGGCCAACTTTAAAAAATTTAAGTGTGTAAGACATGTTTCCATGACATGCCCCCACTGAATCTGGAGAATCTAAGAACTATGTAAGTATATAGAATATGTTTTCATAACATTCTACCACTATAATATGAAACTATGAAAATGTGGAATTCATGCCTCTATGACATGCCCCCACTTTTGAGGTGAGGCTAAGTAGAAACTAGTAGTTACCTTACCTCAAAAGGATAAGATAATTGTATAATCTATGTATGGATCGTGTAGGATATAGGAGTATCATGTTTAGGTAGATATAAAAATGAGTTACATAAATGTGATCACATCAAGTCCTAATATGCATGATGTAAATCATGCAAATGTCTAGAGAGAAATAGTACAACTCATTAGGAAATCAAACACATGCATAAGAGAACTCAAAAGCAACATAAAAGGAAATGGTCCAAGGAGACCACATACAAGGGGCATGTCAAAATTCCACGTAATTTAAGGGGCATGACTTAGTCAAATGTCCACAAAGCATATAAATACATGTTCAAATATCTACATTTAATAAACTATGACATATGTAAATGTCAAAAAATGAAAACACAGGCACAAGGGCCATAATTAATGGAGCATATTTAAATGCTCATATAAGTAATAAAATTCTAGATAGTATCAAGAAAGGAAAACACTTAAGTAATTGATAAAATTAAATCATGGAATCATAATCAACCATTATAAGCATAACGTACTAGTTCATAGATATATGTGTTGGAAAAAAATGTTAAGTACATAGCATATCAAGTACACTAAGAAATATATAAGCATGGATAAAGTCATGTGTAAGTACATAAAATAAAAAATTATAATGTAAAGTGATAATATAATATTATAACATGGGTAAATCATGATCAAGGAAGTATATACCCCTAACTTACTACTAATGTGAATAGATGGAAGGCCCAACATACATGTGTATATATCATGTACATGTGTATGCTTGTATCACACTCAAAATAAGCATGAAACATTTGTGTATATAGAAATAAATGGTATGTTATCACCAATATGGAACGAAAAACATATATGCCAAGGAGCTAATAATATGTGAAAATTATGAATATTTTTGTAATTTTTATTTTTTTTCTTTCTTTGGGTATTTATTTAATATTTTCAAGAAAAATGACATCCTATGATCTCATCAAAGGGATGTTCATAGGTATATCCCCACTTAGAACCTAGTGAAATAAACTAGTGGCACTTCTAAGGAGCATGTATATGTGTAATATTTGAGACTATATGATTTATGATGCTTTACTTATGCATAATAGGACTCTATGGTTATGAGGTGATAATAAAAGGAATAGGGGCTCATGGAACCCATATTTTAGTGATTTGTAGTTTTCTTGTAGTAGCATAAATAGGAATATGTTTTATTTCTATATGTAATTGAGTATGATGTGTAGTAGTATATGAATATTTCATAGAATACATTGAGTATCTCTAATGTAATTCTCTCTCAAGTATTAGTTTCCTAGGAAATGGGATTCCATGTTACTTACCCTTTCATATAGTATTAACCGTAGTATATTTTATAACTAATTTTCTAGGTATAAACTTATTTTTTTTAAGTGGACATTCATATGGATTTTTGAAAAATATAATTACCCTATTGGTATGAATGTATTTAACACACACATTCACTATAGAGGTTAATACCCATAGTGTATATATCCAAGTTCATCCTAATACCATATAAAATAATCCCTTATATGTTATAACTAATAATGTAATGATGACATCTAATGGGACAACTTGTAAAGGTAAGTTGATCTTACCAATGACATGTTGTGAGGTTTCATTGAATGCTCTAACCGAATTGGTCTAAGGGTGTGAATCATCATGTGTATATCCCAAATGTGTAATTAATTTCATGGTGAAAAAATTATCACTATAAACATTATCAATCATAAAATTATGTATAGGTCATTGATAAAAGTATGATTTAATGAATAATGAATGAATATCCAAGTCATCATCCATAATCTCACTGTCATGAAAATTAATATAAGGTCTTTGAGTCATGGGGGTGTATGTTGTGTATAAGTACCAATAATACTATATAAGGGTTTCCCTTAATATGGTAGAGGAGGATGTGCATTATATTCCATTTTTACTTATAGTTTATTTTATAGAATGGTCTTGCAAAGGGTTTTTAAATATTTTATGGGTTTATAAATATTTTCTTATTCTAGTGCTCACCAAGTTGTGAACTTGATTCCTTTGAAGGATTATCAGATTTAATTTTTTGGTCATCATCAAAGTCTTGGATATTATGCTTCAAGGTATAAAATCTATTTGTATAATTCCTAAGTCTTTGTTGATAGTCAAAATAAGAATTCACATCATATACTTTGGGTAAAGGTTGACTAATATAAACCTCTATAGGATGAGGGAGAGATATGAGGTGACACTCCTCAAGCTTTGGAAGTAATCAAGTTTGAGACTCAGGTAACTGTGAAAATTTCCCTTAGTGCATTGGATAAGATAAACTAATTAGGTTTTTGTAACATTGCATTAACCATATTTATTGGTTTTTTTTTAGGCTATGTAGGTTTCACCTTATAACTTGGTTTAATAGTAAATTGGGATTATATGTAGTCTATGTGTTTTATACATACTTATGCTTGTTCAATAAGATAAGTTTCATTTCAAAATCATGAAAAATATGGCATAAGTCATCAAAATATTTAATTTTTTTGAAAAAAATGGACTCATGTAATGGGGAAAGAAAACTTAATTTGAATATGTCTTGAATCTCTTTATCTATCATTGGATTGGCATTTTAGCCAACATTTTCTTGTACCTTAAGACATATTCATTGATAGCTTCATTGGTTCCTTATTTGATTTTTTTAATTTAGGCACAGGAAACCTTTTTAGTAACGTTGATAAGGAAGTGTGCCAAAAAATTATCTAAAATTGGTTTAAATGTTTTTACTAATTGGATTAGTAAGTTATAAAACCTCCTTAAAGCATAGTCGTAAAGGATCCTTTGAAATAGTCTGGTCAAAATTTTATCATTGGAGGCATAATCAAGGTATTTAACATATAAATATCAAATAAGTTGTATAAGATCACCCTTTTCATCATAAAATGTGAACTTAGGTAAAAAATATATATTTGGTAGGGGTGCAAAGATATTATAGACATATAAGAGATTTCTACAAAATCTCTTGCAAATCAATAACATATGATGATTTCATAGAGTTTTTTTAAATTTTATAACCTTATCTTGAAAAACAATTTATTTTGAACAAGATATTGTACATTTTGATCACTAAGGTGTGAAGTTTAAGAAGTCACCAAAGGAGGTGTACCCATAGTTTGATTGATATAGGAATTAAAACTAGTAAATGGGTTGAAGTGTTAATGTTTCCCATGGAGGATGTATCAATATTATGATTTATTTTAGGTAATCATGGTATAAACACATATCTCATGCCCCCATTATAACTATGAAGAAATGATATGCTCAAGAGGAAGGTTATTGGTAAATGAGGATGGCCCATAGCTCTAATATCATGATTGATAAATGGACCTGGTTGTTCATCTACACTTTTTGATTTTTTTTTATTTTCAAATATGATGTTGAGTATCTCATTAATATCTTCTAATTATTTTTGGATATAGTGTTGAAACATAACAATATCTTGTACTTACTCTTTATCTATTCATTCATGTTCATTATTTTCATAATCAAAGTCATTTTTAGTGATAACTTCTTCAATATGTAGTTTAATTTATTTATTAGCATATTTTTTGGGTATAGGATTGGTTGATTCATTATTTTTATCCATCTTAAGTGGATAATGAGGAAAATATAAGTGTTCAATAAAAACACTAGCTAATCTAGGGCTACGCCTAGGTTGCATACAAATGATAAAGTAGATCTAGAAAAATACAACAATGAAAAACCTCAAAAGTATGAATAACCTAGGATAAGCTATGGGTTTCATAAAGAGATGAGTTTACCAAATTTTTAACCCCAAATTTGATTATACAAGGGTAAATAGGGTTAATAATATATAAATTAATAACCACTAGGGTGATAAATAGATCTATAGTAGACCAATTAATTTTCAAACTCAAATAAATAATATTTTGATTTATAATATTGAGATATTCCAAAAATATAAAGCATATATATATATATATATATATATATATATATATATATATATATATATATATATATATATATATATATATATATATATATTGATTGATTGATTGATATTACAAAAAATATAACAATATTACTTATTTGGTTTATTGTGTGCATGTAGATCTAAGCTAAAGTAGGCTAGAAGTGGACTAGATCAAGATTTTGGAACAATCATCAAATTATATAATATTACATTATGTGGCCTTGGATGATTGCATTAGATTGGATGGTTGTATTTATGTTGGTGTTTTAATTGGATGCAAGTGTCTGATACATAATAGTGATTAGATCTAGATGTGACCACCTAGATCCTTCTAGGTTTTGTGTCACACGTAGCCATGAAAACAAGACATACAACTAAATATTTTAGTTAAAACATGAAATATATCCCATAGGTTATTTTTTAAGGTTTTATCCAAACACATATACAATCCAAAATCTAAATACTCATCAAGAGGTTTAATGAGGACCAAAAACAAAAAAATGACCATAATGTCAAAGCATATCAATACAAAATATGCCAAATCAAAATAATTTCAAACAAACACAATCTCAAAATATTTTAAATATAAAAAACCATTTATGTTAGTTCATATCTATGTCATCCAATGGTGAGATATAACTTTCTTAGCCTTCCCCAACTAGGATATCATTGGCCTCCAAAAAAACCAAACATAAGTTTCCATAGGAAGTTTTTGAATACATTTCCAACATGACTTTTATTCAAAGTATAAATCACATTAAAATTTATATAAATTACCAATAAACTTACTTGTTTTCTTAAAAAAAACACAAAGTCTTCCCAAAACATCCTTTGTCATTGATATTTTCTTCCACTCCAAGCTTCACCATGTTATAACCCTCCTTCCACATATTCCAATAACCATATTTACTCCTTCTAAACCATAGTTAAAAGTGAGAGAATACACCCATTACCCCCAAATTAAACTATATTTAAGTCATTAAACAAATCCAATGTCACCATTGAACATATTTTTCATGCAAAATAATGAGTTTCAAACTCTCTTTATTCTCCATGTGGGAAATAATCATATGCCAAGCATGTACTTCAAAAATCATTCCATCATTCTAAAAACCCTAATCAATGATTATGTCCCAAAGTGTCAACTTTTCCCAAACTTTATAATGTCTTCGTGGTATTCTAATCCCATGGTGACTAATGTGTCTAAGCAACATAGCCTAAGTCCCATAGGGCATACCACCTTTAAATATGATCCTAAGTCCTTAAGACTTAACTACCATTAAAATAAATGAATAATAGTAGCTAACTCTAAACTCCCTAAAGTCTATAGTATGTTGTTCCTAAATCAAAATTTTAATGAATTTTTACATTGACAAAACATTCACTAGGTCAAAAGTCAAAACAAGTTTAATAGGTCACCTAGGATTTTAAACGTGTGAAAAGTTGGCATACAAACCAAATAAAAGAATTTAATTTAATTTAAATTTAAAAAATGATTTTACCAAGTTAAAAAATATTGATTTTAGGGGGGTTTTAACATGGTGCCTCCTTAGTTTTAAGTTTTAGAAAAAAAACTTACCAACTCATCTAGGAAGATTTTCAATAAATTATATGCAAAAAATTTATAAATAATTTTTGACTTAGACTTACTTTATAGTATGTTTTTCCTATACTCTTTCCTTGAATTCTAGTGAGAATTCTCTTTTTCTTTAGGATGATGCGATGATTCTAGAACAATAGCTAAAGTTCTTGGATTTGTCATGTTTACATAATGCATGAGAAATTCATTCAATCCTAACTTGAAATTGTCAAACTTTATTTCCTCATCCTTCATGTAATTTTCATCCCATAGGAGATCTATAAACTTATTTCCATATTCTAAAACCATCATGTTTCCTTGTTTCAACTATTCAAATTCTATGATTTTCTACTCTTTATAGACATTGTTCAAATATCATTTTATAAACCATCTCTCAATTTTCCCATGAAAGAGTCATGGAATTTTACCCTTTAATATCAGACAAATGGTTCCACCACAAGGAAACATTACCCACCAAATAGTAAGCTCCAATTCATACTTTTATGTTAAACCCCATATTGTGCAATGTGAAATTAATTTTTCAAGTTAATTAGCTATACCTTAGTGACATCCCCAATGTCTCCACTAAATAATGTGGGAGGAGGAAGCTTCTTGATATCCTTCATGATGGGATCCACAACATTAATTTCCCTTGTATTCTCATCATAAGGCTCTTCTTCCTTTTTATCTTCCTAAAAATTTTCAAGGTGGGTCAATCTTTGACCATAACCTTCTATTTGATCTTAAATATTATGAAATTCACCTAGGATATAGCTCATAAAAACATTATATTCCTTAGGTATGAGATTATTAGTCTTACCCTAATCCTCTATAATATTTCTATCATGATCGGTATTAGTATCAACATGTGCATGCTCATCTAGATCATGATTGTTACCCATATCACTGTTGGTATTATGGGTTATTCTAGTTCTTACCATCCTAGAAACATTAAACATACATATTCAAATAGCTTCCATAAATTTTTATATTTGTGTTAAACAAATGCTCTGATACGACATGTTTTAACCCCCAAATATCAAACTAACAAAAAAAATTATATTATAAGGTTATGCTAACTGATTTCCAATAATAAGACAATCAGTTATCAAGGTTTTATGAGTAGTTGTAAGTCTAAACATCCTTAACTCATATGTTTACATGTTCATTCTAATAAGAACCTAGTTAAGCATCATATCTTTATGCAACCTTATAAATAAATATAGCCTCTTAAGTGATGACAATACTTTAACAAATTATAATAGGGTGTGCAATAATGAAAATCAAAATAAAGAGTTAGTTATACCAAGTTAATCTAAAAATTAAGGCTAGAACATGGTATATATTAATCCCTTAGGTCACAACCCAACTCAATAGTATAAATACTTATAATAGTCATACTTTCACTTAATTTTAGGTTTGTTACAAAGATAATGCTTCAATGAACTCACAAGAGTAATTAAATTTTAAAATCCATCTTAGTGATTTAAATGAGAATCAATTTGATTATTTTTTGATCATTTGGAAAGCATGTGTTATCCCTAAGTCCAAGTATTTTCTAACTTATCTTACATAATTACACTAACTTTACTTTAATTCTAAGTGGTCACAAAATAATAGAGCAAGTCTACCATACCCCCTAAGTAGGTTTCAACCATCTAACTAACAATGGGCTATTCTCACATGGATTTGCATAGCCTTTCTATATTATCTTATAACCATTAAAATAATTAATAATATATTATTTTATTTCTTTGTGCTTGTATCTAAATGGGTACACAATAATGATGAGACATTTCAAACATTAAAGGAGTAAGAACCATTAATTAAGTCATAAATAAATTCAAATGCATTTCAATATGCTAAGTAAATAACATTTTCATTAAATTTTATTATTTACCACAATTTAATATTTAATTAAATGAAATAATTGAAACATATTTGGCAATCCATCCACTAAATGATCCATATAGTTAAGCAATCTACCGCTTAGAGTTAAATAAGGCAATTCATATTAATGTTGCCTATATTATTATCCTTGTTGATTATTTACATCAAATTATTTCAATTACAAATATACATTAATTAATTTTAAATACTTAAGTTATGAAAATGTAGAAAATTAATCATTCCAAGTTAAATCTAAGCTACCTAAATAAATCATAGTCTTGTTTTTTTAAACAAATATTATGTCAATATATGTTTGAATCATTTCACATTCACTTCTAGTTCCAAATGAAAACACAATATATAATAATGAACTATTTTTATTCCTCATAAACATAATTAATTAACATACCAAATTTTGAATGACTATAATAATGATAAGTAATAACCCACTACTTATCCTTATTACCTACATTGTTATGAATGGTTCTACATCAATACATATGACTAAAGTAACCAAGCATAAATTTCAATATCAAAGATGAAAAACTATTGCAACAAAATAGAAGTAGATAATTCATAAATTCTTTAACAAGCTAATAAAAATAACCACAAATAATTTGTTCCATAAAACTCATAAAAAAATCCAACTCAGCCAATGCCTAGGCACTATTCTAACTATTACACATAACATAATATATTATGTGATGATTTGTATTATAGAAGAGTAAAAAAAATTTACTCATCACTAATCCAACTTATTCATGCTTACATGGTAATTCAATTCTCTCAATAAACATAAGGCTAATCAATATATAAAATAAAAGATAACTGAGTATGAATTTCAAGGAACAAAAAACTAATTAAATTCCCTTCTCATTCATTTAAATCACAAACATAGATCTATAAGAATAATTATAATGTAATTTCATAATATTTAGACATAAATAATAGAGGTGTTAAAATTGACTATTCGAGCTGAATTTGATATCATGCATTCAGTAAGTGATAACATTATAACTAAACAAGCTACTCGCCAAAATCCTCAATAAGAAAGTTCTTATTACTAATTAACCTAAAAGATAAGTTCATTACAATACAATAAAGGGAATCTAAAATTAAATAGATTACATATTTAAATTATACATTATAGGATTTGAAAGAACAATCAGTAAGAGTCATAAAATGCCCTCCCATACTCATTCTCCCTTCAAATTGATCCACTTATAACACCTTCTAGAGATAAAAATATAGTAATAAACACTTAAAATCATCAATACAAGTAAGTTGACTAAATGAAGCAACCAAAACCATTTTAATACAACATCAAGATCTTACATAAATAGTAAGTCACTAAACCTCTATTATTATAACATATTTAATGTTCAATGTAGCCACAACAAACTAGAAAAGTAGTCCAAGTTGATCTGTTTATGATTACAACTCATAACTATAATTATTCTTGATATCACATCATTTTTATCCAAGATTAAATACAATTACCAAAATTAACACCATTTTGGTCATAAATGACCTTCATCACAGTGATATCAAAAATCTAAAACAATCCCAAGACATAATGATCATCCAAATTATATCAACAAAAAAATTTATACAAGATGCTAAATCTAACTAGTCATAATAAGCCCATACATGAGTGGGTCCCTACCCACCCCAATCATTGATTGGATATTGAAACACACACTCAGCCATGAAACTAAGACATAACACCAAATACTTAGGTTTAAAGATGAATCAGATCTGTTAGGTCTTTTTTTAAATGTTCAATCTAAACACAAATATAACCCAAATCCAAACACTAGAAAGAGGTTCAATGAGGATTAAAAAACAAATAAAATGGTCACATTATCATAATATACCAATGCAAAACATGCAAAATAAAAATATTTAAAAATAAATGCAATGTAATATCATTTTAAACTAAAAACCCATTTATTGTAGTTTAACTATACACTTTACAAGGGCAAGATGGAACTTTCTTGGCCTTCCCCAACTAGGATATCACCGGCCTCAAATAAGACCAAACACAAGTTTTCATAGGAATTTTACACATACATTTTCAACATGATTTTTTTTCAATTTATAACTCACATTGAATTTTTTACAAAAATCCAACAAACTTATTTTCTTTCAAAACACAATGGTCACAAAAAACAACCTTCCTCTTTTCTATTTTCTTCCTTTTTTCTTCCACTCCAAGCTTCATTATGTTTCAACGATCCTTCCACATAATCTAATAACCATATTTATTCCTTCTAAACCATAGTCCAAAGTGGGATAATACATATGTTCCTCACAAATACAACTATATTTAAGTTCTTGAATAAATCCCATGCCACCATTGAACACAATTTTAATCACAAAATAATAAGTTTGAAACCCTCTTTCTTCTCCATAAAGGAAACAATCAAGTGACAATAATGTACTTTAAAAATCCCTCCATTATTTTAGAAACCCTAATAAGTGATTTGGTCCAAAAATGATAACTTTTCATAAATTTCTTAATGTCTTTGTGGTATTCCAAGCGCATGGTGACTAATGTTGCTAGCCAACATAGCCTAAGTCCTAAAAGATATACCACCTTTAAACATGATCCTAAGTCCTTAATACTTAATCACCATGTAAATTCATACCATGAGATGAATTTAACCACCCCATCCTAGTCTAGTAAGTTAGGAATTAAAATATGAATGATTGTGGTTTCATACAACTAGTTGTAGGTCTAATTGACTTTCAACAACCTTATGCAAGACTTATTTCATTACAATTACAACTTGTAACTAATCACTTGGTGACAAGTCACTTCTTAATAGAACAAGCCACATTGCTTTAGAAATTAAAAAAATAAGGTAAAGTAGTACTAATCTAAACAATAAAAAATCAAGTATAATCAACTAACACATCAAGAGGACTACTCAACACATAATAATGTAGTACCAGACAAGTCTGAAATACAAAAATCAACAAAAAACCAAGGGTTTACATTTTTAGGATCTCATTTGTGTTATATTGTAACATAAACTTGTATATCTTATGTTTACCACTAAATATCAGGTTCTTATTTGTAACTTAGCTCATACTAAGGCAATACTTATAGTCATACAAAATGACATCAGTAGTACATGTCTAGTAATCATAATATAAACCAAGTATTTATTGAATTTAATCAAAATAACAAGTATGAATCACCATTATCATAATGAATAATTATAGTATTTACTCAAGTTATCTAATATATCAATACAATGCTCATAATAATAATTAAAATCAAAGTATCAGGTAGGTGTGTTCATGACAACACATTACATAGCAATACAACATTGATGGTTTATGGACCATGGTTCGATGATATCAATAAAAAAATTTAAAATGTTTCCCACATGTCTAAGGAATTTTGGAGTTTATTTTCTTAAAAGGTATTGTTTTTCATCTTCTAGAACCATACTTAACTAAGATTCATAGGATAAAACATTTGGTTTCATCTTAACCAATTTTCATATATAATATATGCCAAATGGATGAACATAAATATTGAACATAAATAAAATAGACAAATAGAATAAATATAATGGTAGATAAATATGTTACAAATCAAGTGGTCATAGCTCTATTTTAAACATGTCATTGTGGTAAATGCAGATGAAAAAATAATGTTGAAGTTGATGTTACTAAGTTTACAATGTACCTCAAGGGGATGAGTTTGGATTGAGTGGTTTGAATGTTCAATATTCAGTCAAAGTTCATATTCCTTTGGGTATTCTATTTAAATGCATTAATTCTATCATGCCTGATCCTTCCCAATCTACTAAGTTTGGTTGAATTTTGCATTTAGTAGAGGTTCCTTAAGTATGTATTATTTGAATCCCCTAATTTAAACCCTTACCCAAAGTAGAATAAAAATTCAAGGATTAATTTTTCCTCATGAAATTTTAACCCATATAAATATCAACTGTATATACTAAGGATTTTGTATTTATCTAAAACTGATCTTTCCAAATCTTTCTTTGAGCAACTTTCTTCCACCTAGTTTATGATAACACCATGCCATGACTAAGTCCCACACAAGTGGAAGGTTATTTAATTATTCTTGGCCCCACTTAATTGGATCCTAGGTAATAATTATTTTTTGTGTTATTGGGGATCATTAAGTCACTCCCTTTGGAACACGATATCACATATATATTTTTTCTAATGACTAAGGCACTTTTTAATTCTTGAATATAATAAGGTTTAACCAAATGCTATTATGAATCCAAAAGGATATAGTAATGAATATTTGGATGTTTTATTTTTTTTGTTGGTCTAAATAGTTTCGTTAAAGATTTTGGGAGCATATTTGCATTTTAAGAAGCCACAACATCTCATGTTGTCACTCATATGGAAAAGGATACTACCTATGGGTAGTTTATTGCATATAACAAACTAGTTTAAGACCTAAAAACAACACATGATGTATACCAAGGTTGTGGAAAAGTTATTTCACCTAGACTATAATCCCTCTACTCCCAAATCATCACCTTATAGCTTACACTATCTCCTAGTTTTAATGAATTAAATTTAAATCTAGTCTTACTACATATATTCCATGCATTCAAGATATGTTTACTTATGCCCTCTTTGTTACTCATTTTTATCTTTGTGTTGGTATTTTAAGGAATTCATCATTCATCACATACTATTTATTTAATAGTAATAGGAACTGTATTGATACATAATTATGCTCAATTATAAAGACACATAGGAGTTTTCCAAGTAGCTGATTTTTAAATTGAGTTTTTGGCATGAGAAGTTTGGTCAGCAAATCATTTTAATAAAAACTTACATTTTGGTGATGATGTCACAAATTTTGGATGTAAATTTAGTATATGCTAACATCCTTTATCTAAATAATGAAGTAACCAACTTGAAAGGACATATGTATAAGATGAAATCCAAACATGTTATCACCCTTAACTAATTTCCCACTTGCATGTGACAACATTAAAAATAATTATAGAGTCAAGAGTGGAACTGATGGGTGCCTTAAAT